>VZRW01010110.1:619842-666423 GCA_013398125.1 Aegotheles bennettii | reverse complement strand
GGTGGGGGTCGCGCCTGGCGCCACAGCCGGGCGGGCCCCGGGCCTCGGGCCTTGGTCTGCGGGAGCCAGCGAAGGGGCCCGGTGCTGCCCGGCCCTCGCAGGGTTCCTGGGCCGCCCGCGGGGCTCGGGGCGTCTCTTTCCTTCTGAAAGCGAAGGTGCGGTGAGGTTATGTTGAAGTTTAACATGGGCGTGTTTCTGAGTGTTGCTCACACACGTGTGACTATTTTAATAGGCTTTTAGGAGAAAAAAATCTGCCTGAGAATAAGAAAATGCAAAGAAAAATCAGCGTTTTTAAAATTTACATTTAATTCTATTATGAGTTGTGCTGTGAGAAGTTCTTCAATAGAATTGGTTAAACTCTTAATTTGTTTTTAAAAAGTGAACATGGGAAAAAGCTTGGACAACCAGCATGGGTTTGTAGAGACTTCTAAGTTAATGCTAGTCCAGGAAGGCTATTGCGTTCAGTCCTAGCAAAACAAGGCTTCAGGCTAACCAGAACACACTTCTGCAGTGACCACTTGGGCATGAAAGTGTGACATTTGAAAGAAGGATTTTTTTAATGTATTTTTTTTCCACAAGGCAAACAAAGAATTTCTGTTTCCTCGGTTATTTGAGGAAAGGGCAAAAGGATTTTCTTTTTTACTGAACAGTAGATGATACAAACCCAAGCTTGGCTTGCAACAGAACACTCCTTTTAGTTGTACGTAGGACTATCAGGGTTATGCTAGTCTGAATTCCAAATCCATCTATTTGGTGAATTTGCTAGCAGTTCAAAAGAGCCAAAATATTAAACAATTAAGCGCCATTCTTTCAAGTCAGCATAGGACTATGGAAGCAGAGGAGAGTAAATACCAGTAATTCTGTGCTGTTAGAACACTGTCCATGCTGTATGCATAACATGTAGAGGGACCATTGAGTTTCACAAAACAGGAGATGTAGCAAAGAGTGCCTGGAAGGTGTGCCACAAAGAGGCAGACGCTAGCACGGACAAACCAATGACCATTGCATACTTGACCAGATTTTTCTGGGTTTTTTTGAATAGTTGTCTTAGTATATAAGTGATATTAACTAGTTTTTATTTCTTGGAAAAGTAAAGCCTTAATTTGTCTTCTTATCAGCATTTCCCGAAGCCTCTTTCATTCATAAAATATTCTAAAACATGAATACCTTTCCCAATCAGGTTTTTGTGATGCAATTTTCCATTATTTTACATAAACATACAAATCAAAGGCACTTATGTTCTTTGTCTGTGACACTGCAGTTAATCAGTCACAAAGGCTAAGCTATAAAATAAAATGACCCTCGTGCTCTTTTTGTCTTTATCCTATGAATGTGTACTGACTTCAGAGCAAGATTTTCATTAGTATAAAGGAGGGCAAAATTGGAACTGTGGTTTTAGAACAAATGAAGCTACTTAAGTCAATAGGAGTTGACCTTTGATTTTAATAGTGCTGTCTTTTCATCCAGAAACACTAAGTGAATACACAGAGCTTGTAATGCTTGTTTTGGAGTACCCAAAGTCATTTGAGCTGCACTTATTAGTTAAAAAGTCTTAGCAACTCAGTATCATCAGCCGAAAGAGTTGAAAAAAAAAAAAAGACTTTAAAAGTCTACAAAGTGTTGATAACTGCTTTTATTGTGTATTTATGTGCATATGTTATGTGCATATGGCTTTCAAGGAGCTTCTTTTGACTTACGGTGATGTCATGAACAGCAGGATTTGGTTCTTTGACTTCACTTACCTGTTCTTCCTAGAGTAACACTTGACATATTGCTTATACATTCTGCAGCTTTTTGAGAATGCTGTAATAGATAGGAACTGGTCAGCTAATTGTAAGAAATCATTGATATATTATGCTGCAAAACATCATGGATTTTAGAAAAAGAAGGGGGAGGAGGAAGCTCAGGACTCACCGCAGTTGCATTTGTGGTCAAGCTATAAATACCATGATATGCAGCCAAACACAATGGGATCTTTGTTTATGGTAGGTGTTTCCACTCAACTACTCCTTTACAAATTCGTGACTTATTTTTGTTACAGCCTTACTACGTTAACTCATGTTTGCAGTGCAAAAAATTTACTCTGGTGTAAAGCAGAGGAGAACTTTCTTCAGTGAGGATGCACTTTCTGCAAGGCCATTTTCTGCAGGATTAAAGATTTTGTTGTTTCTTTGTTATTTCTTATCATTCATGCATACATAATTGTTATCTATGAAAAGTTGTCTTTGAGAGGTCAGATACATATGTTGCCTCTTTTGCTAGATAATCTTTCTAAAAGCTTCAGAGGGAGATAAATATGCTGTGTTAAGACGGTTGCAACCACCCAGTCATGTCAGCTGGAAGGCAGCTCAGATAGATATGCAGGTAATTTCCAAGTGATGAAACCCCTTTTGTAGCATCTGAGAGCTGGAGTAGGAGACATAACGTGTTTCTCAATCAGAATGTCACTGGAGAGAGAATGCAACAGCAGCCTAGGATAGCATTTTGCCAAAATATATGACCTTTCTGTTCCAGCTTCAGTTGTCAAAAGGTGTTGTAGTGGTGATTTTTTTCTCTGGGCTTTCTCTTTTTAAATGGGTTTCCATGTCACAGCTGCTTTGACTTCCAAATTTGCATAGGAGAAGTTCAGTAAGTTGATCAAGGTTTGATGCAATAGAGAAAATAGGAAGGGAGGAGGTGAAGTGGTCTTTCATTAGCTTACCATTCTCTTTCTCATGCTCTGTACTCGCTTACACAAAGTGTTCTTGGTGAGGGATCCATTTCCATTAAAATATCTAGTGACAAAGATGGATTTGTGCACCAGAGAAGGCCATGTAGGGTTTGTTTGGTTTTGGGTTGTTTTTTTTGGGACAGTAACAATGACATTCGGGGGGATTGGTCAAATAGCATATGATTTCCTGACAAGATACCAACAATTCATGGACTATTTTCTTGTAAAGTGTCTATGTAATACTTAGGGTAGCTAGAATTAAAACAACTCAGTAAGATAAAAATTTCTGTAATGAACACCTCCTGTTAAAGTATAAAATTAATTGCATGCTTGTTTGGGAAGAGGTTTCAGGACAGGTAATTACTAAACAAAATAATCAAGTCTTTATATTCCTTGTGCCTTACCCACATCACACACAGTGAGCATTTTATTAGTAGTAGCTATGTTCTTTGTGGAAGATCATTCAAGAATGGACAGTGCCATTATGCGAGGCACTGTAACTGGGAAAGCAGACAGGTACTGCTCTGAGCAGCTTCTAGTTAAATAATATGATGTTGGTTAACTTATAGTACTACTGACTTGCTTAAATTGCATTTTTATTGCATTTGTCAGTAAGTTGCACTACTAACATGGTAAAATAATACACACAGACACACACAAAGAATCCCTACTCAAGGGAAACCATTAAAATCTCCCCTGTTGTCATTTCAGGGTGTCCATAGATAAGATTTCTGATATTCAGCTATAGCTTTATCTAAGTAAATAAATCATAAAAGTAAGTTTTTACTGACCTCATTGATTGTATTGTTTAAGGCATTGCATCGTTTGCTTTGCAACCATATTGTTCCCAGTTCTTTCACAAGTGGTTTTTTTTCTGGAGAAAAATATAGAATCAGATCACTCCACTTTCATTATATATAGGTTGTGTTTGGGGTGTTTTTTGTCAAAATGCTACAGATAACTTGAATCTTAATGCTGAGTGGAAGTATTTTAACATTTCCTTCTGTTATGTCTTACTAATCCAGTTCTCTCCTACTCAATTATTAATCCTGGAGTTGCTCATATTCATTCTTAAACTCAGCTGTGGTCAAAAAAGACCCAGTCCTGTTGAGGTTGGAATCAAATGAGATTTTGCTTTTCAATTCGATGGCAGCAGAATTAAGCCTTCATTTGTTGCCATTCTCTACTGCTACTGCTTGCTTTTTTTTTTTTTTTTTAATTCATGGCTCTTGTTTCTTCCTGGCTTCAGTTCTTAAGGAAATTTATGGAACAGCAGTCCTGATACCAAGACCTATGGCACTCCCCCCTATTAATCTTATCCCATAGTAAGAATTGGCTGTTTATTCCTTCCCTTTGTTTTATGTCTCAGCCATTTTTTTTTACTCTATCGGGGCTTTGCCTCTCACCCATGGTTACCAAGTTTCCTTAATAGCCTCTTGTGATGGACAAAATGCCACATCTATAAATCTTTCTGTCTCAATTCAACCACTGTTTCAGTAGATCTGACCTTGAGAAGTTGTACTTGAGCTTTGAGGGCCAGATATTTAACTTCTCTCCTTCATGGAATGTGACCATATTCCAGGCAGCTGTGTATTTGTAGACAGCGGAACAAAGCAGTATCCTCTCCTAACCTGACTAAACTTGCTGAACTCCTACCTTCCTTGCTTTCTTCTAACTTCACCTGCTTCCAGTCTGGTAGTGTTTTATTCTTCAAAGAAGACTGCTGTGCAAATGTTTTTTAAAGGGTACTAGTAAATGCATCTGGAGCAAAATCCTGGGCCAAATTTTGCTTGTATGAGAGTGTGCACAGTACAGAAATAACTTCTTTTTCTGGGGAGGATTGCTAGTTTGTCTCTGCTCTCTTTGTACACCTACAAATCTGAGGCCAGCTTTTTATATTTTTGATGGGGATTTTACCTTATTTATATTTTGACCTATGAGCTGTGGTTTAATAGCAGAAACCTTCCTTTCTCATGCTGGATTCTTTTTGGTTATCCCACTGCTGCTGGTGTGGTATGGAATGGCCAACACTTAAGTTTAAGTAATTAAAAACAAATTTATGTTTCTATCACTGTTTAATAATTAAAGCCTTTATTGGTATAAGCAGAGGCACATACGTATGCTTTTAAGTTTGCTGTTGCTATTAATACTTTTAAATGCTACAAGCTTAATTGCCCAATAGTTGAACAAATTATTAGTAACCTGTTTGAAGTGAACAGAGAAGCAAGCTCCAGTGCATATTTTTGTCTTTCACTGTGTTTCTGTAATGTAGAAAAATGATACCAAACTTTGTAGGGGGAAAAAAGAGAAAGCTGACTTATCTTTCAACCTTGGTGTAGCAGCTATTAGTCATCACACCCTTTTTCTTTGCCAGAGCTCCCTTGCATAGTTTGGCAGCACTGAATGGTGATGTCACATGCCGCTGTAACCTAAATTGCAGTAGTTCCTTGTGCCTCCAAATGGGGAAGAGGGAGGTACTGATTCCTAAACTTTCTTCAGTTCTTCTAATGTTTATGCCAAGTACCTTCACCACATAGAGTGATACAAAATCCACATTATGAGGGGAGAGAAAGGGGAAACCCATCTTTGTGGCTTTATATCAGTTTCATAACCGTAAGCTTTGTTCCCCAGACTTGATGTCTGAATGGAAGCGCTTTGCATTCTAATACATACTGTTCTAAGGTTGAATGTGCAGTGTGAGAGGAGGGGCTACATGAAATGTTGTTTGTCTTGAAAGCTTTGAGAAAATAAATTTTAAATTCTTAGTTGATGTGGAAAAAATCCCCAACCATTGATCAGAAACATTTGTTATTGTTCACTTCTGGTTTGCACTGTGGATAGCTGGTTACTGCTGTCCTTCAAGCTCATGAACACAATTAGTTAGCAGTGGAACACTGCAAATCTTGGACCTTGCAGTGTCAAGCAATGCAGGGGAAGGCTCTTGTCATTATTCACAGTTACACTTATTCTGCCAGCTGTCAGACTGTTATGATGTCAAAAATTAATCATCAGCTTGAATGTCATCTTGAATTAGGATCTGACAATGATGAGTTGTTATGTGTGCATTTTCATGTTGTAAGCTAGAAGTTGCTATAAATTGCAAATCTTGTTATTTTTCTATAATATTATCTTGACAATTTTCTACATGCTTTTGAATTATTGATCTCATCGTCAACTATGCTTTTAAAAATTGCTATCCCTCTACTTAATTGTATGTTGATTATTCTTAATTGTAAATTATTTATATAACTTTTAAGTCAAACTTTCACAGTAGGAATTATTATGATAATGTTCTACTAAAGTACAGAGTATAGGCTTAATATTTTTCTTTTATTTTTTGTATTTGTGAAAGTTGTTTGGAGTAGGAAAAAATTGTCACAGATCTGTCTCATTTATTGTGAAGTATTTCCAAACGTTTAATGTTGTTAATCAATTAATGTAATCTTTATCAGGTGTATTAAAGGGGAGAAAAATAACATTAATGTTTTTATTCAATCTACTGTACATAGTGCATATCCTTGTTATGAAGTTAAATGTTCTATCAAGGTATAAGTACTGGAAGTAATTTCAATTGAACTAACAAAGGGAATAGAATGAAAATAATTTAAAACTGGTTCACACCAGCAATTCTTTGTGCACTATTAACTGCTAAGATCTAGTCACAAAACACTGTTCTGAGGAGAAAAGGTTTAGTGAACCCTAGAAATTGGATTTGATTTATGCCAGAAAATCTGCCTTTTCACTGCTTGAGATTTCTATGGAAGGAAGCCACAGTCTTTTATCGAATGGTTTCTAAGGTAACATCTTATAGCAGAGCATCTGAAACCAATTTGGTTGTTAATGAGAAATAGTTCTCATGGCGGTGGGAAAGTGTGGAGTGAAAAAGGCTTCAAGATTTGGCAGACTGTCTGTAAAGGCATTTAAATAAATGTGTGCTGCTGCCCTGCTTATGAAATTTCTACATGGATTCCACATTCATAATTGCTTTTCAAATGTATAAAGCCACTTTCCAATTTTGTCCTTCCCTATAAATTTCAGTTCTGCATGATAAAAATATTTGTATTGAACAGCTAAATAATTTAAATAGCTGGCACTTTCCAGTGGAAAGCTCTTTACTCCTAAAGTAAACATATTTCCATTTTTGGGGGTGATAGTGTATTTTTGCTGCCAGAAATACATTAGTGAATTGGTGCCATATCAGAGCCATAGCACCCCACTGATGATAGACGTTACTCGCAGACTTTCTGGGCTTGTTGTGAGACATTCTGAGAAGTTGCTTTTATACCTCCTTTTCTAAAGTTCTGACTAGATAAGTGGTATGTCAGTGATCAGAGATGTACAGTCATTTTGCAGTAGATGATCTGATTTTACAGTCAGAGCCTCTTAGGGATGAAGGGAATAGAGTGCTTCTGTCAACAATGGCTCATTGCCATCGCTTCCTTCCTCTCGGGAAGAGAGAAGACTGGCAACTCTGGCCTCTCTTTCCCTGGATACATAAGCACATAATGGCTCTCTCCTACTGTTTTGCATTGCAGCAAGGCAATTCCTCTATTCTGTTCCTTGGTGCCTGTGTAGAGTTGCCTGAGTAGGAGTGCAGAGTTTAAAATCACGCTTGTCTACTTTTCTTCCTCATGTTACTGAATTCTATGAGCTTATTCTAACCAAGTCACACAGGAGAAAAACCATCCTAGAGTGACCCTTTTGCACTGAGCAGTGGATCATATTTAGCAAAAAAAAAAACATTACCAATGTAAAACTTGTATTAAAAAAAAGAGTAATATCCATATTCCAGATAGCTTTTACAAAGGCAAGAGAAACTTTGTGGTGTAATCTCTAGACTTTACATAGGCCAGGTCTATTAACAATGTTTCATTAGCATAGTGATACTTAGGAACATAAAATACCACATGTGTGCAGTACAGCTGTAATGCCGTAAAATGTGTGTAAATGCAACAAAGACATCTATCAAGGATTCTCTAGTGGATCTTCTTATGCCAGTATGTTGTTACAGAATGGAAGTACCTGCCTTCCTGCAGTGCTGGCAGGGTCATCCTCACTGTCCTTTGAGGTTTACAGAGGCAAATTCATGCCCATACTACTAGCTGCCCAGTGGAAAAGAACCTGGGGCTGTTGGTTGACAGCTGGCTGAATATGAGCCAGCAGTGTGCCGAGGTGGCCGAGAAAGCCAACAGCCTCCTGGCTTGTATCGGAAACAGTGTGGCCAGCAGGACTAGGGCAGTGATTGTCCCCCTGTACTCGGCACTGGTGGGGCCGCATCTCAGATACTGTGTTCAGTTTTGGGCCGTCACTACAGGAAAGACATTGAGGTGCTGGGGCCCAAAGAAGGGCAATGAAGCTGATGAAGGGTCTGGAGCACAAGGTTTGTGGGGGGCGTCTGAGGGACCTGGGGTTTTTTAGTCTGGAGAAGAGGAGGCTGATGGGAGACTTTATTGCTCTCTACAACTCCCTGAAAGAAGGTTGGAGCGAGGGAGTGTTGGTCTTCTCTCCCAAGTAACAAGCAATAGGACAAGAGGAAATGGCCTCAAGTTGTGCCAGGGGAGGTGTAGATTGGATATTAGGAAATATTTCTTCACCAGAAGGGCTGTCAGGCACTGGATGCGGCTGCCCAGGGAAGTGGTGGAGTCACCATCCCTGAGGTGTATATAGAAGACACGTAGATGTGGTGCTTAGGGACATGGTTTAGTGGTGGACTTGGTGGTATGCTGGGTTAATGGTTGAACTTGCTGGTCTTTTCCATCCAAAAAGATTCAATGATTCTGTCAGCACCTGTTTATTGGAGTTACAGCATTGCACTGGCATTTTTGTGTTGTAGCCTCACAAAATGCAATTGTTCCTGCAACTTTTATACAGCTTTGATGGCATTAGATGACAGTTTTGGATAAACGTGTATGCTGCTTTAGTTCTGACCAAAGCACTGGTCATATGATACAAGTCTGCTCAGTGCATTTCAGTTATAGTTGATATTGTCCTACCAGTTCTTCTAGAAACCCATCATCTCCATAAGTTCCATTCCTGCAAGGGCAGCTGCTCCATTATATATATATACGTTAGATGCCACTCTTTGAGTAAAATGTGCAAGTTATTTTGTAAAAGTTATTGTGACTATGTTTGCATCCCATAACTGGAAGTACTCTGTAGTCACCGTATGAAAATTGTAGCGTATAATAGCTTCATAACAAACTTGACTTTGTTTTGTTTCACCTGCTGCAGAGAAAAGCCCTATGCTCTACAAAAGAAGAGAGGATGGTATAGATACTTTGTCATGCGGTGCTAAATATGATTTTCAGAGTAACTGACCTTGCTAAGTAAAAAACATACCAAAATACAGCAGTAAGAACACTTGAGTTCCAGTGCTGTGGTTATAGAAAGTGTCACATTATCTGGTTGTCTACAAGCAGTTCTAGGGGTGGTGTTGGGGAACATAAGGGAAAGAAAGGCTCTAGGAGACAAGCTCACGGAGAAGGTCTTTTTGATCATTTGGTGGTTGGCTTGAACTAAACTGTGGTTTTAATTTTGTTTTCTTTAATTAAAAACACTGAATATATCAAATTATTTAACTGTTGCTGCTAAAAGGGAAACTTTTCTTGTCTTATCACTTGCCTGAAATTTAGTCGGTTCTCCCCCTCTGGCGAATCAGGTTCATGATTAATTCTAAAACTATACACGTTTTTGGCCATTTACAAAAGCCGAATCAGCTTGCCAGAGGATCATATGAATGGTGAAGGAGGAGGAGGAGGAGCTAAGACAGTAAGCAAGGACAGTAAGTAAGGATTGTCTGTCCTTGAGCTGTTCCACAGAAGAGGCATGTGGTTTTGTGAATGGATTAGCAATAAACCTTGAAATGCGTTATATGTTCATTGCTGTATGCATAGGCAACATTCTGTGTTTTATCATCAAAGTTGCTCGTAAAGTAAATAGTGAACTCAAACTATTTCGATACCAAAAGCTTTAATATATTCATAAGATGCATTATGTGGCCATGATATTGAAATAATAGAAATAAAACTAATAGAACAAAGTATTTCAAGCCTATTATGGTGTACAATACCATATGCACACAATGAGTATGCGAACCTTGATAAAAGTACGTTGAGATTTTGCTTTTGAGAGTTCTTCTCTCATGTGATTACCTGGAGATAAAAAAATCAGCAAAAGAATGGGCGTTTTTGTAGGTGTTTGTCAAATGTTTTAATTTATTAATGAGTACTGATGTCAGAAGGTAATTAATCTGTGATATGATCTCTAAATATCCTGGCTGTGGTTTCACTAACAAGAACTATTAATAATAAAAATTATTAGTTAAATATAATCTATAATTAAAAGTTATTAATATCACAGAACATTTGTTTATATTCAGATCAGTAATACTTTCACATTTCAAAAAGAACATGAAGACACGCTCCTCCACAAAGGGAGGGAGAAAGCAGGGAGAGAAAGTAGGTCCTGATTCTCTTTTGAAAAGCTGTTGGTACTTTGGATCTTTGTGTAGTTCTACAGCTTCCGTGAAGGAGAACAGAAAATTTAATGAGGCTGAGAGACAGCTGAGGTGGTGCATAAAACTGTGTGTGTGTAGAATTTTGGTGTGGGGATTCTTTTTGGGGGTGGAGGGATTGGGAGGGTTTGTTGCTTTTGTCTTTTGGAGGTTTTGGGGGGAGTTGCAGGTTTGGTTTTTTGAATTTGTTTGTTTGGGTTTTTTTTCCCTGTAGCAACTGCACTGTGAACAGGTTTCTGCCTCCCTTTGAAACTTTTTATGGATTGCCAGGGCATGTTTCTCATCCCAGTTTTGATGGCCATGTTCTTCAGGGTATCAAGAAAGTGATGAGTAATCATGACAAAAAGAACAATGTAACGAATTAAGCCTAGTTTTCAATGGATTCGTGTCCTTTGATCTATCCCTGTTTCCACTGCAGTCCTTCTCCTGCCCAACCACAAATTTTCACAAAATCTGTAGGAATGTAATTATCCCAGACATCTTCAGCTCTGTCAAATTTCGGTTAGTTCAGTCAGTGAGAGAACAGTGCTGTTCCCCTAGGAAAACAAGTTAAAATACTAACTAAAAAATAGGGGGCTTTTCCAGACTTACTTATATTTGCCTTCATTTGTTAAAAGGAATTCCTATTTTTTTATCAGAGAATTCTAGAATAAAAATATATTCAATATTTTTAGAAACAGTAAGAAGATGAAATGGGTTCTAGTTCAATTAGTCTTAAATGTGAGATTTGATTTTGTCTTTAAATATACATGTACAGTGTTAATTACAGCTGTGTGAGCAAAGAGTAATCCCAAACATGTAAGAAAGTAAATGCGTTTAAATAATAAGTCTGGATTTAAAAATGTTAAAAAAAATAGAAATTTAAATCATTCCACTCTCTTTTGTTACCCTTCTGCATCTATGAATTGTAACATTTAATCACATGAGTAAACACAAGAAAATTGATTTTGAAAGTCTAGAAGCTGCTATTTTAGGAGCATAATTGACTTAGAAACCTGTTGTTCGTGATTAAGTTGGCTTGCAAAGTTGTAATATTAAGTACTAAAGCTTTTTTTTAATTATTATTTAGTGCATCAGAGCTGTTGTAGTTCCTTTTTAGGCATAGAAATGGAGATAATTCCCTCCAGAGTGATCTTGGTCTCTATTTCCTGTGAAACAAGTGTGCGTGCCATCACTGAATGGGGAACAATAACAAAATTATTCTGAATTTTCCAGCTTTTCTACTCTATCCCTTTAACTTAGAAGGGTTAAATTAAAAAAAAAGTTGTTTGTCCTAAATGTTCTTACTGAAATCCATTATGCATGAAAAGAGTCTGAGTCCATTTGCAAGACCTCTAAATGAACTCCATTCATTCTGTGCTTAGAAATGTCCATTCAGCCAGAAACAGACACAATAGTTACAACCTCATTTATTTGGCACCAATACCAGCTTATTAAAAGTGGAAGATTAATATGAAAAAATATAGTAATTTTCCTGGTTATATAATCTTTCATAAAATTCCTTTAGGATCTGAATAATGTAGTAATTGCATATATGTTCTTTGCCCATAGCTGTAATGTAGAAACATTGCATTAATCTAAAATTCTTAAAACAGTCATGAAGATTTTGAAATAACTATTTTGAAAATGTGAGTTGGTCTAGCTTGACTTATTTTGATGTAAAACAAGTTATAGGGACATTATTTGTAAATGGCTCAGAAATTAAACCAGTTATTAATCATAGTTAGCTATGGAGAAGACAGCTTTAAAGTTTTGTCTTTTAAAACATTAAAATATTGTTTACCCTTGGAAGATAAAATACTTATGATACACATGACAGAACTGTAGGAATATAGTATTATAATTTCATCACTTTAAAATCCATGAATATAAGTTGAGAATTCAATACTCCACATTTTGTAGATCATGAACATGAAATGAGGATTGTCCCATTGTGATCAGCAAAATGTCATGATCCTCAGGTGTGTGTGGTATCAAACCATATAAGATCTTATTTTAAATGACTTATCCAGAGTGTTAAGCAGAATTACAGAGGTATCATTGGCTTTCTTTCTAAGACTGGGAATGGATAAAATTATAAGCATTTAGGAGAGCCTGTCATGCCTCACAGGCAAGTAGGACATTTTTAAGTTCTCGTTCTTGTATGTGTTGTTATGATGTATGTGAGGAAGTCATGCAGACTCCATGGACATTCTCTCTCCAGCTCAGGTATGGAAGGTTCTAAGAATAAGCCTAAGGTAACTGTGTGCTTTGTTTCCTTTTTCTGAGAGTTGGATGGCCGTATACATTTTGTAATTTCATAACATGCAGATAGTGTTTGATGTAGAAATAAATATTACATTTGGAGGGAAAGGGAAAGTTAACAGCAGATACAAATTGTGCTTTATATTATTCTTTGATCTGGAGTCTTTCACTTAATTGGATTCAGCAGTGGCTGAAGACCCTGTTGCTGTCAAGTGTCACACTGCACAGGGCCCTTCTGAAGTCGATGTAGCTATTTGCATGCCGACCATTGTTTGTAGCACTAGGGCCTTTAAGTACTAATCATCATTTTAGAAGGTGGCTTTGGTAGCTGACTGGAACTGACTGAGCATTTCCTCCAACAAACTGTAGAAAATACTGTTTGTGGGAAGCGTGCGAGTGAGGGTGAACGGGTGAGGGGCTCATGGCAGGAAAAACAACTAACAGGAAAGGGTAAGTAGAAACATCATCCTCCTTGCTCTCAACCAGTTCTTTATCTGACAGTCCTCCTGCTGGTTGCTTTTCCTGCTGGGTCTCCTCCTCCTTCCGTCCCCTTGACATGTAAAATACACATCCAGTTGAATACCTACACAATGAGAGTTACAGTACTTTGTTACTGAAACTCCCTGTATGCCCATTCTGTAACTCTTGTGTAGGATTCCATTGTTTTGGTTACTGCTGAGCTTGACATTATGTGAATTGCATCTGTGGTATGGGCTGGTCTGGGGTTGTACAATGCAATAATAACTTGAAGCTACCCAGGAGTTCAACAGAGTAAAGGTTTCAGGATATGCTTTCTGCAAAGTAAATTGCTTTAAAGTTATATTTTATTTCTTGTTTTTAATACTTTCACCTGTAAATGTTGTACTCCTATATGAAAATTGTGCCATATGTTAATTTTCCATTTTTTCTCTTTAACGTTTGTCAGCGTGACTCCTGAAATCACTTCTTTACAGTTAAATACTGTTGATATTTTATTTCAGTGGAGTTATTTTTGATCAGCATCAACATTCTAGCACTTCATGTATTTTCCCAGCCTAGAGACCTGTCTGTTCCTATTTCTTTACTATTAGGAAATTGAGTAAGAAGGTTCTATGGCAATATACAAAAGAAAGGAAAACAAAAATTAAAAAGAATGATAAAATATGTCCCTTGTAAATTACTGCTGACAATTCCCTTCTGGTTTTGTTTGTTTAGGTACTTCTCATCAAGGTGGCTATTCCCATGATGCTGTGGTCTATGCACTACAAAAATGTGGCATTCGTCATATTGACACAGCAAAACGATATGGCTGTGAATCTCTTCTCCAAACAGCCATCAAAGAGAGTGGTGTGAAGCGAGAGGACCTCTGGATAACTACCAAACTGTGGCATAGTGATTACGGCTATGAAAACACCAAAAAAGCCTGCTTGGAGTCATGTGAAAGACTTGGTGTTGAATATCTTGGTATGAATCTTTATATATAGATAATTTATTGCACCTTCCGTGTGAGTATTTGCAAAGATGAATTCCTGAAAAAAACTATGTAGTACAGATAGATCACAGAAACAAAATTCTGCCCTTGCACATTTGCAGATTCTTGTTCTGTTTGTTCTCTAGGAAGTTCACATGCATGTAGTTGAGAGCACAGACTTTTTCCTTATTGCTGATGTTTTAAAACTGATCAAGATATGCTTTGTAAAGTTACGTTTCATTGCTAAATTGATTTGAGGAACCACTACGTGAGTTTTACACATTTTGCTAAAAGCACCCGAAACTATGAAACGAGGATTCATAAACTTTACAATGATTTATTGGTAACTTTAATGAGGTAGTGAATAGTTTTTGTAAAGTACAGATGTCACAAAATTAGTGGCATATAATATTAATGGCAGCTGTGTGCTATGGATACTTTTTTTTTTTGAGTGGGTACTTTGCAAGATGAGGAGGGGAAAAACCTCTATCTGTTAAAAACTGAGATATTTATATGCGCATTTTTGGCTCCATTCTTTCTGGAAATGTATCCCTTAACTTCCTTCACAGGTACAGAATAATGCAAAATTAACTAAAATCTTGTTTTGTCTGTCCCATGCAAATACAGGTTCCTGCAAGGAGACTTCATAAACAATGTTTCAAGCCCTGACTTTTCCTCTAAATTAAGAAATAACATTTCCACCTCTGCTTTCTGCTTGTTATGTTTTGTATTTGCTTTCTTTTTTCTTCTGCTTGCTATGGTACTGGTGCTGAATGTCGATGAGAGGAAAACTTGACTCGCTTCCAGGAAATCATTTTCACTGATTTCTTTTAGTACTGTAATTTAGTTTTATTTGCTTAGATAGTAGACTGATTAAAGTAGATGCTCACACAAATACTCGGTTTACATATTGCTGCTAAGCAGGAATACGTGAAACAAGGAAAAGAGATCTGAGAGCAAGAAATGCACAAATACTGTCACTGTGTGAGTGAATCTTTGGACTGACATAAACAGAACTTCAGTTCTTCAGATATGTTCAGCTCTGAGATTTCTTTTGCTCATGTTACTAAGACAAATTAAGGAGTATTACAACTGCCTGTGCAATTTGCCTCCATACCAAATTTTTTTTCCTGTGGAGGTGTCTGAAAAATTTATAAAGCTCTTCCTGAACCACTACTTGGACTGTGATAGTGACCTAAATCAGTGCTGATTTCAGCTTGCTTTGACTCGATGAATTGTAAACTGTGATGGCTTGGGAAATACTTCACATACAATTCACTCATCTGTCAGTGAGGATGGTGACCTCTGCAAGAAGGATGGGATGCAAGTGGAGTGTGTTTTGGCTACTTGAGTTTAATCTCTGTCAGATCAACTCCATAGACCATTTTTGTTCAACACAGTATGATCTGCACTTGTGTGAAAGAGATAAAGTTGAGTTCTATGTTTAGTGCTACATGTGCTGGTGAAATAGACCCTTAGAGAAGGTACAATAGCAGGTGTGTTTCATGGGGTTCATAGAAAGCATTGTGCTTTAGGGAGTCCTACATCTCCTGTCTGAAAGTATCCAGCAGGAAGGTGTTATTGGAAGGATTTTTAAGCAAAAAAGTGGCAATAAATATCTTGAAACACAAACTTTTCAAGTGTTTCAAGAATGCTTAGAGTAAGAGCTTTCTGTTGGAAATTTTGAGGGTTATCACAAGTTTAACACGGGTAACTGGAATGCAGAAGATTGGTTTGAAAATACAGTTATAAGCTTGTAGAACTAAGCTTAGATATCCTAGCTGTTTTCATTCATACCTGCATTTTATGTCCCTTTTCTGCTGGCCAGTCCATAGCATAGAGAGGACATGAAATCCATGGCAAGAAAAGTTCCGGTAATAACAGGTCAATTTGTGTCCAATGTTATATAGGAAAGTAAATTCTTCAGTTGCATGCATGTGTTAAAGATGGCAGTTTTCCTGTAAAATAAGCGCATGAAATGTACCTAAATCAGAATTTCCTGATTTCATTATATGATACTAACCAAATACATGGTGGTTTGCAGCATTGCCATGAAGATACATGGCTCATATAGAAAACTGAAAGATCCTAAATAGTTTATCTGTGAAGTTACACCTTTATGTTGGAGGGAAAGTTAGTGATTCGGAAGACTGCGAAAAGGAGGAGCCCTGGTAGCTAAATGTGCAGTTAAGCTCTCTGTTCTAAGGAGGGTCCTGTTAATTTTCTTGAGGATCCTTATGGGCTATGTAGTCTATCCATGCAGACTGAATTAGAGACTTGGGGAAATAATCTAACAGGAATTAATAAGTCTGTGCATTAGCAGTATATAAAATGCCAGCTGTTGAAACAGATGAACTGCTGGAAGCAGATGCAGCTTTTTAAAAGTGTTCCATGTAAAATACTGTTATGAAACCTTTTCAATAAATGCTTTTCAGACAAATGATACTAGGAGAGCAGTGTTCCAGGACTTTTATTTGAATCGGTAGATTATATATCCATGAGAAGCTGGAAATTTATATTATTTGTGGGCAGTGGTTGTAACAGATATTCTGCTTCTCGCATTTTCTAAATGTGGTCCTCAACTAGCAGTCACAGTAAACCAGTATGAAATGGCAGCAAATCTTAAAGGTTTGGCAGTTGCAGAATACATTCCTTGGGTTTTGGATCAAACCTCCAAAGTAACTTCTTGAATGTGATTTGTGGGTTACTGTATTCATAAACAATTCTATTTTCTTTTTGACTGTTCTGGTGTGTCATGTTCAGGCAAATTTGACCTATCACAAACCCCCACCTGGAGTTGGACAGATGTTCCATCAGTATATTCAGCGTAATAGATGAATCATGTGAATGATGCTATAACACTCAATTCAGATTGTGTATGAGTTCAGAACTCTTTGGAGGTTTCTTCATGTAGATCCTTGTTCCAATAGAATAAAAAACAATAACGAAAAAAAAGGCTGGACAGGAGAGGAAAATGTCATGTGCATACTAAGTGCAGTGACAGTTGAGAAAAGCAGGGGAAGCACAATCATTGTGTTAGGATAACTATGCTAAAAATTTTTAAAATATACTTTTAGATTTGATATAAGCCAGGGCTTATTCTTCAAAGCTGTGTCTATTACAGCAATTCTAGACTTTTTTTTAATATTGTGTTAGGAATTTTAATAGAATTACAAACTGCTATTTCCACAACATGCTGTTAACTTTTACGTGTGTAAAATGTCCCTGTACTTTTGAGTTAAGAGGAACTGTTAATTTGTAGGTGCTGCAACCACTAAAAAGTAATAAGCCACTTTATTTTAAATGTCTGTGTGAAAGAAGTTCACATGTTAATTTTAGTTTTCCTGCAGCACTTTGTTTTGACATTTGAATTAACTTCAGGCCCTTGCCACTCCAGTGCATCTTGATACTGTGAATCATTGGTTGTTTTTTATTTAAAGTTAAGATTATGGTTTTTTTAAATATGGTTGGAAGACATCTCAAAATATTGATTAATCTATCCCACACTACAAGGCACAACCACATCGTCCTCAACAGGTAAAAATGTAGTCTGTTCTTAAAAACCTCCAGTGATAAAGTTACACATTTCTTGATTAATGGAACCTTAAGCAAATTTCGTGTTACCTTTACCTCTTAAATCAAGGTTGAATTTGTATTTCATGTATCAGCCCAGTGGTATAGTTATCGTTAGTGCAGTCCTTAAATGTGAATTAAAAAAAATTACGGCAGAGGATGTGTGTTTTCAGAAAAAGGTGCTGCAAATTAATTGTGTGATGCATTCAAAGAACAAAAAATTGTTCATTGCAAACAAGTCTATTATTCTGTTTCATAACTCTGTATTTGAACTGCCAAAAAAGGAATATTATAAAGCACAAAGACAACGCACATCTCAGTCATGCATTTATTTCCTTTTCCTGTTTTGTGTCAGACTAATGTATGTGGCAAAGACCAAGACCTCTTTGACTGGGATGCCTGCAGTTACCTGTTTAATCTGCAGTTAGAATTTAAAGAGAAATGCAATTGTTTTCAAAGTATCTCCCGAGTTTCTCTTTCAGAATGTCTGTCAGTGTCTACAAACTTATAAAGGAGTTATAGTTTCTATCATTTTTTAAATTGGAACTCTGAGTCCAATACATGTAAATCTCTCATTTTTAATTTATGTAGGAAGTGCTTCCTTTTTTAGTAGGATAGTCTTTTTCTTGCATAGAAACAACACACAAAAATGTGCTTTCCTGAGACAGCCAGTTTCAGTAGCTGCTTGGATAATTTAATCAGCAGTAAATCTTAATTGTGTTTGAAATTGTGCTAACATTTCATTAAAAAAAGTCACAAATGCTGCCACAAATTTATAGCAAAAAAACCCCAACAACCTGCATGTAAGGCTGTGCTATAATTTTCAACAGAAATTCATAATTGAAAGTATTATTTAGAAAGTAAAAAGACAGGCCCACTTCTGAGGTTGTATAAAATAGCTGTAGAACTGCCAACTGTATTTATCTTCCATAAACTTGAAGACTTGTAGCACTTTAGCAGTAGTCCTGTCTTAATTCCAGTTACCAAAATTGCTTTGATTTAATTGGGGCTTGTTATGTGTAGAAAGTTTAAGTGCATATGTGACCATGAATTTCTGAATTCAGTGACCTAAACCTGTGGCACGTGTGTGACTTCTGCTATCTGTAGTTGTTAATGAAATGTTATAGATTTCATTTATTAAAACAAAATAGATGTATACAGTAATGATCATGGAGTAGTAATTCTGACTATTTTGATGATGATTGTTAGGGGCCATTATGGAGGGAAAATGCTGTTTCATGTGGTTTGATTATTTGTATTTATTTATTTAACACTTTAATGAGTAGTCTTGTTCTGTGTCTGTTTTAGATCTTTATTTAATACACTGGCCTGATGCGCATATTCTGGGTAAAAGCAATCGAGAGGTCCGAGCTGAAACCTGGAGAGCACTGGAAGACCTATATGAGAAAGGTGATACAATAATGAAAACCTGTCTTGGCAGAAGGACTTATAGTGCATTTTGGAATTGGGGAAATTCATAGTGAAAGATGTTCAAAAACTTAATTTGAACTAGTTGCTCATATTTTAGTGGGATTTGGGGGTGTGAGTTATGTGAATCTCTTTGGAAACTGCAGGATTAGCATTTTGGTAAGTTAAATAAGAGAGCTTTGTGTTGTTTGTAAATAAAACATTGCCAAATTCTGCCCATGAGATCAATGATAGTGAGCATACTTTCTTAAGGAAATTTACAGACTGGTAGTAGCCTAGTATGTTTTAAGTATAAAACATGCTAAGATTTAGTTCCTTTAGATTTATTTTTTTTTTATTGTATGATACCATTATCGTATATTGTAGTACTTTAGAGATCCATTTGTGTTTTAGAAGAGGTCAATGAAACAAAATGGCTAGATGAGGAACAAATAATAAACTGCAGATTCTTTGGTGCTACCTTTTGGAAAAGAAAGATCCAAAGAAGAGAGCTATTCTGTCAAGTTCTGATAACTGTCAATTTGATTTTGGGTGCACTGCAAACTTCAGTTGACGTTCATAGCAAATAGAAAGAGTAGAGTGCCCCAATCAAAATTTATCATGGAGATTTAAGAGGAGGATTTTGCTCCTGAGTATGGAGTATTATTAGGAATAGTGTTGTAAGAGAAGATCCTGCCATGCAGTTTTTGGACCACGTGGACTACCCTGTTTACAGCTTCAGGGAAGTTCCACAGACAGGGAGAAGACTTTTTTGATTAAGTAGTCTGTCTGCTAACCAGTAGTTACTGAAATAGTGATTGTAGCAGGAGAGTTGTACAAAGGCAATTACAGGCTGTGTGCCACTACCAGTTTTATCAGAACAATGAATAAACCTGTTCTCTTAGACTTCAACCCTTCAGTTACTTTTGGTCTGCCTCTGGAAACACAGAAATGCATTATCTTTGATGCATCTTTTGTTCTCACTTTTTATATTAAGCATAAGGGAAGTTGCAGAAAGTGCCATGTAAGGGATTACAACATTCAGTTTTTAAAGAAACACTACACCGACCTAATATTTGAAAGCATCAATGACTTTTAAGTCCAAAGATAGATTATTCGACAAGGTACTTCATCTTTCCATTGAGAAGTTTTTTTCTGATGAGTATTTAACTTAGTGCATGTCATTTGTGCCTAGATATACCATCCTAATTCGCTGCAAACAGGTAATATTTTCACTTTCTATTACTAATCCTAGCCTATTAGCTTTATTCTGCTTTTATATGTGTGTTTGTGATCTTTCCTGTCTTACACAACTCTTTATTTCTCTCTATATTTTCCTCTTTGTAGACATCCCATGTTGTATTTATTGTTCTTGCAATTGCATTTCTTCAACAGTTTTGTCAATTTGCATGTTGCTGCCCTCAGTCTTTTTCTGAAATTAAGCGTTCTGTAGACTTATGATTCATTTAGCTGAGTGTAAGTTTTACAGCTCTGGTTGTCTAAATTACCTCAGTTAGATAATCTACAAAGGAAGGAAAATTCATTAGTCTAGTTGAACCAAGTGCCTTGGAACATTAACCTCCACATTTTTGCGTCAAGGGATACAGACTGTGGATGTCCTGACCGTAACCATGTGTAACTGAAATGATACGCAAATGTTAACCACTCTAGAGATGGAAATGCAATCATTCCCCAGGAAAATGTTAAATAATTTGTTTGCATGGTTAACCACTAGACTTTCCACTGAAGATTAAACACTTGCTGCACATTTTTATGTGACTTGTTGTATGTTACGTGAGCAACATGTTAGCCTTGGTATGAATTTGATGTAGAATTTGGTCAAAATCCTTACTTGAGGGGAAAAAAAATCACCTTCATTTATTGGAGGGAAGAATTGTAAGTACTATGCTAAATGGGTGAGTTCTTTGTCTTCTCTGAACTTGAGATTGGTTCAGGTAGTCATTGGTTCCTGCTTGCAATCTGGTTACTTTTTTTTGTTGGAAATGTTTATTCTGGGGAAATTTTTTATCTGGGAAGATTTCTTTACCATTTTTAGAATTGTAGTGTGTACCTGGCAGTATAGGATAAGCACTACCTGCACTCCCAGGTGCAGGGAAAACTCCTGTTTAAAATTGCTGGGTGACTTCTGATAGACCAAGCTGATAGCTCTTTATTCATAGCATATTATTAAACTGATCTCTACTAGCTGAGGACAAGCTTACATTTGCAAGAATTAGTTTCTTTAAATGCTGTTATGTGTGAGAATGTAGGGAGGGTTGGTTTGGTTATTTTTGAAGTTATCTTCTGTGATTTGTTAATCTGCCCCAAGTTTGATTGGAGCTGTTCCACGGGAGCCAAGTGACTCCATTCCTGTATGTGGTCTCATGGTCACAGTAAAGAAGTCTCTGTACTGCAGTGCTGAGAGGCAGAGAATTCTATATGTGTGTCTTTGTTCAACAGCCTGCATATGTGTTTTCCTTCCAAGAGTTGTGGGATAAACAGTGCTGAGGGAAAAGGGAGAAAAAAATTCTTAATTTTGGTCAGTGAGACATTTGTGTATAATCACTGGTTCTTTTTGTTGTAACAGCTGAAATTAACTGGGATTCTTGTAATATCAAGGCTATGGTTTGAATTTTTGTGGTCCCGTGCATTGTCATTTTGTGGAATTATGCTCTCCAATACCTCAGGACAGAGGCCAGACTGCCTACAGAACCCATTCCAAGATACATACATTGAGTCAAATATTCCCTTGGCAGCTGCAACATTCTTGTATAGGCATTTGTCTGCTGGCAGATGAAAGCAGTGTGGCAAGCTGCTTTGACATCATGAATAGTTATTATATATGCTCACTGGTAATTGGTCTGTTCCTAGCAAAATGACCCTTTCCATATGCAGTGTCTTTAATGACCTTGATTTTGGCATTGTGGCTAGGCCATCATCTCAGCAAGCTTTTCATACACACATGCACATCATTACTTGTCCCTCCATCTAAAAATGCTGGGAAGAATGAGGGCCTCCTGCCAGCTTTTGCCTGAAGTTGGCAAGAGTATTAACATGGTGGTTATTCTGGGTTCAGATCTCACTGGGACTCGGTGGCATTTTACTAAGAGTAAAATGTTTTGCTTATCTTTTTAGTGTAAGCAGTGCAGTTTATGCTTACATGAAGTACTCATACTTGCATCAGAAATTCTTTAATGTGTTAACATATGGTTTAGCTAAGCACACAAAAATGCTCTTCAAAATAAATACAATTATTCCCATGGATGTTTAATAGTCCTCATGTATGATTTGAAGAGAGTGCCATAAAGTAACTGAAATTGTTTAGCACAGTAATTGAAGCAATGTCATGGTGTTCTTGGAAAAGTTATGTTTTGCCTAATGACAAGAGAGAGAAGAAATCTAATTAACCTTAACAATATTCTTGACCTTTTCATCTTTGGGCATAGATCAGTTCAATCATCATCTTTTCTTCCTCTGTTTTCTATCAGTTCTTGAAAGTATGAGTGAGGGTTCAGTAAACCAAACACAGTTTTTGTGTGGGTGGCACAAATTTCTAGTACATCCTTTCCTGGATGAAATACTCTGTTTTTATTTAACTGAAAAAAATGCTTATATTATGCTTTATATTATCAAATGATGAACAGCTGACAATTCACATTTGTTACAGCTCCACAAAATGTTTGTCTAAAGAGTATTTATGTTGGTAGAAGTCATGTGAATGTGTATACATAAGTTGCACTAAAGTTTTCATAAGTAAAAGCAAGTAACTAATTTTCCTAGTAACACATCTTTTTCACATTGTCTGTAGTATTCTCTCTGTACAGATGAAGATGTCTCATGGGCTTGTTATTATCAGAAACACAGTTCAGAGATGTGTTTTCATGGGTGGTTGCAGTTGGTGAGGATGTTGGTTGCACCACACCCTGTTGATCAGATAAGACAGCAATTAAAGGCATATGAAAAAAAAAAAAGATACACATATTTATGTTAAAGATCATAAAGAAGTCTTCATAATGTGCAGTATCTTAAGAATAAGAAATTGCCATAAAGTAATTTTGGTGCAGATGTAGAAGTAGGAACAAATCTAATCTTGCATGAAGTGTAAAAATAAGCCCCCAGACTTCTCTGTTTCATGATTTATTGCAGTGTATGGTTTGTGCTTTTTGTACTAACAGTGAATCCTTTTTGTCAGAAATTTAGATAAATCTTTTTGCTTAGCTTATTTAAAGCAAATGTACACGTTTGTGTACCCACACAAAAGTGCCTAGAGGTCCCAGTGTGAACACAATGCTGTGAACACATTTTGAAGGAAAGTCCTTTTCTGAAATAACTTTTGTCTCAATAAGTAATGTACGTGATTTGGGAAAAGGGCATCAAATACCTGCTTTGCATATGTTGAATTTAAGCCCTAGATTCTTGGCTATTGTAAGTCAGTACTACTTTACTGACATCAGTCAGGTTGCTGTTACTCATACCAGCTGGGAATCATTCTCCCGTCTTGATATGGAAGTCCAAAAAATATCTTCAGTTCAGGAAACTGTGCCATCATAGTTAAAGGGGAGACAAACTATTTAGAATCTAACTATGTGCTCTCCATAGTACTTACAAAGTGCTAGTTTTAAGGGTATATATTCTAATAGCCTTTAAGAGCTTAGCTGAGTTGCTGATAATTTTGATCAGATTTTCACAGTATAGCATGTGGTGGCAATATTGACTTAGGGTACAGTGGGATTGATCCTGTACCATGTTGCTTTTGCAGTTTTGATTGCCCAACTATTTCTGAGCAGCTGCAGAATTTTCTAGATATAAAAATGTATTTTCAGCCTTTTTTAAAACCTGTGTTCTGTTCACAGTGTGATTCTACATGCTTAAGACTGGTGTAAGAGAAGGGAAAATCTGTAAGAGTACAGGGAATTGATTCACTTTTGAAAACAACCAGGCAAACAGCCTTTTTGGTGGTTTTTTTTTTAATCTGATCTAATTTAACCTAGTTTGTAATGTCAACTCGAGAAAAAAAATATGTCAACATAACTAAGATAGTGTTGCATTGAAGTGATGAGAATGAGCAGCCAGGGTACAAAGAATACTTTAAGCTGCTGTTGCTGAATTATGCTATTTAGTTAGCCATTTAACAGTTGTGTAAACTGAATGTTTATAACAACATTTCAGTCACAGAAGTTGACAATTTGACTTCTGCTGATGCCTCCTCTCCTGTTGTCCTCACAGCTCACAGGTGATCTGTAGAAGGAGTCAACGATCATGGAATTGTAGTAGCGGGAAGGTAATTTTAAGGCAGATAAGAATCTATATTGTGGTAATAAATGGGATAAAAAGAAATCTTTTTGGGGAGGAAGCATGATTTTTGTGTTTTCAATTTTGCCAGTCTTCCTGTGAGTCTTAGACAGGACACTTAGCCTCTTGGTGTCTATGGTTTTTAGTCTGAAATGGGAACAAGCATTAGTTCATAGATATAGAACTTAATTCCTTATTGGTTCTGTCTAAGAGTGATCTGCTTTATTTATCAGTGCTTTGGCTTGCAATCTGCATGTGGGGCACACTCAGCTTACAGCTTTGATTTAGCAAGCTGTGCTGAAATCAAATCTTGAATGGTTTTTATGAGTAATACCATTTACCCACACAGAAGTTCTTACCGTGCATATTAGAGAGAATGTGGACCTTTCCAACCTGTGTAACCTCCTTTAATAAAGATACAGTTACTACAGTTGACCTCTTGTGAAAAGTGGATCCATTTGTGTTTTTATTCTGTGGCCTGAATAGGAGGTATAACAGAATGGGCACTGTTCACTGGACGTGGGAATTCTCCCTTGCTCTGACTCATGTAGAGCAGCAGGGAGGGGGAGGCAAATGGGCTCCACAAACCCAGTATCCAGTTTTGTCATTTAAAAGCCTTTTTGATCTGAACTTTGTACATTTAATATTCCAGAGGGATTTAGAAGTTTGATAAAAGTCCATAGTAGTGCTAGAGAAAGATAAGGCTCACTATTGTACTAAAACAATCTTGTGGTGCCAAGACAGTATATTTATGCTTTTTTTTTTTTTTTGTAAGACTAACAGTGCCCACCAAACTTTGTCTAATTTGGCATTATACTAAGTAAAGGAAAAAATGCCTAATCACTCTCTAGGTTGTCATAAAAAATGCTTTAAGCTTAATATGCAGCTACATCGCAAACCAGTCCATTGGCATGATGTATTGCTTCACAGCAGCTGGGAGCAATACAGTGCAGTAAAATTACCAGTGTGGTGGAGGTCAGGATTTCTTTGAATAGAATAGAAAGATACTATTTTTTTTCCATTATAATCACCCACTATTTTGCCAATGTTTTCTAATGTGTCTTGCAGAGTTTCATGATAGTTTTTCAAAGCTGGATGAAAATTTCTGTTCCACAGTTGCAGTCAGTCAATTTTTAGCATGCATAAAAGAAACATCATTGCCAAGTTTTCCTTCAAGCCTGTGAAGTGAGAGTCGCAAGGAGTAGGACAAAGCCTCAATAAGCTTTGGGAGCTAATGGAGAATTGCAAACTTTTTGTTTATTGCATCTGGCACTTTCTCAAAATCTGCTTCATAGGGGCCAAACCACTCATTTCCTCAGGCAGATGAGGATGCTTTCTCTCCCCGAGTCAAAGCTCTGTAAATAAGACAGTATAAATGTATATTTTTAAAGTGTATTTTCCAGAGGGATTGCAGCCAGCACATGGCAAACTTTTGTCTCAGAAGACCTGAACTTCAGGACTTATTAAACTGGTTAAGTTAAAAGGAAATATAGACTTCAAAATCATCTGCTATCACAACAGCTAAGACATGAATTGTGCCTAAATTGTCTGAGATTGGAATATTAAGCACACTACACAGATATGAAATTGAAAATAAATACTCCCCCCCGTTTCACGAGCATTCTGGTGGTTTTGAGACCTGTGGCACACTTTGGGGAACTGACCTCTGTTGGAGCTCCATGAGAGAGGAAGTATAAGGAAACGTGCCTCCCCCCCTGCCCCACCCCCAGTTGTTTCAAGGCAGTGAGTCAGGACCCTTTTACACAAGTTTCTCAATATGTATTTTTTTTATTTCTACTGCCAGTGGGATCATTTAATGGATCTTGTCTGATATACATAGTCACAAGCATTGGTCTGTTGGATAAGGCCCACGAGCTAGCAAGACCTTCATTTTCTTGTCCATAATTTTCTAATTCTTCATTCTTAGGAAATAATCCAGCAGATGTCAATGTGGAAATAATTCTGTATAATCTCCTGCTTTAAGACATTCTTTCCCAGATTTGGACAATGCAGAGCAACTGTGTTAATATTCTATCAAGCAGATGGAAGCAATTGAAACAAAGGGTTCTGACTTTACCAAAACTAAATATGTGGATTTAATGAAAATGAAATGTGTTAACTGTATTCTCTTAAAAAACAAAACAAAAAAAAGAATAAGTGTTAAGAAAATGCTAGTTCTGCATGGAAATTCTAATTACTGTTTCTCTGTTGACTGGGAAAATGTTTACTTTTTGGCAGTTTTGAATTTAGCTTTCTGTGTGCAGTATTACTCTAAATACAGGAATGCCATAATGTTGATTTTTAGTAGGAGCAACTCGGATGACTTAAAAGACAAAACATAACTGACCTGAAATTTCTAGATGGGAAATCTAACAAAAAACTTACAGTGAATGTGATGGGACTGTGGAACAGACTTCAGTGTTTCCTGTAAGAAGTATGCTGGAGGCAAAGCATCTTAAAAGTATACTGTAGGGGAAAAAAAGTGGAAACTTCCTGTGGACAAGTTTAATAAGCCCTTTCATCTTATATGTCTGTGACTGAGCTTTGGTTTATTTCAGCCTGAAATAAGAGCTTTATTCTTCAAGGGCAATAACAGCGTGGTTTTTTTAACTCCTTAGCTTTCAATGATAGAGTATAATATTTTGGTTTCCCATTGTGTTAAAACTGCAAGTGTTTTTGTGACTTCTTTGGCATAATGATTTATTATCTCCAGAGTTGTTTGTCAGCAAAAGTCAAAAGCTCACGTTTTGCTCCTTCTGGCAGATTACATTCAAATTATGCAAATTGCTATAGTGCAGGTTATAACCTAATTACATTATACATCTTGAAAAATTATAACTTTTGCAAGGGAAAGCTGTCTAGCATTTTAGTTGCTAATGTATTTTTTCTCCTTTTTGTGTTCTACAAAAGAAACCACATTAAAAAGTGATAATATGTGTGCAGGTTTTGCTGCTGTGCATCTTGTCTGCTTGTGCTGCTAAAATAAGTGAAAGCAACATAGCAGTCAAATTGCCTGTATTTATATGGTTAGTGGCTTTTCTAATGCAAAACTGATTTTTTTCAGGGCTTTAGCAATCTACTTAGGATAATTAGCAATAAACTGTAATTTCACTT
This sequence comes from Aegotheles bennettii, assembly GCA_013398125.1. Classification (NCBI taxonomy): domain Eukaryota; kingdom Metazoa; phylum Chordata; class Aves; order Caprimulgiformes; family Aegothelidae; genus Aegotheles; species Aegotheles bennettii. Next base: position 639,120 of record VZRW01010110.1, on the reverse strand, counting down.
ACAGAATTTCATTGAAGACTAGAAAAAATTATTTTCTTTGTTTTGTTGAGGTAAATCTAACCTGCAAATTCAAGATACTTTGTAGTCTTATAGCTCATTTTTGTATGCCAATTTATAGTCTACTTGTGAGTTATTTTTTTACATACATAAAACATACGCATTTTATAAATAAGTACTTGGTTAATACAATTTTCTCCAACATTTTCATTTAGCTTTAGCTTCAAGTGAAATTCTCCTTTTTAATGTATTCATGTCTCTCAGTTGCATCTGTAAATGCTTTTTATGTGTCTGTATTCCAGATTCAAATCAAGGCAGCTCCACATAGTTCTGTGCTGACTTCAAGAAAGTGGTGATTCTAACTGTGGAATGAAGGCAGTTTCAGAAATCATTCCCTTGACATCAAATGGCTGAAATTGCCCAATGACTTTTTTTCTCAAAAAATAGCAGTATAACTTTTGGCTTAATTCCTTAGTTTTTTGCTATAGATATTTGTACGCATGTATATAGATAAGCATGTGCATATACATTACATTGGCCAGCACAAAGAATGGATTAACATCTGTGATTGGACTTCCTTGAGACAGACTTTCCATCTGCAGAGTTACAGATTGAAATGCAAATTGAGTCAGTCGAGACGAAGTTCACATACTGAAGAAATGAGTCTGATTCATAGTCCACAGAACGCACAGCCCAAGGAGACCACTACTAGCCCAAGGAGACCACTACTAGCCTGACCACAGTTGGTTTCCCTGTTAACTGTGTTTAGCACAGAATAAGGACCAAACTACCACAGATGAGTCAGGATTGAGATGTGGTGGCAGGCCGGTACTGGGAGTTGTGCTTTATTATATCTGAGGTTTGAAGGAAGACATCCAATTTCAGGACTGTCAGCACTTGATTTATACACATGCATGCACACAAAAGGCATTATTTAAAAAAATAACCTTTGTATCGCTTACGTGCCATTTAACTTTATTTGCATGTCAACAGGAGCTGAGAAATCTAGGTGTATTTTTAAGCTTCTTGGTTCTTGTTAGATACTGCTCACAAAGTTTTGTACTGAATTTTATGTAAATCTTGTAATGATCTAATAGAAGTAAAAGCAGTGCTACGTAGTTCATTTGGTCTGCATGTCCTTGTGTTGTATTGCTCACACCTTATTGGTCTTCTGCAAATGTTCCCCTCTAGTTTTGGCAAGCTGCTCAGAACACCATTTCCTTCTTTTCATTCTGGTGGAGTCCAATTGTTCTTTGCTTATACTACATCAGCCTTTCCCAGAATTTAGCCTGGAGTTTTTATACACTGGGGAGTTTCCAGTGTGTTTAGATTATAAAATGATTTCCTAGTATGACTGTGACGGAACCACGCTTTCAGATAATACTGTAAACTAGATTTCAGTGCTGTTTTTCTGTGTTTCTTTGCAATATTTTGCTATACAGAAATGATGTGTGCAATCATTTTGTCTCTGGAAAGTGATATTTTTCAATCATCCTCCCAAATAGTTAGGATTGTCCCAAAACTTTTTCTTGTTCTGTTTCTCATTAGGTTTGTGTAGATCAATTGGTGTAAGCAACTTTCTTATCAGTCATCTTGAGCAACTAAAGGAAGACTGTGTGATTACTCCACATGTTAATCAGGTGAGTGGATAAATATATTTAAAGTATTTGTGTATAGGTTTTTGTTTTGGTTTTTTTTGTTAACCTCCTCCCCACTCCTGTGCCCAAAAGACTACACCCAAAGTAGCCTTTCTTCTATTTCATTTCTATATACATATTGAAAACAATTCAGGAAGATAACCTGAAGTGACAGGGGAAGTCCTTCTTCCTTTCTTTTCTTCAGTTTCCCCCAGGCTACTGGTTTTAAGCCACAATCAAATAGTCCATGTGCTGGTTTTTGATTATAAGAACAGTTTAGAAATAAAATTCAAGGAACATTGAACATTTAGCATCTTTGGAGTGAACAAAGCTTTGGAGAGAGCCTGTGTTCAATTACTATATTTAATTCCTCTAAGCAACACTGAAAGTGCAAGAGTGATGCTTCCCTTGCTTCCCACTTATTTCGTATTCATATTTCAAGATCACATTAAATTCAGTGAACTCATTTAGGAAGGTGCTGCGAGAGCCCTGGCAAAACTTTTTTTGCTGCCCTAGGCAGATAAAAAATGACCACCTACATACCAGCAGACTTCCAGGACACTGAGAGCTATTCCCTGGTTGCAGTTTTCTGCCCACAGCTGTGCTGGAAGTTCATGCTTCCATTCCTACCACCTCCTGCCAGTGAAAGTGTGCATATGCTAACGTAGAACTGGGAGCTGGAATGGATGAAATGCAAGCACACGCTTTTCCCCTTTGTACAGGTGGTGAGGATTTCTGGCAGCTGTTTGTGGTTTAATGTTGTAAACAGCTATAAAAAGATTACTCAGAGTGTGACTATCAGAACCTGACACCTCTGATTTTTGCTGTCCACTAGACTAAAGGTTACTAAAGGACAATTATGTGTACTGTTAAATTAACCTAAAACCATATAAAATATTAAGTTCAGTTATTCAAAATAAGCTATTTAAATATGTCTCAAGATGGGCAGGCTGATGACTGTTTAAGAATTGTTGAGTTTGCCAAGGTTCAGTTGTGTCTCCTTTTCAGAAACACACATCTTCAAAGTCTTGCTGGAGTTGGGCATTTGTTGTTATTGTCTGTTAAATGAGGATAACCGTTCTGCGTCCTGCTAAGTCACTGCAAGGGAAAAAACGTAATCTTGGATTTGTTTTGAAATATCCTCTTACCTACAATGTTAAACAGTCTTACTGTTAATGTTAATGTTAACAGTCTTACTGCGTCAGTAGTGCTAATGGAGAAAAGTTATGTCTTGATACTATTTTCATCTCTTTTTCTGTGGCTGAAAAAGAGGAGACAAAAAGGTGAAACAGCAGTGATATTGAGGGGTGGGAGGGTGCCCTTGCTGCATTCAGATAGTAATTTATTTAGGGTGATGCACAGCATTGTTCCAAATTAAAAACAAACAAACAAAACAACAGTGAAATAGCCACTGCAAGCTGCTCCACTTTGAACACTTTTATTATAGCATTAATTTACACTTTTTAGAGTTACAGGAATAGCATAAACCATAGTTCAAGTTATCTTCAAAAGAGTATTTATCCCGTTTTTTCCTTAGTGTTGGAGTTGCTGAGGGTGATGGTGAGATTACTTAAGCATTACTAAATAACTAATGAATTCCTAAATTTAAATTGGGAATGGAAATGCTATACTGTCCAGAATTTATAATACAAAAGATCTTTGTGATATTGAATGCTTAAAATAGCTTACTCTTTTAATGAACTTATTTCTAAATACAAAACTTTTGCAAACAATCGTTGTATACAAAGTCTAAACATTTAAGAAAAAAGTGAAGGAAAAATCACTTCCTAGCTGTGTTAAATTTGCATAAATAATTTAGGGTATTCTTACAATTCCAGCAGTTCTTATGATGTTAAATTTGAAAGTTATTTTTATTTTGAAGAGGAGGAAGCAGGAAGGCAGGATAAAGCAGCTTCTTTATTAGCCTTCTATAGTCTTTGCAAATGAGGTAGTAAGCAATGCTTCTATTTTACGAACCAAGTTGAAAGTGTTGTCTCTCTTCTTGGTTCCTGGAAAAAACAGTATCATCCATCATGGCTTTTAAAGAAGTAGGAAAACCCTGTCTTTTCAAGAATATAGTAATGCTAAGGTATTTAGTAGTAAGTAAGCACCTTTTAAAAATTAAAAACTACTATTGAAAGTACTGTCAAACACTGTGTAAAATGATGATAAATATTTTACTCTAGCATTATGAAGTTGTTACAGGTTTGTATTCCAGAGTTTGTAATTGACTTGGCAGTAGTAGGTTTGGATTTATGCTCAAGGAAGCCTTTGAAATGCATTTGAAGACTCTTATGCCTGTCAGTCATTGGGGAAAAAAATACATTTTATAAGAATTTAATTAATATGTATGTTTCATTTAATAAAGTGGTACACTGAAACCGAATATAAACGGTTCCTCTCCGAATTCCATGTAGAAAAGCTCATCAGTATTTTTTCTGGTTTTAGAGAACTGCAAATTCCTGTGTAATGACGTCAGAGAGGTTTAGTAATGTTGTTAATATTGCCATTAATATTGAGCTCTATTATGTAATACTGAGCTCTATTATGTAGATTTGTATAAGGTGGAAATGTATTTTAGTATTTAGAGGCATTAGGAAATCTAGCTCTTTTTATATAAACTCAGCTGAACTGTTCCTATTCTCTATAGAGAAAACATTTCTAGGCTTAATATTCAGTTTTATAGAGAGAAATAATTGTAAGACTGTGCATTCCCACTGAAAAACTAACTGAAGTCCAGATGCAGGAGAACTTTACCAGGTGAAAAGAACCCGCAGCAGAGTGGAAAGTGTAAGGCTTTTGTATATCATCATCCGAGGTGTGTCTTTCTAGGTCCATATGTCAGGATTGTTATTAGGCTCAACTTTTTCCCCATTGCACTATGACTATCATAAAAGACAGCACTTAGAGTTCCCCTGTCACTGACCAAGTAGCAGCTATGAAGAGTTCTGTAGTGTGAACTGCAAACTGTTTTATTAAACAAATGCCAGTTTTTACACACAAATCACTCAGGGTAGAGTGCCAGAAAAGATCAAGACCTTTCCCTATTACCATATGACGGACAGCCCTCTCCTGAGAAAAGCTTGATGACCAAAATAGCAAGGGTGGGGCAAGCCAGGAAGTAGGAATTATTATTTTGAGGGGAAGCACATGCTGGCCACTCACCCTATGCCTCTTCTAGCTCAGGATGTTAGTCCCTTGCATTCAGATGCTGCTAGAACCTTCCAGAAAGTTTTCAGAAGAAAAATTAAAAAGTGCTTATTTTATTTAATGCATCTGATTATTTTAGCAATATATTTAAGAAAAAAAATACTTGGTGCTACCAACACACAACTGCATGTGCCAAAATTCAGCTCACAGTACTTGGGAGTCTCTTGATTCAGTGGAAGGCACAAAGTATAATCTTTCCAGGTGGGATGTAGTTGTTACTGTGTTGTTACTTCTGCTTGTGAAGCTGGCAGGTGACATCTCAGCATGCTGTTCTTGCTTTAAACATTTCTGGTGTAACCTGCAACTGTGCTGCCTAGAAATCTTATTAGACCAGCAGATAAATTCTGCTTGCAGTTATATTAGTAGTAAATGCTGAATAAGTCCCCTGATGCTGTAGGGGTACAACAGATTTTTTAGCATTTGTTACTAAATACATAATTCTTTATTTAAAATTTTTAGCCTGTGTTATTTCTTATGCTTAGCGTAAAGAACATTTACTAAAATTGCTTACTACTGTTTTAATAATCAAGTAATACACTCTGCTTGCTCCTTCTTTTTTCCCTCCTAGTTTTGCATGAAAACAATGAAAATATTTTCTAGTCAGCTCAGGTGCAAACAAGCGAATAACTGTATGACCTAAACACTGGTCTTACACATATAAACATGAAATACAAAGACTACTTAAAGGTCAAGAAACATCAAAGGTTGAAGACATGGATGTGTCTGCTGCTTGAACCTTGTTCCCGAGTCCACCTAGTAATTTAGATCAGAGCAGCTTTAGGCTGACTCAGCCCAGCCTTCGAAGGGCACAGTTTTGTCACAGCACATATTGAACGACCGCCAGCCTATTGTTCCTGACTATTGTTGTCTGAAAAGACAACATGTACTAAAGATGAGAAACAGGAAATGTTCATTTGTCCTCTTTGTGGCAGAAGAAATTTTCCAGATTCCATGTGTTGAGGTAATTGTTCAGAAGAGTATTTTTCTTCAAAATACGCAAGAGTTAGATCACTGGAACAATGGTGACGGCCAGTCACAAAAATACATCACATGATTCTGCATTTCATAAAAGAAAAAAACTACCTGTTTTTATCTGCATGAAGAGGAAGGTATGCTTCTTACAATGGATAAACTCTGAAATACTTACTTAAATAGCATGGTAAGGAATATTACAGAGGTTCTTTTCCGGCTTTTGCTACATGCCAGAATGTGTGGCTCTTCTGAGATCCTTACTTGCCAATAACTGCTGTTTCCTTTTGCTTCCAACAGTTATGTCTTTGTAGCTTGTTACTTTTCCTCTTTTAACTGATTCTTGGCAATGTGTGATCTTCCTTCCTACAAAGGGTCTCCTTCGCACTTCATTCCACAGCGCGATTGCTTCCCTGCATAAGCTGTTGGTGACACCACACACAGAATGCAGGAATTTCCACGTACAGTCCATGCCAACAGGCTTTGCTTCCACAGTCAGGCCCTCACCCTAAGCAAATTATTCTGGGTGGTCTCTTGCAAACCCAGCCCCCTCCCCTTGCCTGTGCAACTTAAAGATCATTAGTGAAGAAACAGAAAAGGAAGTAGGTTTGGGGAAGAGAAGGTAGTCTCAAATCATCAATAAAAATGACCTGATGCTGACTTCCACTATGCATTTACATATTATTTCTCAAACACGGAGCGGAAAAAGAGTGCAAGTCCAGCTGCAGGTAGGGCAGATAACTGTTCCATGCACCTTACTTCTGACAGAAGCATAAAATACACAGCAAACTTGTGCCAATTAATGGCAAAATACTTGTGAATTAATATCCTTCACATGTCTTCTAAAACTGGTAACTTACATCTATCTCCTAGAAGCAGTGATTTCACTCACGTATTTTTAAAACGAGGAAAAATATTTTAATTTATCAGTGATGTTTTCTACTAAATGTACTCTCAAGGTTTTTAGTAAAAGTTTATTTCTATTTATCTAAGGTTGAATACCACCCTTTCCAAAGACCCCAGGAGCTGGTGGATTATTGTAGGAGCAGAGATATTGTTTTTGAAGGCTACTGTCCTTTAGCCAAAGGTGAAGCACTCGCTCATCCTAGTATCGTTCAGCTGGCAAAGAAATATGGCAGAACTCCAGCACAGATTTGCATACGTTGGAGTATACAGGTAATGAAGGGTGGTAATAAAAACATGTCTCCTCTCTTGGGGAAAAACAATGCAAATAGTTTGGGTTTTGTGCATCAAACCAGAATTTATACAGAAAGTATTTTTGCTGTCAGTATGTTGATATCGCATGAACTAACTGCTGTACTGGTAATTTGCAATGTAGTACACAAAACATAGCACTATTTTAAATATGCAAATAACTTGATTGCAGAGAATAAAAAGAACCACCAGTAAAAGAGATGTTTTCAAACTAAATGTTACAAACAGTATGGGGCATCATTCCATTTCTCTCACTCAACACGAAGTACTGAACAGTGAAACAGTGTATTAAGTTGGCATAAACTGCATAACCTGCTTTGGAATTTAATGCAGTGTATATAACAGCAATTAAAAATTGCATATGGAAATGTCAGTGTCCTCTGAAAAAATGAAATTAAAACTTCAGAAAACATGAGGAATGTCTTGAAATGTTTTGAAGAGAGATTATTTTCTTTGAAACTATGTAAATTTTAATGATGAGAAGCGTTATGTTTTTCAGAATGGGATTGTCACTATTCCAAAGTCCACAAAACCAGAAAGGATACAGGAAAACTGCAAGGTAGGATTTGATTATGCATTCAAATCTGAGTAATATTCGAATTACTGTTTTTAATACTTTGGTTTGCCTGCCAATTTTCCTGTGCCAGTTTTATACTGGGGCAACTCGGTTCAAATTGGCAAATTATAGTACCATGAAATTACTACAATATAGTAGAAAACAGTAATTCACGAATGGCAGAAATCAACTGGAGAGTTAATCACTGTGTGTAAAAAAGATATCTATGGAAAGACTTTTTATAGTTGATTTTTATTATTAATATTTTTATTTATTACTTGGCAGACTGTAGAACATCCAGATCTAATCACGGTTAGGTCTTTTTTGTGATAGACACATAAGTTGAATGGAAGGAGTTTGTATACTGTGCATAACACTGTATGAAAGCTGTAAAACTCCAGGGATTTCCCAGCTAGGGACCTTCTAAGGAAATCACAGTCCTGACAGAGCTGACTCTTCCCTATCTTCCTCGTTCTACTCAACCTGCAGAGGAGGTACCAACATGAAGGGGATGGACAGAAAAAAGTGGGGAACAAATGAGGATTGGCAACTTGATTCCCCTCGCCCTTTTTTTTTCCTTTTCATACTAAATGTTTTGAATTAATTTTTCTCTCCATTTCTCTAATCTGAAAGTGTGCTTTCTTTGGGGGAGGGGAAACCACAACAACCTTATTGTTACTTCCAAAAATATCACAGGGTTGTGAACTGTTTGGCAAATCAGGAAGAAACTTTGTAAGAAGATAGGAAACTTCTGTCTGCTAGTTAAATCACTGTGTGTGTGTCAGTGTAAATCAACGTACATGTAATGGGGATTTCTCCTGATGGCTATGCCTGTTTATATAGCTCCTGCCTAGAGTATTTATTCTGACATGCACACGGCCTTCTGTGGTACAAGCACAGCTGTTTGTGGTACTCTATTGTGAACCAGATCGGAAAACAAAACCAGGTTAAAAATCCTTCCTTATTCTTTTTATTTTGTTTTATTTCATTTTCCCCAATGATATTTTAAATCCAGATTAATTCTGTCTTTTACTGAATTTACTCTATGGCCCTACCAACTCATTTCACACAACTGAGGGGTTGTGTTGCAGCAAAACTTAAAACACTTAAGGTGTAGAGGAGGAGGGGAGGACTGGTGCAGTTATAAGATGTTGTTTATCATGTCTCCCTTCTTTTCTTTCCCTCATGCCTGCGTGTTGGCCTGAGTCTCTGCTACCTCAAGTCAAGTTGGTGAAAGCATGGACCTCATTAAGCCCCCAGAATATAATATAATGTAATATATAATATTTCTAGTTCTGTGACTAGTCCTGGGTTTAGGTTTAAAAAGCTTGAGCACTGAGTTTTGACTACAAGGGTCATTCCAGCAGACAGTGATTGCTGGATAATGCAAGATGGGAAGAGCTCATTTGGCAGCAGTTCAGGCTCCATAGGATCTTTTTATTGAGTATGGAGGAGCTCAGACAAAGACAACAGACCAACTTACAGCAACTTCAGTTCTGAAATGATAATGTCTGAATAAGACATCTGCTAAGAAGACACTGACACGATCATTCACGTTGCAGGTCTCGCCACAGGAGAAGTCAGTGGCTGTAAGAACCTGTGCATGAAGACAGGTGGTTGCTTTCAAGTTCAAGCTGGTACTGAGGCACTATAGCACTGTATCTGTTTCTGTGTTAGCTGATCCGTGAGTGTTATGTCTAAGTACTCATAGAAAAGATAGATGTAGCCTTTGGTTTGCTAGCTTTGTGAATGTCCTCGTACCTTCTAATAATCCTCTTTGGCTAAAGTTCTGAGGAGAAGAACTGAAACGCTCTAAACTGTACATTGGTATATAAGTGAGATACTGAGCTCAGGTTTTGAGGGGGATCAGAGTCAAGGTACTCATATACCTCTGGCAGTGACCATAGAGAGTGCTGTCAAAAACTGCTTCCATACTGCCATTGTTTTGGACCCTTGCTTGAGGCCAGAGTGCTACAAAACCATCTTAACAGGGTCTACAAATAAAAATGAGTCACAAAAGGAGCAAAGGACCCAGTGGAGCCTGTCCGCTTAGTGGAATACATGTCTGTGACAAAATATGGGGTGTTTCAAAATGGGTGCATCTTTTTGAAACACCCTGTATAAGAAGGATTTCCAGAAGGAAAAATACAGAAAAATGCTGCCTCACATTTAAATGAATCTTGGTTAGTTTAAATAACAGAAGCACTCCTGATTCTTTCTCTGTTTATGATGTTAACTATATATGCATTCCCATAGGTGTTTGATTTTACAATAGCAGAAGATGATGTTGACATTCTGAATGGAATGCATGATGGGAGACGTGTTTCCTGGGACCCAAGCCTTATTGTGTGAATGAAGGTTTGAACTTTTCCCTTTGTCAGTGATCAGTGAGTCACACCATGTAATTTAAATTCAGGGAAGGGTACAATAAGAATATAACCATGGACTTAATGTCTGCTATTAATGACAACTGATTTGAAATCCTTAACTTTTGAAATCCTTTTCTGTGAAAACACAGAAAAGATATTTTTTAGGGTAGCACTTCTATGAGGAGATCTTACATGTCCGTCTTATATCCTGGTCCATAGTTCAATGAAGCCCATGCAAAGCCTCCTATTTATGCCATTGACCCTGCATCAGGCCATTTAATCAAAGAGCATGAGGGGATATCCCATTTTTAAAAATGTAAGAAAAAATGCTACCTACTAGTGTACAACACAGGTATAAAGTACAAATAATTTTTCAGGTACTTTGTCAGAGGGATACAATGTCTGAAGAAGAAAAAGCTGAGTGAAAAAAAGTGTTAATACTATTATTATTACAGTATTTGTGCTGTACAATATACTGCAAATCTCCATCAAAAATATAATCTCACTGTAATAAGCAATATCTGAGCATCACAAAAAAAAGTTTTATGCATATGTTGCGTAATAATTGATTGACCCAGGGAGTTCTATGCATATTATTTACTAGCCTGTAGGTATAGCAAAGTAGAAATCTTTTCAAAAGATAGGTTATGTAAATAAATAATTTATGTAAATAAAATATCTGCATGGCTAAGAGTTGAGCAGCAAGCTCTAAGAGCCAAAGAGGCATCTTTGTTGTTACTGATCTTCTCTTACTGGAAGTTCTGGTGAGTTTTTAGTGAGAATTGGTTTAGCTTCATTCTGGGTTTGTCCAGGAAATTTCATTAAGCTACTATACTTTTCCTCAGATTTCCTTATAAAATATGCATGTATATAGAGAGATAGATGTAGATATAGATATACGTAGTTTACTGGTCTGTTTTGAGAAATATGTCTGCAGAGTCTTTTATCGGCTGAGTATTCAACTCCTAGTCACGTTGGTTTGATATTTTAGGAGTTCCTGTGTCTAGAAAGGTATGGAAAATCTAACTATGATTTATATTGTGTGTGAACTTCCTGAGGCAGTTTTCCCAGTGCTGTGCTGCTTTAGTCATATTGTGAAACAAAGTCCTTAGTTTTTTATCAAGAAGTGACTTACAGCAATCACATATTCTAGCCTGCATTGTTTGTCCTCAAAGCAGAGCTTTTATACAGCTTGGCTAAAATACAGACAAACTTACCTTTCTTGATAACAGAATAATTGGCTGTTTTTTACTGGTAAACATTTCCACGAAAATTTGTCTAGATTTGCCTCTGGAATCATTAATGTATTATTTATTATTTTAAAATACAAGATATTGTATGAAATGCTGTGCTTACTAATACTTGTAGAATATATTGTTTCAAGAAAGATACACAATGTCCACAGTAAAGTTACTTTCTAGAGTTTCAAGTGTGGCATGCAATTTGGGGTGCTTCACTATCTGGGAATGCCACTGTAGGTGTCTAAGAACAGCTATCTGCCTGCCTTAGTGGTTGTGATGAGGGGTTCAATAGTTCCAAAAAGTAAGGTTTATTTATAAAATTCAGGTAATTTTATGTGGTAGGGTTTTTTTGTTTTGTTTTTGTCGTCGTCGTTTTTTGTTTGCTTTTTTTTTTTTTTTTTTAGATGGCAATGACTAAGTGAAAATTGGAAAGATTGCCCAGAAATAAACCTTTCTACCAGTGGTCATCAGCTAATCCTGCTGTTGATAAGTCACTTTATAGAGCAATACCTTAGCAATATGAAAAAAACCCCTGTTACTGTGCTGTACTTGCTTCACAGTGTATCTGAATTCATAAAGTGAGGACAAGAAGTGAATCGTGTGCCTAGCACCCACTCGGTGTGGCTTTTCAGCAGTGAAGACTTTCTCAGAAAGAGGAGTTTTACCTGTAGAAACAGACATCACATCAACATACTATTTCCAACACATGATGCATACGAAGTGAACCAATTTTTTATGTATGCTAACAAATTCTAGCTTCAGTATTACCAGAACAATATCAGTTAGGACTGGCTACATGGCTAGAAGTCCCACGTTGGTCAGAACAGCTCTGTTTTTCCTGCACTTAGTTCTCACTGGTTACATCCTTGTTCTGAGCTAAACAGAACTAAACCAGATTTTCTTGCTAATCCCTCACATAGATGACTTTAGGCTACAGTGAAGATGGCTTCCTAATTCATTGATATATTTCACAGTTTTCTCTGTCAAAAACATTTTACAATGCTTTTGTGTCTGCATCTGCTTCTGCTAGGATGTCAAGCCACCATTTTCTCTGATCTAGAACATGGTGTCTAAGCAGTCCTAGTTCAAGATTAACGAAAGGAATAATCACATAAAAATAGTATTACTAAAGTATTCTTCTTAAGGAGCAGTTGTGGCAAGTTACAGTTTTAACCTGAGACTTGCTTTCCTAACTACCTTCACAGTTAATTATTGTTGGTTCAGGACTTTTTTCTGGGGTTTTCTTATTTTGTAATCTTTCCTAGCAATTCCACTCCAAGTAGTGGAGTAGTGGCTTGAGAACTGTGGAAGAGTTTAGTTTTAACTATGTACAAAGTTGAGTGTGATTTGAGGCAATCTAAGCTTTTTAAGTGCCAGGACTCAGCTGACCCATGCTCTCTTCCTCTGAGGTGTGATGTGCAGTTTTGCACATTGCTATCACTAATAGCCATTGCTTTCGGCCAGAAGCTGTAATTGCCCCAAGAGATGAACCCTGTTACTTCCTGTGTGCTTGGGTTGTATCACTAGAGCCTCTTCCTTTGAATGTGGCATTTACAAATTTTATACGATGTTAGTTAATTTAGTCATTGAGCAAATCCTCTTTTACTTTTGATCGGGTTGCAGAGGGAAAGACGGACTCGGTAGATTCATATTTTGTGCTCCTCTCTACAACTAAATTGACATTACAGATGTGGTATTCTTCAGCAGCCTTTGCTTAGAAGGAAAACTAAGTCCACGTCACCTCATCTAAATGAACATTTCTGAAGTACCGACAACTTTGATTATAGTACAAAGAAATAAGACAACTAATAAGAAATTGGAAAGTGAACAGTAGTGAGATGTAGGGGTAGCAGTGGGGAGTGATGTTCCATAATAGAAGCAGAACCTAGAAAACCAAAAAGATATAGAAGTGTTGAACATATAAATTCTTCCTGATTTTGTTTCTTCCTTGGTCAGTTAGCCTGGAGGTGCTGATTTTTTTAAGAATTTTTTTTAGACTTTTTTTTTAAACTCAGAATTCATCCCTCAAGTGAATTATTGGAATTACATGCATATTCTTCCCCAGGACTGAAATTCCTCCTCTTGTCCATATTTCTGTAAGGCAAGCTTTCTCTAGAGAGAACTTTTTCACCTTTCTGCAACGACTGTTTCTTGAGATACAGCAGTGCATCCATTTTATCAGTGTAACCCATCATCTTGCCAATAGGGAATACACCTGAAAATTTAAGTCACTTTTTCTTACATACTATGTAGGTTGTTTATGGTAGTGACTGGTTGGGGCATTCCTTTCTAGTTGAGATAAACCATTATTTAAAATAAGATACACTTTATCAGTGTATTACAGTCTATTACTTAAGTGCAATAAACTGCCTTTGCAGGAGCACTGTAACTCTTAATGGAAGGGAACTCTCTTGAAACAAATAGGACAGGAAAAATATACACTCAAAGTCAGTGGAGGGGGTGAGGCCATTTTCTGTGCAGCCAAGCAGCTTCCTGTCTGACTCTGACTCCCTCTCTCCTTTTTCTTGCCTGTCTCTGAATTTCATCTTTTACATTAATTGGAAAATAATAGGGATGGTTTTGTAAAGTGCATACTCCAGGAATTATTTCAGCTGATTTTCTTTTTAAAATAGCAGTGCTGAACTGTTCTAACAGGAAAGCTGACATTATGTTAACCCCCCATGTTTCTGAAAATGGGGACAAAGGTGGAGTAGCTCTTGCTGACACTAATTGAATCCAAGCAGTTAACTCTTTCCACATTGCCACACCCCTTCCAAAGCTTTGAAGCTCATCTCTGACTACAGTGCATTGGGTAAAAATAACAGATAAGCCAACCTTGTGATAATTTTTCATGTTGCTGTGCTGGGAGTCTTAATCTTTTGGCACTTTTTGCAGCCTCTGTTAAGATGTCTGCACTTTTGAAAGAAAATGTCAAGCATTTGCTCTGTCTTGTAGTGCACCTATGTTACATAAATGATGCAGCCTTACTGTTTGTCTTTATGAATGGTAGCTTACCCATCAGCAGTATCACATAGGACTTATTACAGCTGCCAGTACATTATAGAATAGTAATGACTTCTAAGAGCATGAGAACTATCTCCACAACCTGCCACTATGCATTGCAGGGAGAAAAGAAAAACGGAAAGAAGAAAAAGAAAGAAAAAAGAAAAAAGGAGGAGTGCAAAGCCTAAAACCTGGAATGAATTTAAATCAGTGACGCTGATACTACTTCCCAGTGATATAACATGCATCACTCTGTGAACGTTGTAGGAATGGCCAACATTAGGGGATGTGCGTCTCTAAGCAACTTTGCACAGATCCATTGTACCAATCTCAATCACTGTGCCCAAGAGGAATATTTAGTAGTGGCTTTGCTAGGCAGTGCCCTTTGAGAACTATTCTGTAGCTGAACTAGTGATAGGAAATTCAAGAGTACATTAGCAGCATTATCATGCTATTAATGATGGTTCTGTTTTTTTTCTCCAGCAAAATAGATATCCAGAACTTTCTAGATGAGACTTAAAAATTCCAGTATAATGAACTAGTGCTAAGTTCATAACTTGGCTGTGAAATTTGGAGGGGGGGGAGAGTGTGCAAGTACTTTCACAGTTTCCTAGTAAGAAGGAGAGCAGAGATTGTAGGATTGTTTGTTCTATTTTTTTCCTAATGGTTCTTCATGACCTGGATTCATCCCATTGAATACCCATAAGTATAATATTGCCAAGATGAATTTACAGTAAATCGCTTGCTTTGGGTGCAGTATATAGTTGGTGGAAGATTAATCCGAAGCATAGCTGTAGAGGTCATAAGTATACTGTGGTAAAAATTAACTCTCCTGATGTTGAAAAATATATATTTAATGGACTCTTTATATTGATGAAGCAGCAGCCAGCTATTTTATATTGAATGGTTTGTGAGATTTTTGCATGGTTATCATGAATGCCTTATAAACCAGATATAAATACCTTTGATTAATCTGAAAAACTGTCACAAGTGGATTTGTTTTGTGTTTTTTACGAAATTATATTTTACTGCTGCTCCTAAGTAATATCTGTAACCTGCCAAGTAGTTGTGGATTTTCCATCTAAGACTTCTGTTTCTTCAGAATAGCATGTTAAGTTCAGTTACCATGTCAATTAATGTCTGTAGTTTACCCTGGCAGAAAATGAACAGTAGGACTTTAATTGACTGATCTGTATTACTGGAATAAAAAATGAACCTTCAAAAAGTTCTCTAATGCTGCATTATGCTGTTTCATTACTGTAGAACTTCTGCTATATTTTAATACATACGAAAAAAACATCTATCATGATTAGATATACTGGTGTGTTATGGTTTTAGGTGCAATGGTATCCAGTAAAACTATTGCATGTCTCGCCTACTTCAGTTCTTTCCACTTGGACTTAAGCTTTTCCTAATGTTATGTTACACTTACTGATCTAAAAATAACATACAAATTGTCACAAAAATAGGTATAGCAAACTTTCTACCATAGCCTTTTAAATCAAGAAGGTCATTTAATTAGTATTAATATTAATTATCAATATCAGGAACTTAAAATAAAAACAGACCACCAAAATTACAGAAAGCTAATGCTAAACAAGTATGTGTGCTTTAGTCTTCGCAATGTTCTCATCACTTTTCTTCTTTCTTCTTTTTTCTCCAAACCAGGTTTTTGACTTTAATCTGAGGGAAGAAGACATGGAATTTTTGAACATTATGAATGTCAACAGAAAATTAATTCATCTAACCTATCCACTGTGGAAAGGATAATTTAAAACCAGATTGTTCTAAAACAAAAAGTGATGCAACTGGAACATTAATTCATTTTAAACTGAACAATAAATCTAAATTGCTCTCTTGGATACTCAGAGAGCACCTAATAAGTATCAACCAATAATCAGAAATCAGTATCAATGACTTGTATTTGCAGCTGTGTTAACAAATTAATAAAATAATTTAATTTACTCTTTTCTTTGTTGCTTTCTTACAGATACAGAAGTGCTTACTTTCAGCATTTTCTCTGCTTTCTCTGAACTTTCTGCCATAGTCTCCTAGTATGAGTTTAGCTCACAATACTATAATTAAGTTTCTTCTGCCTGCATGTACTTCAATTAAGGTGTCATTCTAACCCATTTGAACAAATTAGTTTGGGTTCGTATAGTCACGAGAATTTGGAAGGATTCTGCAGGCCACTTTCGGGACTTCTTGGTGAGCAAACCTGTTCTGTTGGTACTGTTTCAAGGATCTCCTGTCTTGACCCAGCACATCAGGGAGGAATGGCTCTGGTTTGTGGCCTAAGTTGCATCAGAGTTAATAAAAGTACTTTTTGCTTATATAATTAAAATTTTTGAAGGTGTAGAAGAGTAATGTGTTGCAGAGAAAAATCCTTTGCTAATCTGATTCTCTGCATCTTTTCAAGATGGATAATGGTCAGACACTCCTCTGTTGCAATCCTGAGTTGTCCAGCAGTGCTAGCCCTAAGATGGTACGGTCTTCTGGTGGTGTCAGAGGCCATCAGTCTATTAGTATGCAGGTTTTGGGAGTACCCCAGCTTGCAGCTTCTTTTCTGACAAGATCAAAGCATTTTCCTGCAAGGAAGTTGCCCTGTGACTGGCCAGGTTTCTGAAATCCCCAGCACACTAAGTTCTGATAGGAAGTTCCACAAGAACTTCCCTTGTCACGGGCAGTCAGTATTTTTTTTATTGTTGCATCTGCTAAAACGTGAGTTTCTGCTCCTTCTAAAAACTGAAGTATCTAAGAGCATATACGTATTCAGGATCTCTGTGAACAAACGTTTTTCCCTCTTTATGCTTGTGGACATGTAGAAATGTTTTTTTATCCAGTTTACCCAGGCCAAGCAGCTCTTGCGTATCGGTTTGGTGTCATGATGTGTGCAGACCTTGCCTCTCCCATTCGACTGAGACCTGCATTCTGGTTATTTCTGCACTGATGCATGCATAATTGTGTTGTCCTTTCTCCTTATTCTGACTGTAGGCAATTCCAGAGTGAAGTTCTCAAAGGAGCTATATACACCCTAGATTTCTGTAGCGTATTTCATAGAAGTACAAGCTTCCTTAACACTGGACCTGGCAGTTCGGGAGGTACTGAGAAAAGTGTTCTGTTGGTGAGGATGAAGTGTAAAACCCTGGTGTAAACCACCTCAGTAAAAACTTACCAGCATATTTTTGGTAGAGTTGGCTGGGCCAACCTAAATTTACCTCTGTTTGTGTTTTAGCTCTTGTAAGCAGGCTGCAACCTGTGCTGCTGAGCCACATTAACCTATCATCTCTGAGGTTTCAGACAGCCTTCAGTGCAAATCCAACTGATCTGGCTTGATTTGCCTGAGAAGAATGAAGCTGTATTTCAGCTTCCCCTCTGCCGAGATGTTAAGAGGGCTATAAGTGTGTGTGGTCATCTAATTTTAATGATGCTTTTTGTGATACAAATACCCAACTGTTTTGAGTGGAACTGAAATTGCCCAGGTATTTTACACAGCCTCTGACAAATAATTTGTTGGATGTCACATCTCTGAGTTAAAGCCGTCTTAGTTGGTTAACCAATAACCTAAACTTGAAAGCCTGCACATCAGACTACTGAAACCCTGAGTCATTCTATCCTTTAATTAAAACACGTTCCTTTAATATGTTCTTCTTGCTTAAAATTATGTGAGAATTATTTCCTAAATGTACTTTTATTTAGTATTTTCTATAAATTAGCTAAATAAGGGGGAAAGCCTGAAATATCTAGAGTATGTCAGGCAGTTGCAGGGGATGCATATGTCAACCTCAAACGTGATTTATCTTGTGTGCCTTTTCTGACAGTTGTAATTTAACGGCTGTATTTTTCTCCAGGCTCTCGGGAGGCTAAACATCTTTTCAAGTTTCTAGCTTTGTGGTGGAAGAGTCAATGTCTGTTTGCCAGTGTAATTTATCTGAGTCATTCTGGGAGAGGCGTGGAGCAATTGAAGCATGACTATTAGCATAAATAAGAGAGGGACTCTTTTCCTGAGGGCAGAGTTACTCTTGCTGTCTTCCAGAGTAAAGCTTCTTCCCCATAACAACTGCTACTGCTAATTAAATGGTGCGATGCTGTGAACTAGAACACCTAATATATTGAGCTCTGGTCTACTGTGATATTCTTTTGCATTTCAGTTTGAAGTGGAGTTAAAGAGAACAGAGCAAGGAGGGAAGAGCAAACTTTCTGCAGTAAGTGCAACAGTAGATTACCACCAGAGTTAGCACTTCATATACACTGAGCTGTTGTGGGTTTTTTTAAAATTTGGAGAAGGAATGCTGAAGCCTAAATTCACTTTTTTCTCAGTCTCAGAGTAGTTGGTACTATTGTAAGTAGTTGTCTTTAAAGACGAATTTAAAACTTTGTGTATTGAGATATAGGTATTCTACAGCATACTCTGAACGTTCAAAGATGTTTCTTGTGTGTGGGAACACTAACACCAGGTGATGTTTGGCAGCGTTATGAAGTGAGACCCCGTGGGCCAGTGCTGACCTCTGTTCCGTGTGCCGGCTGGCACCCACATTGCCCCATGGGGCTGGCGCGTACTCTAGAGGAGCCTCTGGTGAGTTACCCACACCACAGGAGGCTGCAGGCCACAAGTGTGGGTGACACCCTGCACGACTGCTCCCGTGGCCACTGGGCCTGCCAGGACAAAAACAGCCTCTGCATGGCCCCAGCTGGGACAAGGGAAGAGCCTCTCCCAGGTATTTCCTTAAACATTGCTTATAATGGCCCCTAAGAGCGAGGACTGAGGTTTCGCCTTCTCTATCAGAGAGGGAAGAAAGACCGGGGGAGGGGAAGATGCCCCCCAGCACCCCCGAGGTGCGGGGGCCGTGCTCGGGCCCGCTGACACCCCCTTCCCCGGGGAAGCGCCGTGTCGGCCGCGGGAGGCGGCGGCGTCCAGGGCAGGGCCGAGGGGGTCCCGCGGGTGAGCTCCCCGCCTCGTCCCTTCCTGGGCTTCCCCCTTCGGCCCCTCTTCCTTCCCCGGGTCGGTGCGGTCTATAAAAGCCCCGGCACGGCCGCGGCTGCTCCCTTCCCGGCGGGCGCAGGGCCGGGGCGGGGCTGCG
>VZRW01010110.1:445774-610120 GCA_013398125.1 Aegotheles bennettii | reverse complement strand
CGCCCCCGGCCCCCTTCCTCTGTGCTGTTCTGCGCTGCCCAGGTTTTCCCGCCCCCGGGTGCCGCAGGCTGGCAGCCCCTCAGCCCCTCAGCCCCGCGGGGGGAGCCCCGAGCTCACCGGGCGCGGGCGGCAGCCGGGGAGCAACAACAAAACCCCCAAACCGCCAAAGAAAACCCCCAGACAACCCACCCCTGGAACACACGTACGTCTCGGTAACAAGTAAATGAATAAAAAGCGTGTGCTGTAATGTGGCGAGCAGCGGCGGGGGCGGCCGNGGAAGGCGCGAAGCAGCCCCCGGCCCCCGTGAACTGAGTGTGTGAAACTCCAGGTGAGAATTCAAGCGCAGCAGCTGTAGAACAGGCCAGGCTTTCACAGGCAGGATTTTGTCGGAAGTACTTCAGCACCTCCATTTACTGCTGATTCTCTCACCAGGAGCACCAAGTCACCCTCCCGCAAGCAGGCAGAGCCTTTAAAGCGCGGCGAGGAAAGCGGCGGGCTTTGGGGGCAGGGGGGTCCTCGGGAGAAGCCGAGTCCCGTTCGCAGATTCCCGAGGGCCCCGCTGCGCCTCAGGTGGCGGCAGCCGCTGTCCTCCCCCCCATCCCCGGCTGTGCCTGGCAGCGCCTCCCCGTGCGAACAGCAGCCCGGGGGAGCTTTGGGGCACTGTGAGCACAGCCAGAAGGTGGTTGGGCTGGGGCTTTGTTGTGAGGTATTTTTTGTTTGTTTGGCTGGTTTTGGTTTTTCAGCAGAAGTGCATTGCTGGTGTTGAACTGCTTGTGAAAGGATTTTCGTTGAAATCTCTATTTTTATTTCCATTCGCACTTGCTGCAGCAGCGCTGGCTCTGTGGGCGCCGTGCGAGGCGCAGGCCTGGCCGAGAGGGCCCCGCCCTGCCGTGCGGCGGGTGCAGCTCAGCATGGGCCCTGCGGGGGGGCTGGAGCTGAGACAGCCCCTGCCTGCCTCAGGGGCACTCTGCGGGGAAACCTGTGCCCGGGAGGTGGTCAGGAGGGGCTGGGGCCCAGCACAGGGCAGCTGGGTGACACAGGACAGTGTCCCTTGGGTGTTGGGTCCCAGAGGAAGGAGGCCCTTGGGTCTAGCCTGATTGCTCGCTCACAGTATGGGGGGGTGGGTTTGGTGTGGGAACAGTGTAGACCTACAGCAGTTGTGGTGTGTCTGTGTGCTCATGTGAGTATGTGTGGCTGCTGAAGTGCCGTGAGAGTACACGACACTATGTGACATTAAAGCCCAAACTAACAAAGTCTTGGTAGCTGCACTTTAATTACAAAATCCACAGAGCACAAGTGCAAAAGCTGTGGCACAGATCATAGACAAAGTGCTTATTTCAGTCCTGCCTTTGCTGTAGTAAACTTACCTGAGTATTTTCTGTTATCCGCCTGTGGGCAGCCTTTTGGGAACAGGTTAGTAAAGACACAAGGCACAGAAGAGGTTGGTACCACCCCAGCCTGACACCTTGGGAATTGTGATATGAATTCACGCTTATTCAGGCAGAGGACCCCACTTTCTCACACAGATTATCAAGCAGCCTTCACACTGGCCTCTATTAATCTTGTGTGTGTTTGTTGATAAAATAACCAGAGTTTTGATACCTCTTACTGAGGAAGTTTCCTTGGGACTTGCTCATTTCATCAAAGCATTTATTTGCAGGGTTAGAAGAGACTACAAACAAACAAATCTGCTCAGGTACACTGGAGAAGCCATAAGTATTCCCAAGATCATGCTTTTCGTCCTATTTGACTGTGTTCCTGCATGGAATGAGGTTAGTACAGCTCTGAATCACACTTTAAAGCAAAGTGGAACAAATATCAAAGCATTTTTAGCTGTGTTTAAAGGCATTTTGATATGTGTCACTTGCAGCCTTAGCCTTGTGTGTGGCCTCTACTCTCTTTCTGTTTTGGGAAATCAACCTAATAAAACTTCTCCTTCCCTTCTAAATGAATGTCATTGTTATAATACAATGAGTCAGAAAAGAAACAATATTAACCACAAGATAATGGCAGTCTAACCACCATCATGAGTTCTCCCCCCGTTCATCCATCAACTGCAATGCCTTAACTGTGTTTCCTTATTGTGATTGTAATCTGGTAATAATTTAATGAAACTGAAAGTGGAGGAGTTCCCACAAATCAGAAACAGTTTTTTCACTGTTATAATTGCATGCATGAGACCTCCTATTCAGAGCCAGAGCACTGAAGAAAACTTGTCATCTATGAGCATTGTGTGGATACATCAAGCAGGTCTGTGTCTGTCCGAGTTTTGCAGGTAGTACAATGATGGCTGTAACATGTTCAGAGTTTTGATGACATAATGAATGAAGTCTATGAGATTTTATGTCTGATACATACTTTGCATTGAATTTAAAAAGCATGCAAAGCCTGCAAATACAGGTAACATTGTAATCCCTACCATTTGTTGTACTGTAGGAGTGGAAAGGGTGTCAAAATACAAACTCCTTACATGAAGGTAGAAACAAACGTGCCTTGGGTTTCTGTTTGATTCTATCCCAGGGTAGCTGGCTGCTGAGCTGGCTTTGGTCTGTGACTGTGACCCTTTTTGACACATGGCATGCTGACTCGGAAATACTCTATTTAAATCAACAGCCCTTAAAGGTTGGTAGTGCTCTGCTATTGGCCCTGCTGCTGGACTTGGAATTTTAGACAAAGGTGGAGGCAGTGGAGAACTCGGACAAGCCCTCCAATTTGAATGGTGTTGGTCTAACACATGGGCATGAACGTAATCCATAAGGTGTTCATGAACAGGTTTCCCATGTTGTCAGAATGATACTCAGGTGCAGTCACACTCATGCAGGTTGTATGTTACTGTGGTGTCCATTACAAAGAAATGTCTGGCCTGTTTGACTAGTTGTGGTTGAGGTAGAGCAGTTTCTGTAGCTGATGATACATGAGAAGAGAATGTAAACACTCAGTCAGTTTTGTGTGTGTTTGCATTTGAGTTAAATGAGTGCAACCTGGAGAGTGATTTAGGAAAAGAGCTTGGACATGTGTCTGCGTTGATCCCAGCAATCTTTAAAATGCTGCCACAGTAGCCTGTGAATTTATTAGAGTTCGTAAAGGTGAAGTTTGGAGGAATATATGAGATGAAAAGGCAAGGAAACCAGAAAAACAGGCTGCCCTTCTTGTTTCCAGTTGTAGCTACATGTTTCTGGAACTTTGTGTTTGATTTTAATTTACCTTTCACATGGAAAGTATGTCAAGTGCAGACACATCTCTGTGCTTTGACCTGGTCATCTGAGGCTGAGGGCTGTGTAGCTGAGTAATCACAAGGCAGCCTAAGCTAATGTACTGTATTTTGTGTGGCTTACTTGTTTCAGCAGTGCTAACATGGCTAGCTGGTGTCTGGACTTGATCTGTCTTGCATCCTGCCAGCCCCTGATACACTAATTTATCTGCCCCCAGTCATGCAGATGTACCCAGAACTGTTTTGATTGCAGAGACATTACTACAGTTCCGTTTGCGGTTCCTGTCTCTATTTCAAAAGAGAGCTTTTATATGTAAAGTGATGGGGAAGCTTAAATTGCATTGTTTACTTGTCCTCTCTGGAGAAGGATAAAAATTCATCCTTTTTGTTTTGCTTTTCTTAGGTGTTTTGTTTTGTTGTTTTGTTTTTTTCTAAGCAGGTCAGGCATCATTCCCCATTACTCCTTGTTCAGTGGTCTGTCACAGGATCCTGATGATTGGTTTCTAAAAGGCATGTTTGTTTAGTCCTTGTTATTATACAACATTTAATTAGCAATGGAACTATGAATGGAAACCATTGGAAAGCAGAAAGGAGACTGCAAGAGTTGTGCAGGGACAATACTCATTTAATGTAGATCATGTGCTCAGATCAAATTTGTTCCTGGGAAAAGGTGGTGGAAATTCTATCAAAATTGCTAGAAGTTTAGCCCACTTACAGCAGACCTGCATCTGATCCTCTCAGTGGTCACATTGAGTCTGGCTCTGGGTCAGACCTTGAACTCTTGCTGTCAATGAGAGATTTAGCATCAGCTTGTGTGGGAGTGATGCAAAATGAATGATTGTTGCACTTCTGAATTTTTCCTTTGCTGTTCTTTGCATGCTGGCTCAGTCATAGCTCCCAGCATGAAAGGGAAATCTTGCAAAGTTGATCTTGTCTGTAAGTTTCAGAATGAGAATATGAGATGTTTAGAAAACCCAAACTTCAGCCCCACCCTGCCAGGCACAGTTGAATGTTTATTTGAGCAAACCCAGAAAGTCTGCATCAGCAGAAAAGAAACTGTTTTGTTCACTCATTCTTGAGAATCTAGCATAGTGCAGAATGAGTGAATGGCGGCCTCTGTGAGTGTTTATTTTGCTCTATGAAATGGAATTAATGTCATAGTCATAGAGGTATTTTGTGAAATAACATTTGCCCCAATTAATGGTAGAGAACATGCACTGCAAATGGTGTGCTGCTTTCTCTGAAAGTACTAGTAACTAATGATTAAGTCCTGAGCTAGCTCAGTCTCTGCTAACTCAGTTAACTTGCACAAAATCATAACCAGAAGAATGGGGGAACTGAGGGCAGGGGAGCTGAAAGTTACAGGAGAGAGCTGCTTGGTTAGGACAGGCTCTGAGGTTAACTTCCCATGTTATCCACGCAACTAGAGAACTAGAGTGTACTTCTCTGCAGGGTTACAAGATTTTTTTTTAAAAAATAAGCAAATTATTGTATTTTACGTATGAAACTGTGGTTTCTAATAAGTTCTGGGTGATCAGTACTATGATGTGCTTGTTCCTTCCATGTACCTTAAAAAAAAAAAAAGAGGAGTCCAGGGTGCTCACACCTTGTAAGAGATTAAACACTTAACCTAAGAGCAGTTTAGGAGGTGAAGTTGAAGGTTTTCCTCTGGGTTAAGGGCATCTGCATGCTCTTTCTGTGCCAAATGGAATTTTCCTCTCTCGTGTCTTCACACATCATGTGAATGATGGGAATACCCACTTAAATGCATTTTAGTTTTCTTTAATCTCCAAGAATGTGCTAGCATCTCTCCCCAAAACTCGGGTTTTGGGGAAAATGAACCACTTTTGAGACTGTTGAGTTTTTGCTCATTCTTAAACATAGGTGATTCCTGGAATTTAGGTACTATTTTTCTTTCACTTTTTTGGAACCCAACACTGCCTTTCTTGATTCTGCCAGATGTGGAAGGAGAAATGGCAGAAGTCTGTGAGAAGTGAGTGTTCCAAAGGAGTTACAGCATGACTGGACATAGGGGAAACACTGCTGTGTGTTCCATTAGGGATCAGCCAACATGAGCTACAAACTTGTATTTTATGAAACTTGCAATATCACAAAAATCTTAGTGTTGCATAAAGATACAGAAAAGATGACAGAAGAGTCATCTAATATATTGTTGTACCTTCAATCATAGTGAGTATGCGAGGTCATCCTAGAAACATTTTTAACTTGTCTGTAAAGATCTTTGTGGGTGAAGACTTGCAAGTTCTTCAGGCCATCCATCCTAGCACTTTGCTGTCCTTACCACTAAAATCCCTAAAATTATCTCTTTGCAATGTAAGTCCATCACTTCTTATTCCATCTACTCTGTCTACAGAACTTAGTCTTCTATTTGCATGTGTAGAAAGTTTTTATGTATTGAAAATCTGGCAGGCTGACACTTCTTTCTTTTAGTCTTTAGACTAACTGGTCCCAATTAATGTACCCACTCCTTAAAGATACTTTTTTTTTTTCCAGACCTCCAGTGATTTTTATTTTTTCCTTCTGGGCGCTCTTTAATTGCATAATATTTGTATGTGAGTATGCACATAAACATTTTAAGAATAAGCTAAAAGGTGTTACAGCTTTGAGAAGATAGCATTGTGCACACCATAAAACATCTATGTGAATGCAGTATGTTACTAGTTTTAGAACTGTCTTTAAAAATTAATGAGTAGGACCCCTTTTAACAAACAACAGTGATGAGAGTGTAGACGATTGTTTCAAATGTTGCAGGCTTTTTCATTGGCTTATCAAAGTGTCAGTTTAGGTGAATGAGGAATACTGGTTACTTATTGGGGGCAGTTTTCTAATAAAAGCAGTAGAAATGTTCTTGACTGCATCTGAATTTGCATACAGATGTTCTGTTAAAGGATTATCTGGTTCTTCTCCATACTTGGTAGTGAAGACTGAGGAAATTCTGTGCTAGTATAAGTGAATTGTTTCTCTGTTTGGTCCTTTGCTTGCAGCCTGTCACCTGTAAAGATTGCAGAGAATTTGTTCAATCAGCTCAGCTTGTGGCAACTTAGCAAACAGGAACTTCTACTGTTTTCATTGTTTTGTGCCCCAAAATCTAATTTAAAACCACATTCCTCTCTGACTGCTGAGAGCAATGGAATGTGTTTTCCTATGATGTGTGCTCTCTGCCTGCCCAAGGCAGTCTTTTCAGCTACCCTCATCTTTGTTGTGGCCTCTCTGACATCTCTGTGTCCCCATGGCAACCAGGTTAGGGATAGGGCTCCTTCAGGATCCAGCAACAGTGAGAGCCCTGGAAAACTCCTCTGTTTCAGGATCTTACTGTTCATCCCACCTTCACCACCTGCCTGTGCTCACCCTTCTTCAAGTGTGTTCTGCTTCTCATTTTCCATTAAAAAATGTTTGCTTTGTATGGCAGAAGAGAGCTGTGTGGAGGGGATGCTGACAGCTTTGGTTTGAAGGGAGAATAGAAGGGAAGTCTGTTGCCATTCTGGAGAGGGGAAAATGGTCCTGCCCCAAAAGTTAATTTTCCTGTGACCCTGAAACAGTTGTCAGTGGTCCTTGTCCCATTGCTGTTGTATCCCAGGGTTACCCTCCCACACTTCCTGAGTTCTGTCTAGATGCAGAGTTTAGTTTGACCTTCCCAGGATACTAAGTGGCCTATGTATCCACCCAGACTAAAAGAGCAGTTCATTATCGAGCCTGTGATTAAATAGTGTGCAGTCAGGTAACAAGTGATCGCTGGATTAATTAGTTCACTTCCAAGTTAACATCGCTTACAGATCTTAAGAGCTTTGGTCATAGTGTCTCAAACAAACCCTCGCCGTGGCAGCAGTGACAGGGGGACGGGAGAAAGCTGAACCCCCAGCTGGCAGCAGGGTGACCCCGCAGGGACGGGTGCTGGAGCCAAGGGAACAGCGCGGGAGCAGCAGCAGCATTTCGGGATACTTCCCAGTACACTTCGCCAGCTCCCAGCTCCCTATGGGACAGCCAGCCGTGATCCCTTCGGCTCTTCAGCAGACTGGCGGAGCTGTTACAAGTCACGGCGGTTCAGGCTGCCGCGGGGCGCGGTGGCCCTCTGGCGGCTGCCTGCCCGGCGGAGGGGGGGCCGGGGGCCGCTGCCAGAGCCGGGGACGTGCTAAACCAGTTGCTGGACACGGGAGTTTTAAACTTTCTTCTCCCGATTCTTGTAATCGAGTTCTATTGACTCCATGGGCAAAGAATTATGTTGCACCATGACTTGGTCCCGTGAGATATTTTGGTAAAGAAAGTGTGATACCAAATCAAATATATACAGTGAAAGGATTTTAAATAGTTGATAAGGCATAAAATGTCATGGTTTATAGGGAAAGCTTTCAGACTTCTGTTCTTGGACTTGGGGTATTTAACATTTCTGTTATTCTGACTACGCTGAACTAATCAGGAAAAGAGGGAGATGTGAACAGAAGAGAGGATGCTGTTACCAGACTTGTGTTTGTAAAGGCAATAGAAAAGTTGAGACAGTAGTTTTTTCTAAGTGAGCTGTGGGGATGTGACAGCAAATTTGTTTATTGATAAGCCAGAATGTGCCACTGAATCTTACGGAATCTCATTGAAGACAATAATTGTCCCAGATTCCTAATATTTTTATAGAGACTCTGTATATGGTACCTGGATGCAGATACTGTAAGAGTAGTAAACTCTTAAAAATTATATATATATCAACTTCATGCCTCTGCTAATTATATTTCTCAGTATTGCTATGAGCTGCTGTCTTCCTTGAAAACAAGTAATATTCCCATTGGAAGCAGTGAGAAATAGTGAAAGGAGCAATTTGTAGTAAAATTATCTGAAGTTAAAATTGTCAGCTTCATCTGCTGGAAAAATCGCCCCACAAAAAAACCCCAACCTTAAGCTATGCAGAAAAGTGATCAATTATGAACAAGTTGCTTTTAAATATTGCTTGGATATACAAGTTAAATGAGATTTAACTACATAGAAGAGTTGTTCTACTCTTCTTAAAAACAGGGCAAAAATAGACATTGAATTTTGTAATGGATTAGCTTCAATTAATGTAATCTGTAATCTGTAAATTAATAAGGGTGTAGGAGGCTGATTAAGTGAAAAAAAACCCTTGTTGTTAACCTAATTACAGAACAAACAGTTTCTTATGTTGGAGAACAACCTATGCATGGAGAAAGATGCTAAAGGCAAACAATGAAGGAAAGCATTAAAAATATCTGATCTTAATTGGTTTAGAGGAAAACAAAATGTAGTCAGTGCAGATATACAGCAGTACAAAATCCTATACACAGCATCCTTTTACCAGCACTCCAAATCCAAAGAATATTGACATATAACAATCAAAACCAAAAAGCTAAAATGCTGCCCGAGAGTTTCACACGGACTAGGAAGTACACTAGGCTGGCAGTGTGATTCTGAACCTGTCTGAGCACCAAGAGGAAAATGTGACACTGGCTCAGTGTTAGTCTGTGCTCGGTTGGCTGCAGACTGGGGATGCATCCAGCCCTCGTCAGTCTCTCAGCCTCTGTCTCCCTCCTCCACAAACAGGAGAATTGCAGGTGCGTTGCCTACTGTGCCTCTGCAGAACCTCTGGCCGAGACACAAGTTGCTTCTGCTACTTTAGTACAGATGAAGGAAACGGTGTCCTGAAATTGTTACCTCTCCCCTTCTGCTAGAAATTTTGGATAACACTGTAATAATTATTGCCAGTGCCTGAGAAACATAAGACTTCACTGTCCTGACATTCTCTAGAAGAGTAGATGCTGTTTTCTCTGAGGCTTTCTGTGTATGCACTCCTTACTCTTTAAAATCAATTTACATTACAGTCCTTGATGTGTACAGCTTCTCTTCCCTGTGTGCTGAAACATGGAAACTTGCACATGCACGAATAGAGGATGATGTAGGTCATAGGATGAAATTAAAAAGGGAAAGTTTAAGTAGAACACTGGGAAAAGTGTCTTGCCAGTGAAAAGTATTGTGTAGTGAATCCAACCTCCCCAGGGGAATAGTGGAAGCTTCATCCACCAGAGTATTTAAAACGACTGTAAAAGTCAAATAAATATGCAACAGGAACAAATTTGCCTTGGCAATGAAACAGAACAGATGGCTTAGCAGATATCGTCCATCTCTAACATCTATGGTTTTGTCTGTAAGACATTAAGGCTCTGGGAATATCCTGCACAGGGCTTGTGCACCCTGGCTGGGTGTTGCAGCCTTGTCTGTAGGCTGGTACATTTATGGTTTAATTTCCTGGTATGAAGTGCTGGAACATGCTCAGTGGGAGAGGCTCCTCAGATAATTCAGCTCCCAAAGTCCATTACATTTTTGCTGAACTAGCATTGGTTAAGATTCTGGGAGGATTTAGTCAGATTTTGGTGATGACAAAGCATAACAGAAGTATACTTCTCAGCTGGACCCACTTTGAAGGTAGACATATTAGAACTTCACAGTGAAAGTGGTAAATCTGCATTGATGAGAAACAGGTGATTTTGCATTTTTGTTTATTTTTTCTTTTTTTTACCCCTGCCCCAAACAAAACAAAACACAACTTTAGTCTGACACAGACAGCCCTGTGGTAAATGAAGGCAGAATGCTTAAAGTTTGGCAAATGAGAAACAACAGGAAAGTTTACAATGAAAAGACAATTGCTAAGCAGTGCTGGCTGGCTGTTTTGTCATTTTTCATTTATCTGTTAAGACTCATGGACCTTATCCACTCTTTTCTGTAAGAGAAAGCTTCAGTCATACAGAACAGGACCAAACTTAATAGCAGCGTAGCTACTAGTTGTTTGGTTTTTTTCATCCTTGTACGTTTTAAATAAAATGTTTGGAGGAACTTTCTAAAGTATGTGTGGTAGATGGATTCCCCACTGCTCTTTGCAACTTTGAAAGCCTCCTGTTTAATACAGAAGCCGTTTCAGCAAGCCCAAAAGGCAGAAATGGATTGTAATCCAAAGCACAGCTCTAATACACATCTAGAAGCTTGTAAAAAGGAAGAACATGGTGGTTGAAGCTGATACCAGAGATAAATGCGAATTAGAGGGCTTCTAAGGAGCAGCTTTAGCACGGAGTTTAAATTGCCCTTTTAGAAATGCTTTTAACAGTAAGGGATAAGTGTATGTTTAAAGGAGGAATGTATCTGGGGTAGGAACTGATTAAAAATTTATTTACTATAACAGCATGAAGGGTAGAAGAGGACAGGCTAATGTTTTATTTAAATGGCTTTACCATCTTATGTTTCTCTAGTGTAAGTTTTGTTATGAAAGTGAAACCCATAGGATGCAATTCAGTCAGAGCCTTCATGGGGGGGTGGAATGTTTCTTTGAAGAAAGCAATTAAAAAAAATATTTTATAGTTATAAGACTAATGAGGTCAAAGCATCATGTAAAGCAATAAAATTAGGAGACAAATGTGTTAGTTTTGAATATGATGCCATTTTCCACCAGTAAGAGAAACCACAAAAGTGTGAAGTCCTTCACTAGGCGAAGCCAAGCCAAGCCCAGAAAAACTGCTGCATGATGGCCAGTGCAGTATTTTTGCATTTTTGGTGGTGATAATACCCACGCTCTGAATGCTGAAGATCTGCTACCACATATGGAGTAACCAACTTAATGTCAAATGCGCATATAGTGAGGCACAAAGAGCAATGCTGCATAAATGCCTTATAATACTGAAGGTTGTCTTTGGAAAAACGTCTGGGCTCTTTGAGGTTTGGCTGGTCTGAATCAGCTTATTGGAGATGAGCTAAATGTAGAACAGGCAAAAGAAGCAGTGTGATTTTTAGAATACAATCTGCATGATAATTAGTGAGTTGTTTCCGTCAGTTTTAACTAGCCATGCTTTTTCCTGCATTAGCTAGAATTCCAGGTTAGTATGATGATCTAACAGGTATCACAGCAGGAGCCGGGTTAAAAGAAGTAGTAGTACTGCAAGAAAATCTGTCTTGTGGCTGCCATCACTAATAAGTTACTGCAGAACTGCTGGAAAAATGGACATTTCAGAGGCTTAAATCCCTGTATCAGCCTTCCCTCAAAAGAAAAAAAAAAGCTAAAGCAACTGATGAAAGTCAAGAAAACAGAAGCAAATATGTAGGGAAAAATAACATTTTCTGATAACGTTGGTTATGGGGAGGAACGATATCAGAAGAGTGGTAATGGGGCTGGATGTGTTCAGTGTTTTTGGCAGGTCTCTTGCTTCCTCACTGTCCTAGGGGTAGCTGGTTCAGCATGGGTCTGTCTACCCCTGTTTTTGATTAGTAGCATCATGTCCTTTCTGAATGTGGTTTTGTTGAGCCCTCTCTCTTCTTGTGATCTTCACTTTGTCTTTAAATCAATCAGTCTTTTCTAATGATCCTGTAATGTGTCTGTGACAAGTTCTTGGGAACAAGCTGGTTGGGCTCAGACATACACAGAGTCTGCAGAAAGTTTTTACAAAAAATCTGATGAATAATAATCAGATATCTGGCAACCTTTTTTTTTTTTTTAAATAATTTCTGGCGACAATATTTCATCCATTTGGATCAACACTGCATTTCCACAGACATGGACATAGTATATGTAAAATGCCTCCGAATGTGGCAATCCATATTTTACCAGGTACATGTCTAGTAGTATAATACAGCTTTCATTTAGACAGTTTTGTAATAGTATAATTTCCTTGATTCCACAGAGATTTACTCCAGTTTAAGTGTAATTAGATTGGACCCCAGCATTTATATAGTAGAGTGAAGTCAATACTGGACAAATAAGACAAGGTTTATTTTGATTAGGTTACATGCAGGTTGGATTTTGTTTAATGTACTGCTGAATCCATGAGGAAGTATGTGGAGGGGGAACCATTTTCACACCGTGCAGGTAAGACAGTGCTGACAGTGCTGTATTTTTGCTGTGTGTTTCCAGCAGAGGGCAGATAAATACACCTTTTCCAGTCTCCATAATATTTGTAAAGGAAAGTTCCACTGTAAAAACGAGCAGTGTTTTATATATTGCAGCAATAAATTATGAATCCGTAAAAAGAAGAAATAAAATCAAAACAAGCTTTTCATATAAAAGTAAAGTCAAACAAGAGCCAAAACCGCAACATCAGCTTTTCAGCTGATACTTTAGCATCATCCTTTTTTTAACCCTTTTCTCTTGTTATACTAAGCCTGTATACAGCCATCAGCTGTTTTCTTTCCAGTTTTTCCCTCTTTGGTTAGTACTGTAATTTTCTAGTATTATATAAATTATACATAAGGGAAGGGAAACTATATCTACTGTCAGTGACCTCTGTTTTGCAAAGTCTATTCTTTATTTTTCCCTAGCTGCAGATTCTGGTTATCTGCAAGTTTCTTGCCAGATTTCTTCCAGCTGATACTGCAGCAATCATCGCGTGACCCAGGCACAGCATATGCTTCTCCCTTGGACACCCTTTAATTCTTTCCTGAAACAAAATCTGAGTGATTTCTGGATCTGAGAATTTCAGTTTTGTTAGTTATAAGCAATTTACCTTTTCAGTATCTCACCAGACTGACC
Organism: Aegotheles bennettii; assembly: GCA_013398125.1. Classification (NCBI taxonomy): domain Eukaryota; kingdom Metazoa; phylum Chordata; class Aves; order Caprimulgiformes; family Aegothelidae; genus Aegotheles; species Aegotheles bennettii. Next base: position 597,383 of record VZRW01010110.1, on the reverse strand, counting down.
AGATAAGAGGCCCTAGTGTCTTCCAACATAGAATCTGTGGCTTCTAGGAGAGTGGGAGGATGTCACTCTTGCAATGAAATTAAACTTATCCTTGGCACCATCTCCAAGCATATCAAGGATAAGAAGCTCTTTAGTAGCAGTCAACATGGTTTTACCAAAGGGAAGTCATGTTTGACCAACCTAATAGCCTTCTAGGAGGAGGTAACTAGGTGGATAGATGATGGTAGAGCAGTAGATGTGGTTTATCTTGATATGAGTAAGGATTTGACACTGTCTCCCACAGCATCCTTGCAGCTAAACTGAGGAAGTGTGGTCTGGAGGATCGGGTAGTGAGGTAGACTGTGAACTGGTTGAAAGGAAGAATTCAGAGTTGGGGTCAATGGGATGGAATCTAGTTGGAGGGCCGTGACTAGTGGAGTCCCTCACGGGTTGGTACTGGGACCCATACTATTCAATATTTTCATTAACAATCTGGATGAGGGAAAGCCCCTCTTCAGGGCATGAGAGAAGAAAAATGTATAGCTACAGGAATTTCACAAGCTTGCAATTGTCACACAGGGAAATTTCAGAGGTTCACTTTAGCCCAGTGACACTTGCTGCTTATGTCTCAGTCTGACTTCTTGTCTTTTGTAATACAGACTGCCTTCATTTTCTTATCATCTACTGAGAACACCATGCAACCTTCAAGAATTTTCCTTTAGCTTTGAGAAAATAGTCTGAAGAAGTGTTCATTTGAATAAATTTGCAGTTTTCTCATATTCAGGTGTGGCACAAATACATACAATGTGAGCACAATGGTTTTTACTATGTCACTGTAGTTTGCTTCATATGTCCTGAAGTGGACATGTCCTATCATTTTTGGGACCTAAGTCAGTATAAGAATGCCCATGTGATTATTTTGTGTATTTGAAACAGACCTGAATTTCCTGTTAGACTTTAGCTAACAAAGATAAGTATATCACAAAAAGGAAACAGACACTTGACTTACAGTTCTTTAAATATCTAGGTACAACACAGTTGTATTTTCACTGCATTACACATCTCCAAGTGGTGTCCAGGGACTCCAGATAAAACTGCATTTTATCACATTAGAATAATTCTGTGACTTTCTGCCAAGTAAAAGTGTGTCACATCAGTTAATAGCTGTTGTTATAATATTGGTAAATGAGGGATAATTCCAAAACCAACTGGACTTTGCTATGTTTGTCTGCATGATGCTGTAACTATTTATCTATAACATCACAATGTCTGCAAATTCCATTGGCAGCCATCTCTGTCTAGGTGCAGCCCAGTGAAGAACTACAGTCTAAGTCAATGAATAACTTCAGATGTAGCTGAGCATCCAGTGCTACTCTACTTGGATAAACAGAGGCTTTGACAATAAGTGGATTATTTTGCTGATCAAGTAGATAGCCCAAACTCATGGGCTTTGAAATTCATGACTTCTCCTCTCTTGGAAAAAAGTGTCATATCTAATCAAACTCTCTTTGTCTTTGCCTTTAAAAAGTAATTATTCAGTATATGGAGGGAAAGGAAAAGGGCTTGGGCTGGACTTTCCCCAGCCGGTGGTCACACAGGATTGCTATTGAAGGGGAGTGTAGGTTGAAAGTCACTGTGATTGTACTCTATGGTGAGGTTAGAAATAGTATCACTGTGGGCTTCTCAGCTCCCCTCTTTTGTTGAGCCCTAATGAGTGGCAACAGTCTGAATGAAGTAAGGAGAATCTAAAAATGGCAACTTCTTTTTTTTTTTCATTTACCCTGCTGTTCTGTTTCATGTAACTGTACACATAATACAAAAACAATTATGGTGTAAATTGCTAGCCCTTTATTGACAATTTTGTGTATCGTGCTATTCTTTCCCCAATGGCTCATGCCCTCTTGCATGGCATTAGATTCCTCATGGAGCTGGCAAGTAAGTTGAATATGAAGGGCCTAAACCCACGGAAGGAAGCTGGAATAGAGGATGGATGCTGGAGCTGGCGTAGGAGGGGGCTGTTTGGCTGCAGCCCAAGGCTGCTGTCCAAGGAGAAATTAGACACTAAATGTAAGAAAAGCACTCCCACCTGAACTGCTTCTCCAGCAGTTTTGCTTCACTTTCCTCATGGCTTAGTTTAGTGTCACGTCCATTCAGTTTCATGGCCTGAGACAGATGAAAGTTGAATAACTGCATGTTTACAATTCCGAAGTCTTTCTGACTGTTTCTGTGGAGACAGGAGGAGAGTAAGATGTATTCTGTAATAAAGCAGATTCCTACAGTAAGAATAGGTGAGAATATTTTTATGGGGCAATAGAAGAGCTGGACAGTAACTCGTAGATGTCAGATAATGTCATGCCTGTGTGACAGAGACAGGCTGTTTACAAATCACAGAACTGTTTTTTTTTCTTCACACAGGACATGTGAGGCTGTTTGGATTATTTTGTCTGTCTGCCAGCAAGGGAATAGTGATTTCTATGCCAAATGGGACAGGGTTTTGAACTATTTGAAACAGACGGAGAGAAAATTGGAGTGTTGTGATAAGAATGGGAAGTTTCAATGCAGACGGATTAAGAGGTCACCTTTATACTCTAAACTGCTTTTTTCCCCTACCTGTACCCAGCATACAGCTGCACTTTTCCATAATCTATCCTAGTCATACTCACTCTTCTGCCAAATCAAATAGTTAAAAAGATCCAACTTTTCTGTGAACTAATAGCACCTTCAGAATTAACTCTCTACTGTCATAACCAAGGTATACTGCTCCGCAAGTGAGGGATGATTTTAGGAAAAATTATAAGGAGAAAAAATGTTCTGATCAAAGAAAACTTCTTTTGTCCAAAGTAAATTAGATGATTTAAAACTCTTCCAATTGCCCTGTGTTTCTGTGGCCTATGAATTGTAACTTGGAATTTTAACTTGGGTGTAAACTTGTCTTCCTCTGGAGCTACTAGGGGAACACAGCTGTTTACCTGGAGTGTTAGGAGGCTTGGTCCATACTATGCGTTCTGTTTAGTGATTTACTGACACTGTTATACTCCGGTTATAAAGACCGTAAATTAAAGGAAAAGTCATAAACACCTTACCCTTCCTCTGAGTTAAGGGTGCTGTTTGGCAGCTGTTAAGCCCTTGGCATACCTGATTTTGCGCTACTAACCTGAATTACTGCAACAACTAGAGGCTTTCAAAATAGTCTCAGCTAAGTGGTGGGAACTGAAGACAACTGGCTGTTGTTTTAATTGCCTCTTCATAACTGTTTATGTACTTTTGGACATTTCCTATAGCCTTACAAGATGTCCATTGCTTGGGTTTTGGGTTTTTTTTTGGAGTCAAGAATATATTTTTTTCAGCAGTGTTTCCCATACCAGGGGCTTTTCAAATTTGTCCACAACAATTGGTAAATATTTGAATGTGTTTGTGGAAATTGTAGATCTGATTGTTTGGCAAAATCTCAGGGGCTTTAAAAGCTTTTTAGCGTTTCTCAATCTGAATGCTTGGAAAAAGGCCAAAACAATAATATCCTCACATATCAGCCTGCACAGTAGCACAAATCCTGCTGTTTCTATGACAACAAATAGCTTTTTCATCTCCCCCAAATCAGTTCTATGAAGTACAGTAGCCTGTACAACAGATTAGTGGGAAGATGGTGAGCCTTCTGGATTTGAATGTATACAGGTACCTGTAAAGGCTCATATTTGAGTCTCAGACTTTGATTATGCTAATGCTGTAGTAACAAACTGCAGTGCAGCATGGAGATGCCTGAATAAGCTTCAGGTTATGTAGCTCAGGTACCGACAGCAATCTACCCAGTGCATAAGGAACTGCGAGTTAATTTGCTCTGCTGTGAAGTGATTTGTGTGTGTTGGTTTGTCTTGTTCAAATGCTTTCCACTGAGTTGCAAGGAAGCTGCAGTACAGAAAGGAGTTCTTAAAGAAAAATCCTGTTTGATTATCTCCTTACTGTCAGCATCCAATAGGCTTACATATTATGCTAAAAGAAATTACTTCAGACTAGGAACAAATTTTCATATTTTTCTCATGTCTTCCTATGCTTTTGTTCCCATGTTTCTGGGAATGCTTTATGCAGCCCATTCCTCTGTTCTTCCTGAATCTCCACTGAACATTTCTTTTGCAGTCTCGCTTCACCAAATTTGCACTACGCTACTTTTAACAATTGTTTTTTAATGGTCAAGTTTCAGGTTGTCTTATCCTTCCAACACTTTCTCTGCTACCCTTGATTCTCACTATTTCTTTTTCTCTCATCTTTCAAAACGTAACATTTTTGGTTAACCCTTGAACCTGTTTCTAAGCATCTTCTCTGGCTGTGTCTCCTCTGAATACCAAAGCTGTGACAGCAGTTTGGGGGGAACTCCTGACTGTCCTTCGCACCGGCTAGCAAGGGTACAGGCAGCAATGCTGCTGTGTGCTGATAGTGTGGGCTTGCTGCCCTTCAGGCACATCCTCTAAATCTAGTTTATGGAGCTGCCGGAGTGGCAGCTCTCTGTGGACTCTTTCTAGATGCCAGGCTCCTTGTAACTCTTTAGAGGAGAAAAGATAGGCAGCTTGCAGCTTGCCTTCTCTGGTGGCAATGGCAGCAGTCAGTGAACATGACTACATTCACCTTCATTTTTACTCTGAATCCAGGACAAACACGCCTCTCACCCACCTGTTGTTACAGCTTTAGTGCTGCCTGGCCAAAATACTAACAATTGGCAGCAGGAAACAATCTTTTCTGCGTTGTCTATTGAGATACGAGGCTTCATAAGGAACAAATTGTATTGAAGATGATGCTGAACAGACTTGTCCTTACCCAGTTGTTAGTGCTGTGTGCTGTGGGCATACATCTGTAAATGTCATTCATTGTTTCATGGGAAGAAGGCCTCTTTTTAAAATCCATTTTGCTTCAGCACTTGGTGTGCTGTATTTATTGAAGCCCTTCCAAATTGTAAGCTAAATCAAGGAAACAGCTACCCTTTACTGTCTTGTAAACAAGCACTCTCTTTTATTAAAACATGATTACTGACATAAGTCATGGAGGGACAAAATGAACCAATAGCATAATGCTATTGAAGTCTTTTCATGGAGGAAAAGATGTTAAAATTCCAGCAGGGTGCAAGTTTGACTCTAGTATATATGATACTTTCTTAAGTGCAAATGTGCTAACTGTACTCTGTGTTATGTCTTGATTTTGCACCTCATAATGGTGGATATAATTATGGACTGGAATACGCAAGGCAAAAAGTATTAGTATTCCAGAAGTAGTTATGGGCCAAATTTGTTCCTCAGGGAGCCCCAGAGTCATGCTAGCATTCTACTGAAATTCAGGTCAGGTACTTAGAGCCAGAATATGAAATGAAGACACAAAATGAAGGAGAAGGATGGGGATTTCCGTATTCTTAATCAAAGTAGATGAAATCTTCTAGATGAAACTGGCTATGCAGTTTTTTAGGAAGAAAAGTAGTGCTACAGGTTTCTGTAGCAGACTTTGTTTTAAAAGCCTTTGCCCAGCCAAAACTGAACTACCTTGAAATGAGACAAGAGAAGCTGAATCATAGTACAAGAAGGAAAGCTTTCAAAACCTCCAATGCCATTTTGATCTTTTGCTGATGAAAGACCAGGAGAGGAGCGTGCAGTCATAGGTTGGGGATGTGGAGGGCAGGAGAGGTAGGGGTGTGACACAGACATAAGGTGCAGTGAGTAAAGCACCAGCTAGCAAGACTGGAGTTTGCTTATTTTTATCTCTGCCTCTCAGGTCATTTTCAGAGACAGAGACAAACAGCATTTATGCATGCTAGGAATGCTAGTGGCTGATTGCCCTCTTGAAGACTGGTCCATATCCATTGATAGGACTGGAAGTGTTTCCACATACTTCAGTAAACGTGCAGATTACTTCCCTCTACTCAGCCCTGGTGAAGCCACATTTGGAGTACTGTGTGCAGTTCTGGTCTCCACAGTATGAGAGACTTCTGGAGCAAGTCCAACAGAGAGCCACTAGATCTGTCAAAGGTCTAGAGAACCTCTCTTATGAGGAAAGGTTGAGGGAGCTGGGCCTGTTCAGCCTCAAGAAGAGGTGACTGAGAGGGGTCCTTACTAATGTGTATAAATACCTAAAGGGTATTTATACAAGAGGATGGAGCCAGGCTCTTTTTGGTGGTGCCAACCAATAGAACAAAAGGCAATGAGCAGAAGCTGATGCACAGGAAGTTCCACCTGGACATGAGGAAGAACTTTTTTGCTGTGCAAGTTCCTGCACACTGGAACAGGTTGCCCAGAGAGGCTGTGGAGTCTCCCTCACTGGAAATATTCAAGAACCATCTGGATGCAATCCTGTGCCATGTGCTCTAGGATGACCCTGCTTGGGCAGGGAGGCTGGACCAGATGACCCACTGTGATCCCATCCAACCTTACTGATTCTGGGATTCTATGTCAACCAGAAGATGTCCTTTGCTGCCACATCAGCAAATTCCAGGGAGATATTTCAGGACAGGAGGACTGATGGAAAAGGAATTGTTGGGGGAAATGTAGCAGGATTTTAAAGAACTGTGTGTAGTAGTAATCATACTATATTTTTCATTTGCCTTCTGCTCAGAGACTTAAAAAATAAGAGCACTTGGCTGCAAGCTAGAACTGTAAACCTCATGAATACAATACATGTAGATAATCTGAACATGTCTGCAGTCATGGTTTGTACAAGCAGACAGGCGATTTCTGTGAGCCTCTTGAGAAAATTTGCAAATGCTGTGTCAGGGTTCAACCTTGCCAGTATTTTACACCAAAACAAGGGAAGTTTGTAATTAAGAGGTGCAGACTTGAGGGGGAAACTGACTAAACCCATTATTTTTAAAAAACTATATATACATACAGTTCTCTGAGCACAAATGCTGATGTATGAGAAGTACTGTTGATTAAATCTGGTGTGTTAAATCCCTGCTAATATCATAACACTTAATGGATTACAGTGGAAAATCCTAAGCAAGAAAAACCACAGGAAGAACAGTGTGATTCTTTAATTATGCAAGCAGTAAAAGGGTCTGCTGTTTTTTCCTAATCAAAATTACTAGCAGCTAGAGAAAATGTGAGTCATTATTTTATATGAAAGTAATTCAACTTTCCTTTAAAAATATTTCCTGCTAGCAAGCAGTGCATGACACTTAAATATTCAGCAAGCCAGTGTCTGTGGGGCTAGGGCAAGCCCTGCTACCCAGCAGCATCTGCTTGAGGCTTGGCTAGTGGATCTTGTTGCAGATTTTGTCTGCCACAGATAGTGTCAACAATCAACAGCATGATATGCAGATGCCAGCTTCAGCACCCACTAACACTTTTGGCATACTCTTTGTTACTTAATATATTAAAAATGACCCAGTCAGATCTGAACTGACAGGTTAGGATTTGAGTCTGTTAAAGTCACTGCCATGATCTAGGAATGCCGTTGGAGTTTGCAGCTGAACTCATGATCAGAGAGACGAGGAAGGGCACAGAGAAGTCTGTAGCCCCCTGGTTCAGTCTGTGCTTGAATGGTACGTGGTCCCTTAGAGCCTGCTGTGGTATGACACAGATTAAAGCAAGCCTTAGCTGCACTGTAAGCCTGTTGGAGAGTCATTAAGCCATACATTCTCAGTATATGACCCATGGTATATTTAGTCCTGTGCTTGTAAGTAAATTTGAGGCAAAAACTCTGCTTGAAATATAAGGCTGTCCCCTCAAGGTTCTCTACTAAACCCCCAGTGCTGCAGGGAGTGGTATGACTTTCCTCACTGTGAAGTTTGTGGCATTTGGCTAAATATGACCCAGACCAAAAGCACATTTTCATAATGAACAGTAGCCATTACCTCCTCTAAATTAGCTCCACATGGAGGTCAGCCATCAGTCTGCAGGCAGGTAAGAAACACTGTAAGCATCTATTCCCCAGAGCACTAACCCAGGAAAAGAGCTGTTTCCTTATGATGGGGGTCTCAGTCCTTGTCTCATATCTCATTCCTGTCTCCAGAAATTTTACTCTTACAATACTGCTTCCAAACTCTGCAACAAAATTACTGGATGAATTCTGAAACTTCTTCCATCTTGCCTTAATATTTCATGAGTATTGTTTTGCAAGTGAAACGTGTCAGCTTCTCCTAGTTCTTTTGCAATATGTGGCAAGTGGGTTTTGCAACCTGAGGATTTCCTATACTCAGAGCTCATCAAGATGGCAAGGCCTTCTTCATAACAAAGTCTTTGTTTTCACGTTTGCACGAGTCTTTTGAGAAAGAATTGCATCAACAGAAAGAATAGGTGATGTGTCCACTTTGTGTCCAATGGTAAAGGCCTATAAAGTGTGCAGTGATGCAGATGAACAGCACTGATTCTTTAGGCATATGGATTAATAATACTCAACAAAGCGACAAATTCAGTGATTGTGTAAACCACTGCTTTCTCTTTTGGTTGATGGGTTGGTCTCTTTCTGACTGCATCACAGTGTCAGTGGGCGTTATTCTTAGGAAACAGAATAATTTGGGATTTGCACTGGCTCTGTAAAGAACAAAAGACTTGTATGTAGTTTTTGGTGTGCTTTTTTACTGTGTGGAGCTTTAGAGCAAAGTTTTCTTTCTTCCTGCCTTGGCTTTAAGTTTTGATGAGAATAGAAAGACACAGAGTTTCTCCATCAAGTGCTTTTAGAGGTATTTTTTAGGACTGATGTAAACTTCAGGGGTTCTGAAAGCGAGCTAAACTTTATAATTTAATTTTAAGCTTCTCTCTCCATGAGATTGCATTTTATAAAAAATCTAATCCTTTATGCTTACACACAACAGCCCTTTCTACAAACAGGAAAAAGTGATGAAGACAAATGAACCAAAGCTGCTCTTCTATGTTGCCAACCCTCACTTTTTATGACACTGGGAGCAGCAAAGAGGTAAATAGCAGAAGGGAATGCCCAGTTTGTAAGGGCATCTTTGTAAAAGATGAAGAGACATAGCATGTTTGTTCCACAGGACTGAAGTAACAGTCCATTGGGTTGGATACTGCAGTCTCTTGAAAGCTCTAGACAAAAACTTTGTGAACTCTAGGTAATATCCCAGGGAAATCCTCCACACTTGGGATTTGTAGGGAAACTTGAAACCAGGTAAATTACATGTGAGATTTCATTGAATTCTTGTAGGGCTTTACCTGTTAGCACACCTTTTCCTTATAATTTTTATTCACTAACTCTGTTATATTAATCTGCATACACAAGCCTAAGGGACAAAGGCTCCCATTTTTATCCATGGCCCCCAGATGTTTGGTTTTGTTTGTTTTTAATTTTAACTTACGTTGTCATTTAACAGTTGATTTTTAGCCTTTTCCTATCTTCTTTATATCTATTCTTTTCTTCTACTGGCATGCTAGAAGGTCACACAAATAGCTCTGACAATCTTGGCTCGTCTACTCTAATGTGCAAGTTAAGTGTTCCAATAGAACTCTCCTTCGGAAATGGAAAGGGGATATGACTGCAACTCCTTTCTGAAGCTTGTATCAGCTAGTAACTTAAGGCTGGGCAGCATGCACCAAGCATCTCAAACCTTGCTGCCTCCCAAGCACCACAACTCCATTTTTCAATGTCTCTGAGGCTTTCTCTTGATGTTACTCACAGTTTCACAGCCAAATGTTGTGTAACTGCTGCTGCAGGGTGATTTTAATCCCTGCAACAGATGTGGCTATTTAAGTTGTATCACAAGTCTACATTGTTGAGGAACTCATTTGTAGCAGAGGCTCAACATCTTTTCATGCGTAGGTGTTAAATGGGATCACTGCTTTGCAGGGAATGCTCTGAAAGGTACAGACATAGTCTTCGTGGGCCCTTTGTCCACAAGCACTGTTGACTGCCACTTGAAGATATTCATAAACTACAGAAGTGAGTGTTTGAGTATACAGTTGCTTTGAACATAAACTGACAAGAAAAAATAGTCCTAGCATGGTTTTGGAGAAATGCCTGCTATTGTCTTAACACTTTTAATTCTGACATTGACAGAAGAATCATATAGTAATTATCCAATTTTAATTTTTAAACAAAACTGCAGGGCAACAGGGAAGCAATGGCTTTGTGCATGCACTAGCAGTTATCTTCTGTTTATCACTACTCGGAATGTCCTTGAGTCATTTGCTATATCTGTCGTCCAACTGTGTTAAAATTAGGATAACATTGAACTGAATTTTGCATGCAGACAATTTGTTTGCTTTGTGCTAAGTCAAGATATGAGTATGGTCAGGCTAAAATAGAACTGGCCCATGATATGTGTGAAATTAAAGAAGAAATAAATGTTAATTTCAATCAGAAGTGTACTGGTAATAAATACTGTCTATTAAAAAGGGCTATACAGAATTTAAAAATATGTTCCCCAAATGCTGTAATTTTGCAGAAAACAAATTGATTTAAGCCAAACCATCCAACCAAACTGAACTTTCTCCCATTTGTGACACATCACTTTCAGACACAACAGTATTTTGCAGCTAAATAAAAATCTGCCTTCGGTAATAAGCCAAAAGCACTAAAGAACTGTTGGAAATGTGCTAGTTTTAGATTTACTACTGATTTCCTAACTGGGAATTAAAAATATCTTTTAAATTATTATTTCATCATTTGACTTCATTAGAAAATCATACATAAGTTATACCATAATTGATCTTAAATTATGAGCACTTGTTTATATAATGTTCTAAAACTGATGAGCTGTGAAACTGTACACTGTGTCACTTCCAAAACACTGTGAAATAAACTGTTACTTTGAGTTAATTGCTCCAGACTCTACAGATTTAAAATGCTGAGTGGTGCTAATGCTTGTATAGGTTAGACTGCTCCCTCCTAGTGTTCAAAATGTTTGTCTGCTGTGAAGATAAAGTAGGGAACAGGAAGAAAATCAATTTTAAAAGGTATTTGAAAGGCTGGATTATATTGTGCTCAAATCAAATCTAAATATGTAAGAGATTAAGGGTGGGATTTTCGTGGTAAGACAGTTTTGAACTAGGTTTTGAAATTATTATTCCTCCTTTCTTCTTTGCTGTGGTAGCTCAACATTCACAGTCTCCAAATGACTCCAGCAGCAGGGCTCAGAAAACATGCAAGACTTTTAATAAGAAGGTGACCTTTATTCTCTGGCCCCAGTGAGACAGCATGGGTCACTGTTACAAATGTAAGCTTTGCTAGAAACAGGGCAGGTATCACTGTGTATTCAGTAGTGGCCATGTTACATTGTCTCTTTTTTTCTCTTTTTAATTTAAATTAGTTGAAAATAAACTCTTATAGCCAAGCCTAACAACTACAAGGAAAAACACAGTAATGGACAAATTGCTTGGATGGAAGGTGTTATAAACAACCTGTGCCATCTGAACATACGTGAGAGGTGTGTGTATTAGAGGCATTTGCCAGTAGGAACTTTCTCTGAATTTTAGTGGCTTTCTAGTTGCTGTAAAGTAAATGCCTTTGCAGAGACCTAATTCATTCAGGAAGAGATTGGTTCTCCTTGGGTTGAGATGACTTGTTCCATTTATACATGAGCACAATCTTAGCTGCATTCTGAATGTCTTGTAGATAAAAAAAATCACCTAATTTGTACAACACATTGAATAGTTGTGTAGAATGAGTTCAATGGACATCTGTCCTCTTAGAAAGAGCCAATTCTTTTTATATTTTACTGAGAGCTGTCTGTCCTTTGAACAAAATTCTTTCTAGGGGTGACGGGGGGAGGAATCCTAAATATTAACAGAGCTACTAAACTGTCATGGAGAAAGGATTTGGGCAGACTGAGAGATATAAGCAACATGATTTGCCCCATTTTCATCATAGATTAATGATACCATGATGAGTGGGAGCACTAATAACAGATTGAGATTTATTCCTCACTGGCTGCAGTTCTTAAAGGGCGAATGATGTGCTTCTTCAGATGGTGAGTTTCAACAAGGCAGCATCCCACTAATTTCAAGGAATCTCCTGTCAGGTGCCCTGAAGCACAGATAAGTGTTAATGGCCCTGATCAGCCTCACCAGCACCACCCGTGGCCCAGGAGCACTGTTAAAGCTCATCCCTGGGACACCACTCTCTTTTTGCTGTAGGGCTGCTGGTCTCCATTTTTGCTATGGCTATGCTTGTCTCTGTCCATGGACCCTGCTGATGTGGACCCTGGCCTATGCATGGGCTTCCTGGCTTGGTGGTAGACTTGTCCTGTCACTATGGGTCTGTCTGGCAATCTCTAGACTGTATCTGATCCTGACCTGTGTATTGGCCACCAATTGGCCACTACTCTAGCTCTGTCTTTTTGATTGACACTGGTCCTGCTTTCAGCATGACTGAAACAATGCGATGTAGGACTGACTGAGGCAAATACAGGCAGATAGAGAGGTTTGTGGATGGGTCCTTGAAATTCCACTGAGATGGTTATGGCTTTGCAAAGCAATCCCTTGGCAAGCACTATGCAACAATTTTTGCAGCAGCCCTGACAGTTGTACCACCACAACAACAGGAGGTTGGGAGCTATTTGGGGCTTAGCAAGCTATCCCTGTTGCATTGTGACAATCAGCGAAGCTCCAGTCTTTGAGTACTAAAAGGAAAGTCCTCATTGATCAAAGGCCTATTTTTTTGTCAAGGAAGGCTCATGATGGGGGAGTCCAGCACAGTCAGGTTTGTGGGTTTGTTGCACTGGCCACCATGAGTATGAGGGTTGGTCATGGCCCCTGTTATTGTGGGAGACTCTAATTGTCTAATCCATCACTAGTCTTAATCGCTTGCTGCTCATTTTGATCATAGAAAGAAAATGTGCAAGCATCTGAGATGCTGCAGAGTGATAATGTGTGCTGGGGGCTTGGGGAAGGATGGTTTTGGCCTGTGACAGGAATCGGGTGACTAAGGTCCAGAGAGGCCAGGGCTCTGTAAGCAGATGCTGAGACAGCCTTGGCAAAACCATAGTGACCAAGGACACTTGCCATGAGCACAGGAGCTGATTTTAGTGACTTCTGGAGTTGAAGCTATGGTATGTATTTTTTTTTACTATTTATGAAGTTATTTAATGAAAACATCAGATATGTTTAATGACAGGATTGGAGAATAATATTTCTTGAGTGTTCTTATGAAACAATAAGTGTTTTTGTTACATATGAAAATTATTTTTACATTTGGCATGTGAGCTATTTTCTGCAACTTTTTCTGCATGAAAAGCTTGTTTGTGAGTTTATTAAACTTTTGACTTCTAATTTTAGTACTATATTTATATCGTAATAAAATATTACTAAAGTTGCAAAGCTAATGGAGGGGTAATCTGGTGAGTTCTTAATGGACGTTTTTCCTGAACTTCATTGAAATATTTCAGTAAAACCAGCCTATTTGTTTAGTGATGCCTTAAATAGAAATTCAATAAATATTAATTTAGGTATTTTCCCATAGAATATCAGAAACAGTTAATGAAATGTCAGGGATGATGTTATGAAATGATCTGTAAATATCTTTTAATGAATTTCTGTGTTTTGTTTCATGTTTGATAAATCCAGCCCCATTTTGGGAAGTCTGATTTTTAAGGAACTTGCATCAAGCATTTGTACATTTTCACAAGTACAGATATGTATATATATCTATATGCATCTATACAAATATCCTAGTTATTAGTATTCTTTAGTTTTACTGAATGAATTGTTACAAGTTTCGTGAAAGCTTTGGGATAAAAGTGCAAATGTTTGAGTCCAATCAACAGCAGTCAAAAATATGGCAGTTGGAAGTAAATAGTACAGGGGTTCACATTTAGTTACACAGTTCAGGAATATGCTGGTCCTTGGAAAAAAAAAGATGAATTTACATTTGAAGTTGCTACTGAGTATCTGGCTTTCAGCTTGGCGTTCTGCAGAGAATGTAGGGCGGCTGTGGCAGCAAACACCAATGTGTGGCTTGAGGCACCAGAGGTGCTTTGAGCCGTGCCAGGGGCTCAAGCTTTCAGGAGGCAGAAACTAGCTGGGGCCGGCGGCTTCCAGTGTCGGGGGGCTGCAGTGTGCTGCTCTTGGAGAAGTAGAGTCCCTCTGCCTGGAGAATGGTTTCAAGCCAAGCGGTCTTTTTGTTCATGGGCTCCTTCTTGCTGTTATTTTCCACTGAGTCCTGTCTCATGATAAGGCTCTCTGCAGTGAGCTGCTGAGCAGTCAGGCTGATCACAGTGTGGCTGTGACAGGGTCATGCTGAGTCACTTCACTGCCTTCTTGGCAGGTCCAAGGACTCTCTCTTGCTGAGCTGTCTGGCCCTCAGACTTTTGGGCCATTTTCAGTCTTGTTTCTTCCCTCCCCCTCTCGGCTTCCCCTGCAGATCCCTCCCCTGGAAACTCTGGAAGGCAAAACATTGCATCATTCAATACAGGGTCCACAGGAGAACTGAAAGTAGCAGATGGTTGTTACTCTTTCCAATTTCCTTCACAGACTGAAGGAAAAAAACCTTGCCTTTGAACTACCGTCCTTACGGACTTTCCCCAGTGATGAGACTGGAGATTTTGTTTTTTAATATCTCTTCTCTTGCAAGTTGCATTTGAAATAAAATTTATGCTTTGTGTCTTCATATGGTACGCATGCATATGCTTGCATGTGGCTGTTCAGGGGAATCTGGCATTGAAATGGGCAGTGGGGCTGGGGGGAGGGGGGGCTTGTTAAGTGGGACAATAAGGTTGGGAAGGACACAGTAGTTTGCACTGGCAGGGTTGACAATAGTGTAGGTACCTATTTTGAAGGATTTATTACCTTTTTTTGTGCCCAGGAAGCTGGAAGAAGAGTTGCTTAGATGTCAAAGAGCAGCACAAAAAGAGAGAGAATTTAATAATTTGCCAGGCTAGTTCCCCTGAGGTACAGAACAGCATAGCAGTCTAGAGTAAATGGCAGGGCAGTTCTGCCTTGTAACGTTACCACCATTATAAAACCTAGTTTCTTAAGATTAGTTTTTATGGAGTTCTATGGAAATGCTCCCCCCCATCTCGATATGCAGTGGAACCCACCTCAATAAAATGTTTCCTAGAGTTTAGACTGAGTCTGGCTCTTGTTCATCTGAGAACTGGACTAGCAGTTGAGACCTTCCTCCCCACCCCCCATCAGTTTGGGAGTCTTTGTGTCCTCAGTGACCTATGTACTGTGCCTCTCAGCTGGGAGAGGATTCTGTTGCTGCCCTGTAACATTGACAAGTAGCTTCATTGCTGCCAGAAGTCTGTCTTGATTTGTTCTTGGCTGTCTTGCAAGACAAAATAGAGCGCAAGAGCTCATGATCCCCAGGCACAAGAAATCAGGCAAGGGGGGCAAGAGACAGGACAGGAACCTGTTGGAACAAGTCCAGAGAAGGGCCACAAAAATGATCAGAGGCCTGGAACACCTGTCCTGCAAGGAAAGACTGAGAGAGTTGGGGTTGTTCAGCCTGGAGGAAAGAAGGCTCTGAGGAGACCTCATTGACACCTTTCAATACCTAAAGGAGACCTATAAGAAAGATGAGGACAGGCTTTTTATCAGGGCCTGTTGTGATGAGACAAGGGGTAACAGTTTTAAACTGAAGGAGGGTAGATTTAGGTTAGATATAAGGAACAAGATTTTCACCATGAGGGTGATAAAACACTGGAAAAGGTTGCCCAGAGAGGTGGTGGATTCCCCATCCCTGGAGACGTTCAAGGCCAGGTTAGATGGGGTCCTGAGCAACCTGGTCTGGTGGGGGATGTCCCTGCCCATGGCAGGGGGTTGGACTAGATGACCTTTAAGGTCCCCTCCAACTCAAGCTATTCTGTGATTCTGTTAGTTCTAGTAGAATGTGGAGCACTACATGGTGGTAGATATGGGTCTAAGCCATCATAGCTGATAGTCTGTGGTAAATTTTATAAGCAGAGAATTTAGTATATTCTCAAAATCCTCTCAGACAATATTGTGGCAGATAATGTGTCTGAATAATTACATTCACACATAATTCAGTGGAATAACATTGAGTTTTATGCAAACTCTCGTCCCCCCTTTGACTTTAGTAAGCTCTTTGAATCATGGCTAAGTCAGCTGTGATGCTAGAAAGTGACCTTTGTTTTTATGTTTCTACAATTGGGCACAGTGTGCAGAATGTGTGCTTACACAATTTGTAGAAGAGATGTGTTTTGTCTTTTTGATGTGGCTTTGATGTATGATGTTGTCATTGAAGTACTCTCAAGATGGTTGGGTTGGTTCTTGCATATGCTGTAAAGGAGCAAGTGCATGCAAGTTTCTTCTGTTTCCCTCTTTCTCAGACACATTATTTTGCTTATTTGGATCGTTCATGCAAGTAGAAGGAAGCATTTTGTAAAGAGACATTGCTTGTAAAGAGACATATTTTTAAAAAATCCTGAAACCTCTTCTATGGAACCTTTATGTGAGAGACTGATTTCTGTGAAAAGTTGTCAAGGCACAAGTCCCTTGTATAGACTTCTCTCTTCTTAACTAAAAAAAGAAGTATAAAAAATCAGCATTGCTGCAAGTAAGTTCAGACAAGAACCAGTAACAGGAGATTATCCATTTGTTTATTGCAGAGTGGGCAGCTGCTCTCAACTGTGGATTGGCTGTTTCCAAGGCCATAGTAATACCATAAGCCAGAGGATTTGTGCTGCTTTGACGGTGTGACTATTGACTTCTTAGCTGTTCATTTTCAACAACGCAGGATTTTGTCACTAAAATAATTTTGTGGAAAAAAAACCAACCCATAAGCAACTCTCCTGTTTCCAGCACCCATTCCGTGCTGTTCACAATGCTCATCCAGCATTTTTGCTGACAGTTCCAATAACAGGTTTGCTAGACAGGTTGTTTCTGTGACCCCAAGGATAAGCTTATATTGCACTGTAAAGCCATACCTTCTAATTTAAAGGATACAAATATCTGAAATAAATAGAATGATATAGAATAGAATGCTAAATCCTTGAACAACTTGGGAAATCCTATTGAAAGTTTTGGGGTGTTTTCACAAATATTGAATAGGTCAAAAAAAATGAGAAGCAAATGGAAAGCCAATGAGTGTGGCTGTATTCTTAGTTACTTTCAATAGTTTGTCCATGAATAGCCTTTCTCTAAATGTGAATGTGTATTTGATCTATTCAGAGCAGTAGCAATGACTGCCTATTGAGAACAGCTGAAATACCGTATCTCATTTTGCTGTGAATGAGGGGATAAAAGCTTTTCATTATGAGCGTTGTTATTTAATAGAGAACAGACCTCTTTGAATTGTTTTATGAATATTAATTAAGAAAGCATTTTTAGTTAGGGTACCATTTGCCAACCAGTCCCAGCTTCTGTAAATCCCCTTGTAAGACAGTGGTTGCTGCTGCATTGATCTTTTAACAGGTAACTTTTAGACTGAGGTTTGTGCAGGAGCTCGGAGGACCTGACTTGGTTGTTTGTTCATTAAGTATGATTGGTCAGCTAAGTAGTATAGAATTTGGTTATTAAATGTGGTTACAAATTTTCAGTGCCTCAATATTTGAAGCTCTGCTTTTCACAGTAGTGTGGTTCCGTGTTGTCCTGTGCTCCCTCACCCCAACCTCTGCATGCTACCTAGCTAGTTCTGATAGGTGAGTATCCAATATTTGATGAAATGTATTAAAGGTTTATTGTTTGGCAAAACCCCTGAAATTTATTTTGTAATGTTGTTTGAAGCTATGTCTGGATATATGTGCCATTGTGTATTCATGGAATATAAGGAACAGAAATGGTATTCCTAAAAGCATCTTCATCTTATGTCACATCTCAAACTTGCTTCACATTGTGCTAGAAATACTTTTGTGTACTTGAAAGCTCTGTAAAATTCAGGGAGCGTTTCTGTTTTCACAAGTGGCGTGATCCAGCATGTGCCTGTCATGCTTTACTGTACCAAATGAAAATTAAGAGTCTTTAAAGAGATCTGGATGTTGCTTTTCTCTTGCTTCACATTGAAAGTTATGCTATTACGTGACTTCTGAGAAGGGCAATCTTTGGGTTGGGGAGCAAAGTGGTGTTTAGGACTGGTTATTCCTGGGGTAGTTTGGTAGCTTGGTTCAGCAGGCTAAATAGCTTTGCAAATCATGTGAGGCCTGTGAGCTGTAATTTAAGAAATTCTGGTCTAGGCTATCTCTGATACTTGTTCATCTAAGGTGCTTTTAGAATCTCCCATGTAAAGGGATTCTGGCACCTTTGTAAATCTGATTTTCCAATACTTCACTGTTCCTGCAAGACTAAACATTTTTCTTTCTCAAAAGGGAAGTCACTTGTTACCTGTCTGGTGTTAGCTAGTTCCAAAACAGTTGTTGCTAATCTGGTCAGCAAGCTTTGACAATCACAGTTTCTTCCTTCAGCTGTGGGAGTGTGTGCTACGTACACATACAGCTGTTTCCAGCTGCCCCGGGGAAGGCTGCAAGGCCACTTGGCCGTGACCAGGTCTTCGGCTCAGGATTTGTGCATTTGTGGGCCAGTTGTCATTGCTGTAGGGTCATCTGGTAAATCTGAACCCTGAGAGAACAAAAAAGGTCTAAAGGTTTGAAGGGGAAGGTTTTAAAAGGCTTAGGTGGTGTCTCTGCAGTGGGATCGCTTGGCTTGCAGGTAAGGAAGTTGTAGAAAAGCTGACCGGCTTAGTGGCTCACTCCTTGTCCAGAGCCCTAGTTGGTACCTGTTTCCTGTAACAACTGGGTGAGTGATGTGATTTGAAGAGTGGCTGATACCTACAGTGTGTTGGCTTTTAAAAGCAAACCATTATAAGTGCTGGAGATCACAGGAGCACCAGGAAAGAAATGCTTGATTATGGTTTGAACACAGCAATCACTTGTTCAAGTACTGTGTATTTAAATGTTATTGAGAAAATGACTGCATGTTAGATCAAACAGCCAGTAAATGAGAAAACTATAATTTGAGGATTATTTTTGAAATGGATGTCTGTTTTGTCAATTATGGAGATGCTACCTGAAGTTAAATATGCTTTAGCAGACAATCATTCTTTTACTGTGGTATTTTAACTACTTGAGTTACTGTTTCCATGATTCCAGCTGGCAGATATTTTATCATCATCAACAGTTCCAGCATATGTAGACATATGTATTTCTTACCTAATAAGAATTTAGCCCATAGAATCCTTAAAATTCTTGTACCTGTGCTTCAGTTTTGCCTGTATTTCATTTTTCACCACCACTTAGATCAAAGTCTGACAACGGAGTGGATCATTCTGTAATATGAGGTGGATTTGTATAAGTGATTATTACACATCTGGTAATGGCAGCTTTTTGCATGGTTCAGAGTTGTTTTGTTTATTTATAGCTTTGTACCAAAAAGCAGAAAAATGGTGATAAATTATATTTATCAGAGTCTGTGCCCTGAGTTCCAGGGCATGCTGCACTGAGTGGGGTCACCCAAAATGATGCTACATGCCTGTGTTTAGACAACTGAATCCTGTTTTCAGTGTCTGAAGCCAGGAAAGCTTCTTAGTAGGTGGTAGGATTGCTAATGTGAGTGTTATAGAATGGGGTCCTTTAAATAAATAGGGAGCAGTAGTTGGTAGACACTAGGATGATAAACTAGGTAAATATATTAATAGATCTATTTCCTGTGGTAATATTCTGTAAAACAGACACAAGTAGTGTTAGAAAAAAATTCTCCTGTTGCTTAATGAAAATTGTGATTTCTGCATTGAAAAAACTTATTCTGTTTCCTTCTGCTTTTCTAAGACCTCTTGAAAACTTTGTCATAGAACATCTGTTAGTAACAGGTACTCAAATAAATAGTTGACACAAGCAGTCCCTAAACTAAATTCATGCTGTTTCAGAAGGCTGTTTAGAAACAAAACCTGTTGTTGCAGCCTGTTGCAGTTCTGTTTGGGTGTAGTCTGTATTTCCATTACTTTCCACTGGTGTAGAAGTGAGCAGTTTAACAGAACTGTTAAATCTTTCTGCATTAATAATGGGGTAAAGCTGAGTTGTAAAATTGTTAGTTGTACAATTGTTAGTATTTTGATGCTGTAGCAGTTGACTAACACTTTAGTCAGCATTTTGAAATTAGGAGGAGGACAGGATCCATCACCATAAAATAATAATTTTAATTATTTTTCATTGTTCTGCATATTAAATAGATTGAAACACCAACTGCACACTTAGGGGAGAAGGCTGTGTATAGTCACCTAGCTGCATTTTGAGTTCTCATTTTTCTTGTGTAGGTAGCAAAGTAGAGTTTACAGATCCAGCTCTGTGGAATGCAGGTTATTTCTACTTGCCTGGTGGGGTTGCTAAAACCTTTTTATGAAGCAGAGCTTTATAGCTTTTATTATTTTTTTTCCTTTTGTACCATGACAGTAAGGCATCTGAGAAAACTGCTTCTGCCTGAGGATAGATCAAAAAAAATATATGTAGAGATTCTTAATCATTCTCCATCTCTAGAGGTTCCTAGATGAATTTCTGTGGAAATCTGTGTGCCTAATTCCTGTGAGATTTCACAGAACTTGCCTGCTAGTGTTGAAGTTGCATTTAGATCTTCAGCCAGAGAAAAATCAGAGTACTTGTGTTGAGTTTGGTGAAGCTATGTAGATTTTACCAAGTAAGGATTAAATTTAGACAGTTTAATCTTTTCAATAGCTTTGGTATTTTTTTAAGAAAATCCCTACTGGATATTAGTTCTTGTAATCACTCAGCAGTCTGAATGGTTTTCTTTGGCTCAACCTTACTCTCTCATGATCATCAGAAGCTTCAGAATTGTTCTCACTCAAGCTGCCACCTTCCTGCGTTTGTGACAGATGCAATCCTTCCAAGAGACAAAAAGGAGCAAGCTTCACTTCTGAGCCTTCTCTGCCACACCTTACAGAATCACAGAATCACAGAATCCTAGGGGTTGGAAGGGACCTCGAAGGATCATCTAGTCCACCCCCCCTGCCAGAGCAGGGTCACCTAGAGTACATCACACAGGAACGCATCCAGGCGGGTTTTGAATGTCTCCAGGGAAGGAGACTCCACAACCTCTCTGGGCAGCCTGTTCCAGTGCTCTGTCACTCGCACAGTGAAAAAGTTTCTCCTGATATTCACATGGAACCTCCTATGCTCCAGTTTGCAACCATTGCCCCTTGTCCTATCATTAGTCATTACTGACAAAAGCTTGGCTCCATCATCCTGACCCTCACCCTTTACATATTTGTAAACATGGATGAGGTCACCCCTCAGTCTCCTTTTCTCCAAGCTAAAGAGACCCAGCTTCCTCAGCCTCTCCTCATAAGGGAGATGTTCCATTCCCTTAATCGATCCCTTAAGCGGTTTGCTGGGTTTGTCCCTGGTGTTTGACACCACTTTGTCCCTGGGGGTGTGGGCTTTTGCCATGCCCAGCAGTGCAAATAGGAGAGTAGTGCCTGTGCTGAACATTGTGTGGCTGCAAGTTGTATGCTCCCATGTTGTTTTAATACTATGAGATTTAAATTTAACAGATCCCAGGAAGCATTCCTTTGGCAACTGCTAATATGGAAATAGAACCTAATCATCCTAGTTTAACTTAGGACTGCAGTACACCTGGGTTTTCCTGGATGTGACTACTTTTTCTACCTCAGTAGATTTTAAAGATGGCATAGCTTTACTTAGAGTTTCTAGGTGTCTGGGGCCCTAACAGTTTGGACACTTCCAGCATATACACAGTGGTAGCGTTGGGATTTTCAAACCAGTACCATCCTCAAGTTCTACTGCCCTTGATGTGGTGTGCTGTGCCTGATAGCCACGTGCAGGATGCCAGATGTGGGTTTCTTACAAATGCACCTTACTTAAGATCTGTCCAAGACAGAATGCATGTCAGATATTTGGGAGCAGGAATTTACTGCATATAGCAAAAGCAGAGGAATTGACACCGCGATTCTGAGCAGTTCTCTGGCATTTCCTTGCAGTTTCAGCTATGTGAGTTTCTAACCCAAACAATTATCTTTTCTTGACCTCTAGCCATTCCTAATCCAGTTTATTAGAAATGCATCCTTTAAATGCTGCTTGTTCCAGTGTTTCTTGTGAATCACCTTCTTTGTGAACCACCTTTCCTAATTCAATGCAATGTAATAATGTATTAAAAATACAAGTGATGTTTTCAAGTTGGCAGCTTAGAAAGGAGATGACTTTATTAGAGTCTCTTCTTGAATGGGATTTGGTGTCTGATCAAGTGTAGTTTTATGTATGTGCTTGTAAGCTTCTTAATATGGTTTAATGTCCCAGAACTAGGTCTGTAAAGCTTGACATCCTTGGTGTTTTTAATGTGGCTTATACATCTGCTAAAGGGTCCTAACAACCTTTTGCTACAGCATTTTATTATGGAAATAGATCTTGGCATTTTATTATGGAAATAGATCTGTCTTTCAGGAAGAAATTAATAGTACTATCTCTGGAATAAAAATACTTATCTACTCAATTTAGATCCTCTTTTTTATACAAAGTCTGGTCTCTACTTTTCCATCATGTGTGTCTTTGAACTGTTAATTACATTGACCTTTAGCTGGGCAGATGGCTAAATAGATTGCAGCAATTGTAAACCCTTCTGAACCACTATGTGGTGTTCTCATTATGTTCATAAAGCCATCAGATTATATGGTGCTTTTTCAAAGCAGTCCACGTTCAGTCATTTCAGCAAAGCACTGTTACTGTTCCTATTAAAATGTTATTAAATCTTGAAGTGCTACTGATCTAGTCGGAAGTTCCTGCCTGTGTGTCAGTTACTCCTCATTTACTTACAGGTGCAGCTGAGTTATGTTCATGTGGTAGGGAAAATGGTTGTCCTTGTGACTGATGTAACTCTTTCCTTGTGTATAAGTTGAAGTTCTTGAGTAAGTACCTCATGTTTTATTTCATATCCTCCTAAATTAATATTGCCATTGGTAGCTCTCATTGTTTCAAAAGATCGTCCACCTTACACCTGCTTTAGAAGTTTTACTGTGCACTAGCCTGCTGATTATTTTTCTTCCTCCTGATCTTATTTTGCTCAGGGTATGAGTTTAAAGTATTTCAGGGTTTTATGACGCTTCTCAAAGAATTTACTGATTTGCTACAAATCCTGGTTAGAGTTGTGTCCAACAGACTACTTTTTATGGAAGAGTTTTGAAGTCTAGGCTCATAGCTAATTACTGTGAGGGCACAGAATACAGTGGAGCAGCTCAAACCTTTCCTTCTTGCCATGAAGCTACTCCTTTTGTAATGAATTTCTTAAAATAAATTGGGAGACAAAATTTCATTGCTGTGAAAGACACTTAAAATTTCATTTTGGAATCTGAACAAAATGGAAATATCAGTATCTTTGAAAGAACAGATTTTCTGGAATCACTTGTTTTGGAATAAAAAATGACATATGATCAGGTTATAGTTGCCAGACACTAAGTTCTGTTTGCACTCCATTGTAACAGACTGAGGCTTTGACTTTAGATGTGTTTAACCTTGAACATCATGGCTATCTGAGATATGGAGAATTTCTTGAATTGTGGCATAATGTCAACAGAACTTGGACACAAAGGACATGTAAAATTCTGCAGGCTGTGCTCAAGTGACTGCTAGAGCTCTGCTGAGGTGCCCTGGGGCTAGGAGATAGAAGAGGAACCTGGCCTCAGCTGTAGTACACAGAGCAGACAGCATAGTAGGGCTGGATCAAGTGTTCAGCAGTGGTGAAGGAATAAAGCCTTTGTCCCTGCCTGTAGACCAGAGCTGCTCTGTAACTGTTCCGGCAGTGGCCATGTAATCCTTGTGCCTGTCAGTAAGGTATACCCCTGTGAGAGCATAGTGTGAGTAACTTAGTGTCCATCTCCTTGTCACCATGTAGCTTCCAGAGTCAATATCTCTCGCACCTGCAGCAGGCTGGTGGTCCCTGGACCCTGTGATTCCAATTTTACCCAGTTCCTCTTTAGTATTATTTTCCTTTTGTCATTTTGAGTAGTATTGTGTCTAATTCCACCAGAGGCATGTTCTTACAGCTGTGCAGGTAAACTGTCTTTTCAGCATCTAATTTCTTAAATAAATTGTATTAATTGCATGTAGTTTCTCTAGCTAGGACAGTTTCCAGGATGTGACACACTTGTTGCAATGGTCTCATGGTGCTTTGTTAACTCAGTGCGTAAAATCAGCTTGGGGAGTTACAGAGAGAAGTGTCTCCTAGACTTGTGAAGGCATTTCAGAGATCATTTAATGTCCTGTCATGGTTTAACATTGTGCTGGCAAATAAATGAATGACAGATGCTCTCTATTAACCCTCTCTCTTCCCAGAAAGGGAAAGAGAATAAGGGAGAGAGACTTATGGGTTGGAAACTAAACTACACAGCTTTAATGAGACAGTAATGATGAAAGAGAAAATAATGAAATATATACAGCTGTATACAAAACCATTATTGTTTATTCAATAGCACTCACTCAGGCTGCAGGGTGGTATGTGGGATACAATACTTCATTTGGTCAATTTTGGGTCACCTGTCTGGTCTGCTTCTCTCTGTAGGAGAGTCGCAGGTGTGACCCCTTTGCTCCCCTTCATTTCTGGAGCAGATGATGTTCAGCAGAACCAAGCAGTTGGCCTTGGTTCTGCATGCCATTCTCTAGCAGTAACTATAGACATTGAGCATTATCAGTCCTAGAGGCAGACACTGACTGAAAAAGATGCTGCTAATTTCAACAAGTGCAGTTACTCAGAAGAAACTCAACTGAAAAGTAAAATTACTGAAATTAAATTGATTCTGTCCTCGCTCAAAACAGGATGTGTCTTTTTATGTCTTCTTTTGCCTTCCTTATTTGAAGTATATACAGAAACCTCTACTAGGTTTGTATTCCACTGTACTATCCTATATTAAAATATATCTGTATAGGTTTAAAACAACATTTTCTACAGGCAACAGTCTCTTATATTTAAAAAGATATTAAAATTTGACTGGACAGCTTGTTAAAAGCTAGCTGGATGCAATTACAGAATCAGGTTATACCAACCTTGCCCAACACTGGCTGAAAATGATGGGACATAAGCAGCGATACAGTAAGTGATGGGCTTTGTGAGCTCTGTTTACAATGATGAACAAAAAAAAATCTGCTTTTTGTAATAAATTTGTACCTTTTTTCAGCAAATGTCATCCTTGTTGGCTATCAAGTTAAACTGCAGTTGGAAGGAAGGCATTAGGTTTGTGTTCTCAACTTGGCATCTAGTTTCTTTTGATAAAATGGAAATCAACAGCACAGGTAATGGCAATCTTTGTAGGAATTATTTTTACGAACACATAAGTAATTCATTGGGAATCAAAGGGGAAAAAATAAAAATCTAAGTCACAATAGCTCTGACTGTCATCTTAGAGTAAAACAAGAATAGGAGGAAAAATGAATGTCCTGTGGTGTTAAATGAAGCTGAAACGTTTCTTGTGCTTTTGATAAGAGGTGCAGAAAGCAAACTATGAAAAGAACAAAGGGGGAAATGTCATGTGTCAGCCCTCCCCATTTTCTTCTTGGCTGCATGCCCAGTCTCTGAACTCATATCAAGCTTTGCCATAGCAACGGTGTCAGTGATGTGTTTTCCAGTCCAGAATGTACCTCTTGCTGCAGGTTTAGAGAGTAGAGATCTTGAAACTGTTTGTTATCTTACACTTCACTAAATCTGAGCCTTTGGAATAAATGGGTGACTAGAAAGGTTAAGAAAAAACCCCAAAATTCTGCTTTCAAAAAAGGAAATAGACCCAACTCTGCAATAAAATTGCTTTACACTTTTTTTTTTCTTTTGGAAAAACTAAGGAGATGCCATACTTGGAAAGAAATAGAAATAAGACTAAGCTGGGAGCTTTCTGATATTCCCTACTGAAGAGAACTGCAGCAAAGCATCCTTGAGAGCAACAGACTGAGGATCACAAAAGGTGACACAGTAAGAATACAGCTGGTGCCAAAGAACTTAAAACTGCTTAGACACATGAATTTTCTACGGGCAAGGCATTGTACAATCTTAAACCTGGATTCTTGCTTTGAATCACTCTACAAAACCTTGGAAAGGTGAAGAGGCAAGGATACAGCTCACTACCTGCAAATTAATTCATGCTGAGACCATGATCTTGTAGAATTACTCCTTTTTGCTGGCATGTCAACTAAGAAAAAACATTAGAAAGCAATGATTCCAGCATCAAATGTTCTGGAATTTTGTAGAAACAAATACAAGATTCCTTAAAGTTTTCAATGTATACTGTTGTTTTGGTCACAAATCAAAGCCATAGCACCATACCAGCTACTCTGAGGAAAATTAACTGTATTGCAGCCAATACCAGTACAGCCCTCTTTCCCTATTTCCTCCCCCAACCTGTTGCATCATTTTAATTATTCAAGGAAATATTTAGTGAATTGAGTTAGGCAACTAAATGATGTTTTAAAAAAAGCCTTTTTACCTTAAGAGCCATCTTATTGTATGGTTTGCAATATATTCTCATAAACAGTTGTACCTCCGTAAATGAGGCAGGACTAGGGTAGGAATAAGTGATCAGGTGTAAGGGATTGTTTATCCTGATAGTGCCACTGGAAAAACAATACTCAAACTATTCCTCAAATTTTAGGTCTATTATGAATGAATCCTGTCTTGAAGTGCAGGAGGACAAGCTGTGGATAGAAAGGATAGGGTTGGGGGGCGGGGGGGGGGGCAGAAAATGTGTTCTGTATTTGCAGTGAAATATGAATGCATATTTTATTGAGTAAGTACATATTGACATAAAATAGCAGCTTTATATTACTTTTGAAGTACTTTCCACTTGTTAATCATTTTATGATCTACTCATAAGTAATGCTATTTAAAAGCTAGGTATACTGGCATGACTCATTACATTAAAAATTTACTCAAGCTTAAAGCTATTTATTTCTATAATATGCTTTTTTTTCCTAAAAAGCCACAAGTGACTAAAGCTATTTTGAGTTAAAATTAATACCTATTGACATTATCAAAACTTTTTTAAAATATTATTCTGCATCTTTATCTTGATCCACATCAGTATTGATCTCATGTCTTGACTGAAATCTGCCAGCTGGGGGAGATTTTGATTTATATGCAGTCAAGTAATAGACTGGCTGTATCTGTGTTGGAGAGCAGATGCACCCTTCTGTGCCCTGCTCTGTCTCATTTCTGATGTCACATCCTAACTCCTGTTAGACAGTGTCACATCTCCCAGCCAACCCCACTTGCCTCTGGAAAGGAGCCCAGGCATTTGAGCCAAAAGGTGATGGGAAATGAGGGATGTACCTTGGAGCTTACTGGTTTGTAGCATAGAGACAGACACTTAAGGCCACTTAAATGTATTTTATCAAGCTCATAGATTCACAAATATCTTTGTCATCCTATTGACTGCTTCTGTTGAGGCAGCTCATAGAGGTGTTGGTGGAGGTTAGGGCTTCATAAGTTTAGCAAATAGAATTAAAAAGGTGTTGTATACAGCCACTAGTTCAAGCTCTGACCTTTCCAGGCTTCAGCTCCATATCAGAGCTCAAGCTTCTTCAAAGTTAGTGTTTAAAACAAAGAAACAAAAAAACCCCACTGCACTGAAAGCAAACAAAACCTCACACTTTTTACCTGTGTGGTTTTGTGCACATAAAAGGTACAATACTACACAAAAGCATGAAGAACAATACTTGACTATACGTTTAAAACTATTCTCTTTTCTGACATTTTAAAGTTTCATTCTTATTTTACTAGTTTCCTTGCAAGTCTGAGCTAATTCCCTCCAGGCAAACCAAAGACATGTATCTGCTGCAACAAAGCATTACATAATCAGTGTAGTCGTAACAGAATGAGACAGTACCAAAGCCAGTAAACTTGGATTCATGGCACAGCTTAGTCTGGGTGCAGTAGAGTAGTGTAAGGCTTTATGATGCTTCACTGCACAATATATATGTCCCAGCTAGTGCTTCTGCTAGTCTAGATACCTCTGCATTGCCCTTCATTTTGAGATGCAGACATGCCTGGCAAAACATGTTAGTCTGAGGTATTATTTTAGTTCCATGTATTTCAGCCCATGATGCAGGTAGTTCAACAAGGAGCACTGTAAAATTTCATGTTTTTTGAGCTGCTTCCTGCCTGAAGGAAAAAACTTTTATTTGTCATTTTAACATGTAATCTTTTACNGGGAAGAACAGTTGAGATTTTGTAGTTAGTCCAGAGCTGAATGAAGGACATGGAGAAGGCCAAATGGTGAGTGTAAGCAGTATTTTCTCAATATTTTTTTCAAACTTCTAGTGTCAAAATTTAGCCATCAGGTCCCTGCCAAAGCATCTAATTAACCAGTTCATTTTTCAAAAATTGGAGAGGCCAGTAAGAGCAGCTGGTTCTCAGCGTTTCAGAAATTTAGACTATTTATTTCAAGTCCTTGGTGTAAATGGAGATGCTTAGCTTTACAGCCTAGATTTGAAAATACTGATCTTGCCTATTAAATAAAAATCCTTTTTTACTCTTCTACTGAGTATTTATAGATAAGGCTGTAGTTTCAGAGCATGGCCCACAAAGCTTCTAATGCACCTTTCTGCATGAAGAGTTTCAGGGGCAGAATCTTCAAAGAGCTTCATGCTGTTTCTTTGTGGCACTCGTTCCTGAGGAGGTGAGTATGTGGCTCAGGCAGCACTAGATAATGCCAGCCCTCAGCTGCTCTGATGGCCCCATGGAGCTGGTTTCCCCAGTTGCCCAAAGCAAGCTATATTCTGAGCTGCTCTGGGACTGTGTGTGTGTGCAGCAGTTCTAGGCCTGTGAACTGCAAAGGTTAAAAAATATAAAGACATGCAAGTCAAATAAAAGCAGCAGAAAGAAGACCTTAGCTCTAGGATCTGTGTGTATTTCCTCCCTCCCCAATCAGTGCATTAATTTACTCTTTTTGACAGCCCTACTTCTGTTAGATGCAGCTTTCCTGTGCAAGCATAGCACTGAGTTGAAGTTATCAGATAGAGTAAATGCTGCTGTAGCAGAGTAAGTATAAAATTTAACCCTCAGGCCAAATATGTGGTAATTTATTTCTAGCTTCACATGTCCTGATTTTTGAGTGTGTACTCAACAAACAGTGAGTATTCCCTTGAGTGTTCTGATGGGGTCACTTGTATGACAAATCATCGGATAGTGCAATAGAGTAAGAGCAGGGTGTTCAATGAGACTGTCTGAAACTGTCAGCTCTGAGAGAACAGCAAGAGGCTGAGAAAATAATTGAGCAAGACATTCCAGGGTGCTGTAATGAGTGGTGAGGGAAACAAAGAGTTGAGGCTTATGAAACTGCCAACAGACAGAAAATGATTAAAATTTGAGGGCTGAGTGACTTGTTCACAGGAATATAAAAAGTAGTAGTAGGAGTTGCAATCAATTTCAAGGCAATTTGGAAAGAAACAAGTCTGGAAATTGGCTCCTAACTTGGTGGCATTGCTGTGTGTAACCAGCTCCCACTGTTCAATCCTTTTGAGTTCCTCATTTACAAATTGTATTGATGTTATTTGTGTGCTGTTTGCACTCTAAATGCATGGTGATATGAAATTTGTGTACCATTGACATGCCACAACAAATGCAAGTGTTTAAAGACCATCCTTAAGATTGCTTGGAAGTAATTATAGTGCTTTTGCAGATCTTCATGCATGCAGATCTTCATGTTACTACTGGTCTTTGCAGCTGTATTTTCAGATATGCAAGCACACTGGCCATAAAAGTGCCAAATTGAAATTAAAGTTGCTTGTATGAATTTATTAGAAGTGATAACATGATACTGACGTGATACTGAATTCATCCCATAATATACTTTTTTACACAACGTTTTAAAATGTCCCTCTAGTGAAGAAAATATAACAGATACTTTTTTGTTTAAAATATCAGTAATAATTTGTATAGTTTGTCACCCATATTCAAGTGTATAATTTCTGGCAACGATGTAGTAGAACTTCTCTTTTACTGCAGCTTTTAGAGATGCAGCTAGTGATTGTAAATTTTAGTTATTTCACTCTGGTGTTTTCCTCAGTTATAAATGGTGTCTTTTCTCCAAATACACCGATAAAGCATTGAGAGTCACAGAGCATCAGATCTGTTATTTAGATAATTTTGTCTGCCAGAGAAGAAGAAAAACATTCATCAGATGCTGAGGATAATGTTCTATGATTCTACCCTTAGTGCTGATGCATTTCCTGATTACTGTTAGCATCACTTCTGTGATGGTCCCAGTTCTGGCTTGGAAGATTGCTCCCTATCTCTGTACTGCTGCAGTTTTTTTATTCATATCTACACTGAGTCCAGTGATTCAGGTGTGCTGATGCAGGGAGGAGCAGGATACAAAAGTTATCATCTTGTATTACTACTCATGAAAATCATGAAAAAATTTCTGTATTGCATCAGAACTTGAAATAATATTTTTTTAATTAAACAAGCAGAAGATTAATTTGTAGTACGGATACTTTTGAATGTAGGGTATCCTGAAGACAGAACATCATGGTTTTTTTAATATTTCCTTGATATCTTTGTAATAGCTTGATAGTCAAAGATGTTTTTCACCATTTAGGTTGCACGTAAAGAATCACAAACTTAGCATTGCTGAATCCAGTATCTATGAAGTGAGATGGAACTTCCAGGGTTGTTTTGCCTTTTTTTTTTTTCCTTCGGTGATACTTGTGCAGCTATTTGAGTACTTTTCTTTGTTTTTCTTGAAACAAACCAGAGGAAATTGTGACAGAAACTCCCCAGAATCTAACATTTATAATCCTCTCTGCAGTTTTTGTAATGGGATTAATAGAAATGTATAGCAAAGTACCAGGAAGACATAGTAAGTCCCAGGACTGTCTACAGAGGCAGATTGCCTCATAAATGCTTATCACTTTATACAGTGCATTTTAAAAAGGTATATGGTTTGCACAAAGTAGCCTAACAGCAGTGAATTGCAGTTGTTCATTGCTGGTTAGTGAAGGAGGCCCCTTGTTTCTAGTAATTCTCCATTATATCCCTTAATAGGCTCCATTCTTTCTACTTTCTTAATAACTGTTTTATGTCTTTTGAATAATAAAAGGCCTGTGACTTGGCTGGTCATGTCAGGAGGAGTATTTCAGTCTGTTTTGCAAAAGGACAAGAGAGCCTAGGGAGTAGAGTGGGGAGCAAATCACTAGCATGCTTACTAATTTAGTGTGGAAGATAGTCTCAAAAGTTCGCCTTTATTTATATTATGTGTCTATTATGCTTTGCAGCTTGCAGAAAAATATGTTAATTTCCTTCTAGTTCCATTTCCTCTTCATCCCAAGAAAGAAAACAAAGTTAAGTTTTGAGCCTGGATGACTTCCTAACTGGGCTCTGAAGCATTTACTGTTAACTAACATGCACTGGTTAGAATGGATCTGTAGTACAGTTGTGAATGGCACACGTTGCCTGGGCCATGATGGTGGTTTTTTGCACCAGCTTTGGCTTTTACTCTGCAGCTGCATTCTGTCACTTCCTACATGCTGCATATGCCATCAAGCTAATAAAGCAGTTCTTTGCTGTGCATGACCTGCTCAGTAGTGTGACTGACTGATAACTGCAGCATTTTAAACCTAGCACTATATTATTATACCTGCTGCCAGGCCCTTGATTATATGTAAGAAATATTTCTTGCCACTGAAACTTTAGACAGATGGAAAGTAATTTTATAGGGTCATTGCAGAGTTGTATGATGTAAAGTGCTGGGATCCATCACAGCTAAGGCATTAACTACCAGACTTAGGATATGGAGATGTGTGTTCTTACCAAAACCCCCCAGAACATGTAACCCCCATGGTACCATGTCATTCTGCCTGTATTTGGTATGAAATCACTTCAGCTTTCCTCTTCACTAGAAAAAAGTGCATCTGGCTGTGGAGTGACTTTTAAAAAAACAAAACCCCAAAACCCTACAGATATACCTTAATGCAAGGCAGGTAAGAGGCATTTTGAGGGATAAAGGATGGCTGTGTTCCCAGCCTGTGATGGAAACACGATTGCTTAGGAACTTTCACCAGGAACTCAGTCCATTTGGTGCCTTCTGAATGAATAAGCCTCTCCAAAGGTATCCTTATCCTCAAGGACCTTTGGAGAGGCTTATTCATTCAGAAGGCACCAAATGGACTGAGTAATGCCTGTTCGAAGATCCAAACAATGCTGAAAAATGCATTGTTGCTGTACCAGGTCACCTTAATCCAAAAAGGCATCGTCTCTTCCTACTGTCAAAACCATCTCTTTCCTCTGATATACTGCCTCAGCTGAGATCCTTAGAGCCTGGGTTCCCTGAAATATAAAAGAAAGGGAATGTCTGGCAATATATTCTGCATAGGGAAATACTTCTGTTTTTTCCAGCCTGATACTCAGGGCACGCTTGCTTAGAAGGGATTGCGGAGTTAAATGTAGTAGTTACTGGTGCACCAAGGCAGACAAAGCTGAAGGAAGAAACTTTCATTACAGGAAGTATAGAAAATGTGTGTCTATCTCTTGCTAAGCTGTCTCTTTTATGGTGTATGCAAGTATTTTAAGAAATATTTGATTGTTGCCTTGGAAGAATGGAACTACTAATACAGACTTCACCAAGGATGATGGTTTGGAGTATGATGACCTTTGGGTATGATTGCCAAGGCAGGCATGTTGAGGACAACATAATGTTTGTTTAGTAACTTCTTTCACTTTCTTCATTGTCTCGGCTTATGCAGATAATCAACAAAACAAGAAGCAGTAGACTAAATACAATGTGAAAAACTTACATTGGTGATCTGTGGTTAATGGTTGGGGATTCTAAGTAAAACTTTTTCATTTCACATAACTGAAGAAAAGGACCTGATTTATGTGTCACATGAAACATGTAACACTATTTGAAGCAATGCAAGTTACCACGACTCACCATTTGTTTAAGGTCACTGTGTACTGCTTTCCTAGTAATCCTGTGGCAGCCTAAGCAGGCCCCACCTCCGCTCTCTGACAAGATAATTTTTTCTAAAGTTAAACAATATATCAGAAGAACTTCTCTAGAAATAAAAACATGGTATGAAGGTATTATGGCACAGAACTCTGTGGGGAAAATCAGAAATATGCTGAAGCAGGGACACAGATGTGACTCTCACTTGATTTCTGTATCATGATTTTTTTCTAGTCTTTCACTCACTATGTTCTAATGTAAGTTAACAGGTTTTGAAAGGCAGACTTGAAAAATGGCATGTTGGTGCTGTATAGTAGTTTATAGTCACTGATAAAGGAAGGTGCCAATAAGTAAATAGCAGAGAGTAGGAGATTATACAAAAATAGAAGCTAGATGTACATGAAGAGTCTACTTGTAGCAAACAAGGCATGTAGCCTAAACCTTGAATTACACAGGATGAAATTCCTTTACTTAATTTGTTACCTTGGTACATATGTGTATCCTGCACATTCTAAGTGCAAAGCCTTACACATACCTGTCAAGGGTGTATGTAATGTAATGTCTCATAAGTAATACTTTCATCATCCTATTAGGGACTTTCTGGAAAATCCGTTAATACCAAAGTAAAAATACAAAGTGGAACAGCAGTAGAGGATCTGTGAGCATGGGAGATTGTTACAGAGGCAGGCATAATTTGCCTTCAATTATTATGCTCAAATCCAAGTATGAGATTTGACCCACTTGTTCTGGATGG
Source organism: Aegotheles bennettii (assembly GCA_013398125.1). NCBI lineage: Eukaryota > Metazoa > Chordata > Aves > Caprimulgiformes > Aegothelidae > Aegotheles > Aegotheles bennettii. Next base: position 563,887 of record VZRW01010110.1, on the reverse strand, counting down.
CATGTTCTTGAATAGGATGGAGAGTAACACACTGATAAAAAGTAATTCAATCCTATGTCCCCTGCAAATGTAGGTAATTTTATAAAACGTTAGCATCAAAGACAGATTCAGAAACACTGAGGATGATTTGATTTCTGAGCGTCCAATATCACATACTTGAAGTCAGTTTTATTTCAGGAGTGCCAAGTGCAGAGATAGGTCTCTTTGTTTTTTCTTCTAATTTGTAATGCATGATGAATTTTGAAACTCCAGCCAATATTCATCTCACTTTGCTGCAAGAACCATTTTCATGTTAAAATGCTACTCCAGTTCATGCTGTTTTTCATTACAAGCTCTTTGAATTCTAAGAGTTGCAGTGCAATATAATTATAGTAATTTGAGGAGTCTTACTTCTTGGCATGTGGAACAATGGCCTTCTCAGCTGCCTCATGGTGGCTGGGAAAATGAACTAATTAATGAATCTACTTGAAAAATATTTTTATAGAATGTGTCTGACCGTAAAAGAAAAAGTAGGAAACAAATCTCGCTTTTCTTTAGATAACAATGTCTGTCTGCATATTTTTTTTTCTATTGAGAAGTAATTCAGTTTGTAGTCAGTTACTAGGTGGCAGATGTTGTACAAATATAGAACAAAGATGTGATCCCTGTCCCAAAGTCGTTATAATCTGTATATAAACAGGTAGCAGATGGGTACAGCAGATGTGGGAAAAGGAAACAATGAGATGAGAGTGGTCAGCATTGGGAGGATCAGAGCACAACAGCTGCCTGTGTGTTTTTCAGGTTTTAGATGGATATCATGGCAAATGGCTGTTTGGGGAGATTTGGAAGAGCATAAGGAGTTGTTTTGGAGATTTATCATTTACTGCGTTACTTATGCTGCAAAAACATTATTAACAATGCAAAACAGAATTCAAATACAGGTTTAACATTCTGTTTCCTCAGAAAAAATATTTGTCTTGCTTATCTCTTTGGTGGTTTGAGGTAGCGCTTTATGGAATGACCTACAAGATTAACCATCAGTCCCTCAGTTCTAGCAGTTATTTACATAGTATTGGAGTGTGCTTCTAATATAATAATCTAATTTGCAATTCTTACCTGCAGCTGTTTAGAGTTTATCTTTCTAAACTGTGGAGCCATATCTTGTTATGATCTGTCATGCAAAGTTTGTGTTTCTGAATTAATATACAATAATCTAGTGAATATATAATGGGATTAAAGAATACTACATAATGATTAGCTATTTGGTTGTCATGGCCAACAGTTATGCTCAATTACTTATTGTTGCAGGTTGTCTTTTTATGCCAAAATTCCATGACTCATTCTTAGCAGTTTCATCCTCTTGTCTTTCTTGTCACACTTCTTCCTCTCTCTTGCCGTTAGACCTCCTCGCCATTCCTTGCTGTCTTGAACTTCAGTTTCCCAACTAAAACTAAAGAAACTCAAGACTTCTTTGGGCTTAAAGCCTTGCTCTAAGGCTTGCGGGATCTGGTGTTAGCAGTGAGCTCTACAGAACACTTGGGAAGTCCTAATTATTCCAAGCTTCAATTTCTTATCTGTAAGATTTGCATAATATTATTTCCCTACTTGCTTCCTTTGTTTATTGAAAACTTCTCAGATACACAGCTTATTTTATTAGCCATTATTTCAGCTGGACCCTGGAAGCTCAGGTTTAATATAAGCAGTTATAATGAAAGCAAAATATTTAAGCTGTTGTTTAGGGCATACAATGTAATCCATGTAAAGCAAAGGAGTCTAAAGGGCATATTCTTAGTCCCATTCTTAATTTAAATATCAGGTATTTTTTACAAATACTGAACCATGTGCTATAATTCTAATGCGAAGGAATGCTCTTCTCCTATGAGAGAATCCACGTATGCAGGTCAGCTCAATGGGAGTTTTATCTGAATAAAGACTTCAGCACTAAGCTCAAGGGAACATTTCCCAAGAAAAAGCTTTACTGGTGTAGATAAAGGCTGCAGGACCAGGACTATTAAGTGTGACCTTAGTAGTTGAAATAGTGCAATAGTTTTAATTCTGTGTTTCTGCACTTTTGCTACAGATTCTAAACTCCAGTGTTTCCTCAATGTAAGCTGTTAGTGGTGTTCATTAAACATATGCTTACAGTCACTGCACAATCTATTCTTTTTGGCCAGACTGCAAATACTTATATACAGCAAGCAGTGAAGAATGAGTGACTGCTTTTTACAAGTCTAACAACTGTAAGAAATACAGTAAACCTCTTTATGCGCTCACTTACACACTTTTAGCCTACGTGGGAGAGATTTTTGTTGTCTTGATTTCTTACCTGTATACATTTATATTTGCACTTAGAAAAATGAATTCCCGCTGAACCCAGTGCCAGGGTTTTAAATGTATTTGCAGTTTTGCATGCAATTGGATGTATCAGTATCTGATATGACATTAAATTATTTTTAGTGAGAGTAACAGCTGAAGCCGATTGCTACCGTGCTGTGATTACTGAGATCAGGTTTTGTCTTATAATAGTCAATACTTAAAGAGCATGCCAGGGTCTGTACCAGCCCCTTGTCTGTAAAATAAGATAGAAATCATGTAATAACTTTTAAGTTGTTTTTTTCCCCAGAGTTTCATTAAATATTCTTGTCACCTTTATTCTGGGTGGACGCATTTTATAATGCATTTACAGTGATAATGGCACATGATATTTGTATTCCAGTCAGTACCTGCAGTACACTCAGTTGCTCTGGTGCAGCTGGGGATACTGTGGAAGAATTATCAGGGCAGCGGGCTGCTGGAAAATCTGGCTGGGGACATGGCAGGAGAAAAAGCTGCAGTCTACTAGGGATTTTTGGTTCTGAGGTATTGTTGGGGAGAGCAGTGAAACAGGGTCTTAAGAGAGCTGGGCTTCTGATGTGCAAAATAAATAAGCAAAAAAAAAACTGGGAGAATGAAAGAGAGGATCTCAGCTGGGAGACATTGCTTCCTTCAGCTTCCTCAGCTACCTCCCCTGGCAGCAGTGCTACTTAAAGGAGGTGAGATGTTATTCCAAGGGTGAGAGAAGTGTGTAATGTGAAGACAGAGGCAGCTTACAATGTGCAAGAAGCTGTCAGGCTTCATAGATGAAAATATCTGCTCCCAGTTCTGGTTAACCTACACATGTGCATTTATAACAGTCATGCAGTGTATGCAAACAATGACTTTGTGAATTTCATTTTATATTAATACATAAACATAGTATCTTCACAAGAAAACAATTCTTCTAGGAAGCCATCACTCACTGGATCTTTTTCCATATAATCACAGAATGGTTTGGGTTGGAAGGGACCTTAAAGATCACTCAGTTCCAACCCCCCTGCCATGGGCAAGGACACCTTCCAATAGACCAGGTTGCTCCAAGCCCCATCCAACCTGGTCTTGAGCACTTACAGGGAGGGGGCAGCCACAACCTCCCTGGGCAATCTGTGCCAGTGTCTCACCACCCTCACAGGAAAGAATTTGTTCCCAATACCTAATCTAAATCTACCCTCTTTCAGTTTGAAACTGTTCCCCCCTCATCCTATCACTCCATGCCCTTGTAAAAAGTCCCTCTCCAGCTTTCCAGTAGCCTCTTCAGGTACTGGAAGGCTGCTATAAGGTCAGCCCCAAGCCTTCTCTTCTCCAGGCTGAACAACCCTAACTCTCAGCCTGTCTTCATAGGAGAGGTGCTCCAGCCCCCTGATCATCTTCATGGCTCACTCCAACAGCTCTATGCTTGATGTTACTCAAATTGAATGTAGTGCTACTGTTCCTTCACAGGGCATAAATCTTTAACTCTTAAAGAGTGAGGGATGTATTATCTGCTTGAGACAAACATGTAACTGTGATTGATAGCAGTATGTCCACACATCAAGGGTGCAGCAGAATATACCCTGGACATGCTAGATTGTATTTGTGTGACCCACAGAGTGCCTGATTTGTTTTTAAAAATTGAATAAATGACAAGCTGTACTTATTTGGAGGGGAAAAACCCCTACACCCAAGTCCTCTCCTGAAAGCAATGCTATTAATTGAAGGAGGGGACAAGAATCAGGGTTAAAAAAGAAGTTCAACAGAAACTGATTTACCAGCTTTGCCTTCTCTAGTTTGAAATCCCACCAGTGAGAGTCTTCGGTACTCTGTGTAATCCTTTGGCTCATTAGGCCAGCAAGAATTCTTTCTCTGAAAAATATTGACGAATAAATCTGTCATGTGTTGTTAATGCTATTAAGATACTCTCTGGGATGGAAGTTAGATCTTTACCTGGGCTCCATGGCATGGGAAAGAAGTCACCAACCTTGTCATAGGATCTTCTGCGTTTCAGTGGGAAGAGCTGTAGGGTGACGATAGGTGTTTGTTCTCAATGTTTTCAAAAGGAATGTGGTTTATGTTGAGAACTGTACCCCTTGCCGTTCTTAAGCAGCTTTTGCTTTGCAATGCTGACAGCTTTGTCAACTACTGTACTCTCAGAAAAAGTTTGTTTGGTTTTGATTTATTTTTTTTTTAACTGAGACCCCAGTTTTTAAAGGTATTTGAATATTGAGGCTCCTATGGGGCTGCTTTATGTGTTTCAGTGGAGCTTCTGCACGTAAATACCTTTTACAAATTTGGGTCCAGGCTCTTCTACGTTTCAAGTGTCTGAATGCCTTTACAAACCCAAAAAGGATTTAAAATGCTCAGTTAGCTCTGTTCTGTTCCCATCTTTGAGGGCGGAAGCACAGGAAGCTACTGGAGTGTGTGCTCAGGGAGACTGTTGTGGCTGTCTCATCACAGATGCCCTAGAGTCCAGCTGAAAGCTTGCTAAAGTCGATGGAAAGAATCTCTTTAACCTTGTAAGCCTTTTATTTAGCCCATGAGCTTGTCAGGCCTGTAGCTGTCACTTTATTTTATGTTTGTACAGTTCTGAGCACCACGAGACTATTGTCCATTGATCACAGCAATACACAGTTAAAAATATATTTATTAACTTTTTATTCATTATTTATAATCCTTTATTTAAGTTGTGTTGCTGGCACTGCTGTTTTTATGTGCTAACAATTTAGAGGAACAGGCAGCAGAGTGTTTCAGCTTTCCATTTTCTATTACTCTTTTTTAGGTTCTAGAAAACATTTTTGAGGTCACAAGGTAGCAGTTTTGGAAATCATTGAAACCATGGTATCTTCTTGTACTGTATGCTGGAATAAAAGCAGACTTTGTATTGTGTCTGCTGCCTTGCAGTGCAATGGCAGTTGCTCTAAGAAACAGATGTATGTTGTGGGAATCTCCTGGAAGCAGACAAAGGTTGGTCTCCTGGTTGGTGCAGCAACATCTAGAGCAATGGGCGATTGGTCATGGCTCGTGGACACTGCTGAAAGATCTGTATTATTCTGAGGAGGTATTATTTTTGTTGCAAACAGTGTGCTGCAGTGTGTCATGCTTTAATCCCAGCTGCTAACTAAGCACCACACAGCTGCTTGCTCATTCTTCCCTCCCCTCCACCCCAGTTAGATGGGGAGGAGAGCTGAAAAAAAGTAAAATTCTTGGGTTTAGATAAGAGCAGTTTACTAATTTAAATAAAACAAAATACTACTACTAATAGTAAGTGTGTGGAAAGGGAGATAACAAAAAGAGAAATAAAACCCAAGGAAGACAAGTGATGCACAATGCAATTTCTCACCACCTGCTGCCCAATGCCCACCTACTCTCGGAGCAGTGATTGCCCCTCCTGGCCAATTTTCCCCTGCTTACATCCTGAACATGATGTCCTATGGTATGGAATATCCCTTTAGCCAGTTTGGGTCAGCTGTCCTGGCTGTGTCTCCTCCCAGCTTCTCCTCTACAAGAAGCTGGGAGGACAAGGGCAGTATAAGAAACTGAAAAAAGTCCTTGGGTTAATGTAAGTATTGCCTGGCAACAACTAAACCATCCGTGTATTATCAACATTATTCTCCAAACACACTCCAAAACGTAGCCTCATACTAGCTACTATGAAGAAAATTAACTCTATCCCAGCCAAACCACCACACAGTGGAAATGACTGGTGTTTAGAAAGCTGTTGTCCTGCTGCTGCCCTGCTCTATAACAGGAACAAAATACTTCACCTCACGGTACTTCAGTTTCTCTATTATATAGTAAGGATAAATGCTTCTTTCTTCATGGACAGCAGGAGAAGAGGACTAAAGCTGAGTGCTGTTGAATGATTGGTAGAAACTCCTGAACTCCCTCATGTTTCAATGAACACTGCAATGGTGAATGCTGGTCAGGGTAGTTGAGGGAATGAAATAAAACAGCTATGGGGGAAAGCCAAGTTTTGTACCCATGCTGCTGTAGGCTCTGGCAGCTTGCAGAGAAGCTAGGTGTCTGTTATAGTAAGTTAGCAGTAAGATAGGGAAGTAATGTAAGTAAGTAATGTAAGATGTAATGAGAGTCTGACAAAGGGAAAAGTATAAGGCATGACCTCCAACAGTTTAATATGCATAAACTCATGGACAGCTCTGGAAGCAAATATTTTGGAGCCAGACTCTAAATGCTTAGTGTATTCCTGGGCTACTTGCTAAAATAGCTGTACATCGGGCTGATTTGATGTGTAAGACTGGCTGAGGTTTTGACATGCTGCAGATAGTTAAGGCATTTCATCTGCTCAGCTGCATCCTGCGTGTGGTAAGGCTGTGAAGTCAATAAGCATACATACATGCACAGTGCAAATCTCTGAAGTATTGAGACCTAGGTCTTTCTCTTAAGCTGGTAAGACTTTTGTCTGGATTAATTTTTGGTTGTTGGATCTTCTTCCTGAATGATCCATCTCATTCAGGCTGTTGTGAGCATCCACAGTGTTGCAAACATCTGTGTGCTGAATCATAGATGACTAAGCAGGTAATGCAAAAGGCTTGCACTTCACTGCTGCAGTAACTTTACAGTGTTCAGCATCAATTTGTAATTTGATTCTGAAACAGCCCCTCATTATGCACAGTAAGAATGTTACTATAATACCTTAAAAAAAAAAATGCTCAAAGTACTGGGAAACCTGAACAGGTACCTCCAAATTGACCCTTTGTTCAGCAAGGAAAAGGCTGGGAAGCTGAAACAGTTCCTTGAATCTCCCAAGAAGGCTGTGATACTGTTCTAAGCAGTTGGAGTTTTATGACCCTTGGAGTCTGCTAGCAGTGTTTTTTGGATACCAGAGTTGGCAAGAGGGTTAAATAGCCTAGTCAGAATGCCACACTGAGCTATACTGCTGCTTAGATGTGGACTGGCTTTTCCTGGTCTAATTTACTTTCCTACTTGTGGGAGTATTTCTGTGATACCAGGCCAGTAATGTCCTGTTTTGTGTGTTGATCATTACATTTCTAGATGCCTTTCTCTTTGCAGGTGAGGCTTCAATTAACCCTTTGACTTCTGTAAATTAGTTTAAGCTCAGGGTCTGAGCTTGTTACATACTGCACTCTCTAAACTTGACTTACACAGATATAATAAAAACCAGCTGTCTTTACATTCCCTGAATATGCAGCTATATTAAAAGTAGAGTTACATTTTGCTGCTTATCACATAAAATGGAACTTATGTTAAATAACCTTCTATTTTTGCCTCTCTCTTTATATTTATGAGCACCTAGTCACAACTAAAGTATGGTTAAAATTACCGTGTTCTGCCTTATATTACCTTCATCCAGCTTCTGCAGGTAATGATATTCATGGGGCAAGAGAGGTCAAAGCTTTTATGTAAAATTGAATGGTAAAACATGCCCTGAAAGTAGTTCTACTTTTGGAAGAGTAGCAAGACATAGTGTTGGTGTATCTGGTGAATAAAAGCATGCACAAAACCCCAATGCAATGCCCAGTTTCTTCTTTTTCCACTATAAAATTCTGCAAACTCCAGCAGGTGGCAGTGAGCAACAGTCTGAAATTCGAAGGCTGCGAAAGTGAGGAGTAATTTCCATCACTGAAACGAAAAGGATACTGGATTCGTTTAGGAACTAAATGACACAGATGTGGCAGGTACATGAAGGCATCTAAACAAATGAAACACATTTTTCATAGACTGGTAGCTTTTAAGAAATCCTTAGAAGGTGACATCTTCTTGATTCCTACATTGCCTTTTTGTACCTTCTCGCTAGGCAGGTGCTGTAGCTTTATGCTGTGATGCAGTGCTGTGCAGACAAGGATTGTTAGCTTTACAGTGTAGAAAACAATTCACTCTGTTAGATTAATAGAAATGCAGAATGTGTTTTTGAACAGCTCATTTAAATCCAAGTCTTTTTTCATGGAAGGCATAATGAAATTGAAGTGGGATAGGCAATTTAATTCATTACAGCTGTCAGCCAGTGAGTGCTGCTGCACCTGATTTGTTTCAGTGCTTCTTGCAGGTTGCTGCCGAGGTGCTAGTCATTACATTGCATTTTGTGAACTACTCAGGTGGTGAAAATAATAAAGAAAAAGGTTACTGGGAGCTGAGTTTTCTTTTGGTGTTAGGAAAGTGCTGGAAGAAAAAGCAAAGTTGTGTGCTGCTCAAGCCCTTGTGCACTGAGGTAAACATTGAGCCTTTGTTTAATTATATGACATTGATGGTTAAATGAAGACCTAAATGCATCCTGTTGTCCTCTGGTATAGTTTACCTTACTCTGAAGGGAGGAAGTAAATACTATCTGAAATATGCAAAATAGAACCTGAAACCCCAGGTTTACTAACTGAGTTTGTTATTCATTTACCTACCAGCTCAAATATAAAAAAAACCCCAAGTCTTGGGTGCTGCTGGTAAAAACTCACATCTGTGAGTGTAAAGGATCTATTTCTGTTTCTACCTTTCTCTGCCTGGGGCATCTGGTCTTCCATTGAAGTGAAAGGGACTTCTGTGTTTGAGGTGTCCTGCAATGTCACTGATTTTTTTAACTATCTGCACAAACTCCTTGTGTCTTAAATTGAAAGAGACTGCAAGGTGAGGCAAACTGCCTTGCAGATGCAGAGAACTGGGAAGGTCCCTCTTGCCTAATTGCAGTCAGATGAATCTGTCCTTCAGAAAAAGTGGAGGGGATTTCTGTCCCTTTTGTCTGGAACTTTCCTTAAATTCTCACCAGTGTGTCTGTCAGTGTGAATGTACTAGTTAACTCATGCCGTAGAATGAGCCTACGCCTGTCCTTAGCTAGAGTTCAAGTGTGTTTGAACCACACTTGTCCTGGAAGAAGCAACGGGTAGCTTCATAATGATGATGTTGGGAGAAAAGTGATGTCCAGGAGATCAACAGAAGGTGGTATGGTGTGACTGAACTATGTGAGCATAGTCTACAGCTTCCTGAATTGAAGGAATTCACTTATTCCTTATTCCTCTGTGGTTTTTTTTTGGGTTGTTTCTTTTTTGTTGTTGTTTTTTGTTTGTTTTTTAATCCAATACATCACTTCAATAATATGTATTTCAGACTGCTTGAAGTGATTTGTTGTAGCTTCTGGTCTCATGCTTTGTGGAAAAGTTCTGCATCCTGTGATGATAAGAACCACCAAATATTATGTTAGATTTTTATAGTCACAAGTGTAGTCTTTCACCTAGAGAAATAAGATTTGAGATGTGATTTAAGGTGATTTTTGTGAATTAAAAAGAAGTAAAAAAATCTTTTGGCTGGAAAAAAACCACAGGAAATTACAGTAAGCCCTTTCACTTTGGCACACTTGAAGCATTTTCAATATTCAAGTTTTACTCATTTTTTCATTTATGTACGCAAAAGCGACAGAAGGCACAAAGGGTAAATCACTTAATGAAACAAAAAACTTCTGGCTTTATTTGAACAAAACTCTTTAGATTGAAACAGTCCTATTTATTTTTTTATTTTTTTAATACACAAAAGAAGCGTTGTGAACTCTTACTGTAATTCAATTTAAGATAGTGTGCTTTGAGTCTGTTACTTAGCTATTATCATGAAAGAGAATACACATAAAATACAAGAAGTACCAAACCAAACGGCCTAGCTTACTACTTAGCAATTGTTTTAATCAAGTTAATTTATTTATTATTGAGAAATATCATTATTGTGAAAAGTATTAAACAATATAGATAGGGTATTTGTTGGCACTCTAAGGAGATGGTTATGAATGTTAGAGAAAGGCAATTCTGCTGCTTCCAAGTGTAAATCAAGCAGTTGGTCCTAAGCATGTAACCAGTGTTGGGCAGGTATCAGAGAATTTAATGTACTAGTTGTACAAGAAGTTCTTACAGTCTTTCTGTAGATAGGTACAGCTTTCCTGCTGTAATTGATTGCCAGTGCCTTGGAGAAAAATAAAATTCTCCCTTTCCAATTCCTCTTAAAATTCTAACTATACACTGGGAGCAGTGGTAACCCTTCCTTTCTCTGCAGCTAACCAGCAGAATCCCTGCATTTGAGGTCGATTAAGTAGAAATAAAGTGCAGTGAAATGGTCACTTAATTTCTGTGCAGTCCTTCCCTAGTCCCATCTGGATATCCTGACACTCTGGATATCCAAAGCATCACATCACAAATAAATCATAAGTTAGTGCTCAGGGAAGATTGTCCCTCTCACAGTAATTTTAAGTAGTTACTGATATGGGAACTGAAATTCAGGTCTCTTCCCCACTCCAGACTACTGCTTTAACAGGCAGATAATAAAATCCCCCTGTCATACCGACCTTTCTCCCAGTCTACCCCCTGACCAAGTAGTAAAAACTGTCAATGCATGAATTTGAAGACATTCAAGTTGAGGGAGTACAGCTGCTCTCAATTGCTCAAACTGCTCTTGTGAGAGGACAGGGGCAGGAGTGTGGCTGTACTGGGTCAGACCAAGGTTTCCTCATATCTTTCGTTGTGTTCCTGACAGTGGCCACACCTGGCACCTAAGAAGGTCCAGGAGAACAGGGCAGGCATGTATGGTGCTTCCCGCAGGAGGGAAAAGTAAGCTGAGTCTTCCTCAATGTAAGCTTCTCTTCTTCCAGTTGTGTTGATATTTATAGCTTGCTTGGCTCCAGCTGAGGTTAATTCCCAGAGGTGGCAAATGGAGGGCATCAGTTGGATGAAACTTGCATGTTATTTCTCATCCTAAGGCTTCCAGTGGTCTAGCCCTTGTTTACTTAGCAGGCTTAAATGGTAAGTGCCCAAGTTCTCAGATGGACCTACTAAATTATCCAGTTTTGAGGAACATGTCATTACTTTGCAGGGTATTCAAAAGCATGCAAAATGAGTTTCTTGGCACTGTGACCTGTTATGATCTGGCTTCATATTATAGGATGAGAAAATGACAGTGCCATAGCTCAGTTAACTCCAGATGCTGCTTTTTCTGTTGCCAGAGAGGCGACTGCCTCAGTGACCTCTCCTGCCGTCATCCTCCTGAGTGATGGATTGAAAGGTGCACTCTGTATCTTCACATGTCAAAAAAATGAATGAGTTTCAGTCTTTGAATACAGCAGCCAGTCTGAATGTAAAGAGAAAACTGAATTATGAGAGCTGATTTATGCTGCTAAGGTCATCACGGTGAAGCAGGACTGAATATTCTTTTCATAAACTGGACTACTGTAAAAAAGGACAATAAAGAAACCTATTAAGACAGAGCCAAGCTCCTCTCTGTTATACCTGTGTGATTCTGACAGGGCACTGCTGGCTTGAATGCATCTTCCAGCACGTGCTAATCCAACACAGAACAGAATTTGGACTTTATTACACAGAGAGGAACAGCGATTTATGTGAACTGCAAACACACCTAGGTAATCTGCATTTGAAATTTTTTAAGGGGTTCAGATCTTGGGATGCTGTTGGGGAGATGGCAGGGTTTATCCCCAAACTGCTGTGAATTTAAAAAAAAACCCCAAAACACAAATCACAACATTTTATTGTTAGATATGCTGTCCTCTACAACACATACCTGACTTCTTCAGTCGTACACATGAGTTGTTGCCACTGCAGTAAGCTGGAATTTTTCCCTGGAATTAACTGATGTTCGCACAAAACTCTCTTGTCTTTTGGGAGCTCGTGAGATTATACAGGTGGTATTTTAGGCTTTTGAGAAAGTGGAAGAGTACATTTATTTTTTTTTTTAACCTAGCTGATCAGTGTGCTGGCATGTGAGGAGACTGCAAGGTGATGAATGGTGTGAGAAGGACTAAATCCAGGGAGAACTGTATAACTGGGTAGGAAGTAGATATTTTTTTACATGTTTTACATTCTAAAAGAAAATAAAATCAACATATTTTAAAAATGTCTAATTAAAAGGTTTTAAAAATCTTTTAGATGGATTCAAAGCTTGCATTTTCAGAAGAATGGGAAACAATGGGGTTTTTTATACAGCAGCTCTACAGATAGTTTCTAAATGGGTGCCTAACGCTGTTGAAAAGGTAAATTTTCTTTTTCTTCCAAAGTGAAATTAATTTTTAAAAAACTTTTTTTTAAAGAGGTTTTGACTTTTTTAAATGAAATGTCTGTGCTTCCGTCACTCTCATTTCAGCTAAATGTTTCTGACCCACAGTAATCAGTAAGTGGAAACCTAAATACCAGCTTTCTGCAGGCCAGAAGTTCGTAGAGTTGGGTTCCCTTTATTCAGTCTCTGACGATAGAAAGTTAAAGTAACTTGACTGTCCATTACAGTAAGTCACTTGTTTTCTGACAATGTTAGTTTTACACTGACAAACCCTGGAAATGTCTTTAAGCTTACGCAAACCTCCCATATTTTCCAAGATTTTTCACTCTGATTGCAGGCTTAATCTTAGAAAAGGGACTTAATTTTGGTCTGAATAGAGCCAGTTACTGTTAGCTTACTTGCTTTGAAGCTGTGTACATAGGACATTTTTATGTGTGTGTGATTGCTTACTACTTCCGTTATGTCTCTGGTAAACTCCTGTTGTGTCTTTCACTTAACTCCATGTATCCATGTGCTGGCAATACAAAAGTGAGCAGGCAGAATCTTGCATAATATTTGAAAGTTCATCATACAGAGTAAGGGCATTTGAAAAGAAAAAGATGAATAAAAATTAACACTGAATTCCAGCAGTATGGATCAGTAAACTAGTCATCAAACCCCCAAATTTTCATCACATTACAGTGCATTTATGAGAACAGTAAATCTTATTTTAGCAGCTTCATTAATTAGTATTTGAAAGACAGGAGATTTTAAATAATGTTAGACAATTTTTTTTTGCTGCTGAATTTAATCTTGAGACTGTTTGTAAGTGGAGATAAATTACATGAGCAATTTTATACACATTGCTCAAGGAGGAAACCAAAGAGCTCTTGGAGGTGCTGCAGCCTGTCTTACTGTACTCCTGTGAGCAGCTGCTGTGTTCATATGAGGATGACACAGTTGCTTTAATTTTTGAAGGGTTTTAGACTGTTTATCTGATTATAAGAGCCCTAAGCACCAGAATGTGTTTGGAGATTCTTCCACTTTTTCTAGTATTTGAGAAATAGAGCAAGGGGACAGGAACGACCCTGGGGCCTCTAGCAGGGGTACTAATTGAAGAGATACTTAGATTCCAGTCCCGTGACAAACCACTTATGCATCAATCAATGATGTCAAAATTTGAGGGTATGGGTCCCTGAGAAGGTATATACTTTACAGGCAAACTGACTTAGGTCAATAGAAGGAGAAGGCAGAGCTCTGATACCACCACGTGTCCTCTCCTTATTTCTTTTCCTTTCCTTTCCTTGGAAATGTCCGAAGCAAAGGTTTGTTCAGTAATGAATGATATATGACCACATATTTATATGACCAAAATAAAAATGTATTATTTTCTGTTTAATTGAGAAAACAGAAATGTCATAATTCTTGTAAGACTCATGCTGTGTTTTTGCTGAGCTGGAACTTGGACCTGTCCTGTTTAATGTTATGAATGCAAAGTAGGAATGATTTTTTTAAATCGTGATCAAAATCTTTGTACCAATCTATTTTTCTTGCTATTTTCACAATTGTATATATTATCCTTTGAGTTGTTATATATAGTCCTTGGTTTAAAAATTAATAAGTTAAACACTTGAGGTCACAAATAATGCGTTATACCAACTACTGGTACTGATGGTGTTACACCAACTACTCTTCAGAGGAGGAGCTGTGTGGTTTACTTATTTTATCTTTTAAGAAGATAGGAACTGGTATGTAAGTGCTGGTGTCCTTCTGGAGCTGGCTGCAGCAGCTGGAATCTCTCTGAGGCACTGCTGAATTAGCTGTTCAGTGCGTACAGTTACAAATATTGTAAAATTAACATCTAAGAAATAATTTCATTACTGAAGCGATCTCATGTTAAATGCTTTTTGAATAGGCTGGTAAGAGGCTGATTGGGTTCAGTTATGCTGTGTGAAGAAATCTCTAGCGTGTGGCAAGATTCACTATACTATCTATCATCTAACTAGAGAAGTAATTTAGTGGTGGGTTTACAAGGTGAGGAGGTAGGGTGAAGAAGTATTGAATATCTGTAAGGGAAGATGAGATAACTCTCATTAGATTGCCTGTCAGTCACTGTTTTGGCCCATCTGCTACTCTTAAAAATTATAGGTTTGCTGCAGATGCGTGTGTTCTAATAATTAATATTGCAGTGTCATGTGAAGAATTTAGTTAAGTGCAGCAGGATGGCTGCCAGTCAGGCTCGGCTCTTTTGACTTGCTGACATTATATTGTAAGTGACACTTTCATGAGCTCATTTATTGCACCACTGCTTCTATAAGTGATTGTCAACTAGGAGATTATATCGGGGTGTTTACAGCAACAAGGTGAGTAGTCAGGATTTTTCAGCCTTGTCCATTTTATTTTGTTTTTTGAGGAATGGCTGACAACCAGTCCTGTCCAGTATCAGACTGATGACTGCTCTGCAACTATTTCTTGTCACTTTTGAACTGATGAGGCCCCTTGCTGGCTGGAGGCTTGAGTGGGCACAGTAATTGACAATACCAACTCTCTAGTGGGGTTTGTTTATGTTTTGCAGATCGGCTGTCTACTGCTTCTAGAGTCATTTTGTATCTCAGGTTTGAATTGTCCAGCTGCTTTTTGCCAGAGGCTTTTTTTCTGTAGTTAATTATAGGATTATAATTGCCAATTAAGTGACAAGCCGCAAAAGAGCTTGCATTCCTGAAGTACTGGTGCATGCATTCAGTGTATTGTGCAGCATGAGTAGCGTAGGAAGTGACACAACATGCTTATGGCTGGTTTTCATAGGATCTAATTATTTTCCGTTATATATTGTGAATTAAAAAAAGATGATGTGAAATGAAGGTGGGATTTCTTTGTGGACAGTGCAATTAAAAATGGTAGTAGAAATAGGAGGAGGAAAAGAATGAATATTTTTTTTCCCAAGTTCTCCTTCCTTCCCCTGCTCTCTGAGTCACTTTCCTTACGGTTTGCTTGCACTGTAGGTCAGCTTGGGCTCCATTATGTTCAAAATACTCTTTTTAAAGTGGAGATGCTATGTCATTCTTAGGTTAGCTTATAGTGGTAAGAAGTGAAAACAGTAGAAGCATTGTCTTTAAATAATTCTTTGTGTTCTTGGAAGCTATTTTGCAACACCTCAGCTGAGGTGCTCCAGAACAAATCGTAAGTCACAAAGTGTTTTCTATCATCAAAAATAAAGTGTAGTTTCTCTGAAATGTTAATTCTGTATTTGTTTTTTCTCAGAGGCAGCAGAGCAATTTAATTGGCTGCTGCATCGGAGGAACATGGCATTTCTTGGTTACGTTTGTAGCATGAGGTGCAAAAATAACTTCTTGTCCTTTAAACCTTTTAGACTTCAAAACGTGTGTTAGTCTGCATGCTGATCATAGATCTCTATGTTGTTTAGGTTGATATATAGTTTTAGGTTGATATATAGTTATCAGGGAAGCTTTAGGTGTGAGAAGTTCCATAAAATGAGTTGCATTTTTTGTGTGTGTATAATAACGAGAGGCAGAGCGAGGAGAAAGTTACTTTATCATCTAGAAAAGTAGAAATGTTCTTGTCTACAGGAAAGAAAAATAGGCTAGCAACTTTTGCTGAGGTCGAATTCTTCAGTTGTTTGCGCTTTATTACTGAGCAAAATCAATTCTAACAAAGTTAACTTGTAATAAGAATATGACCATGGTAACGTGGTAATAGTCACATCCTGATTTAACAGCCAGCCTGCAAAGGCAGGGTACCAGACATAAACCCTCTGTTTTGTGCTGACTGAAGAAATGTACTTGAAGCCAATAATTTATTGTTAACCTAAGCAGTCTGTTCAATTGATTTTTCTCCACTGATTCATAATGTGACATTGTATCAAAAATCTCTTATTTATGTTATGTTTTACATATGCTGGGTATTTGTTCTTTGTTACTCCTAAAGCAGGTTTTACCCAGCTCCCAAACTTGCATGCATATAGTGACTGTAAATCAATCTGTGATTTGTTTTGGTAGTTCTGTGGTCTCTGTCATCCTGTGTCTGCTATTTCAAGGCCTCTGTTGTAATTTTCTACCTATATTTTTTTGGGCTGCTGTTAAAACTTCTGTTTTTTTTAGGTGTCACTCAGGCTGTGGTTAGCTGATGTTTTGTGAGCACAAGCTAGTCCTGTGTTTCAGTTCCCTGGTCGCTAAGAGTTCACTCTAAAAATAAGTGATCTACTAGAAGACACATGCATACAGACACAGAGGCACAATGCTATAGTAACTGCTTGCTACCGATATCTTCCAGTTATGGCAGTATCATTGGCATGTTATAGAAACTGCAACAATAAGCAATTATAAAAAATTAATGATAGTGGCTAAATAATAAGAATTATTTTTTAATTAGTATGATTGTATGCTTAGAAAGTAAGATGTAAAAGAAGAAAATTCGTACCTGAGGATGTGGATTTGTGGAGTATTATTGAAGGTGACGCGGATGATTTTGCCATGCCAACTTCTTTCTCTACGCTGCCTTAAGATAAGTGAGATAAAACAACCCGTTTGATTTTAGCAATAAATTTTAACTCTACTTCTTGACTTCATTCCAGTAAAGCTGTGATTCTGTAATATTTTCATTGTGACTGGTGAGAAACAAACCTTGCAGAAGTAACTCTAACACCAACATGATACCACCATGCTTCTGCGTGAACTAAGAGTTTTAGAGCTTAGTATAATGGCAGTCTACTGAAAAGAACATTCACTTGGGATTGGGGGGAAATGCAGGGTAAAATCCAGTTTGACTCAGGCTGATCAGGGACTGTATCTGCTGCAGCTCTTTGCAATGACAGAACGCATCTCTCCTCATTCCTTGGAATTTTCAACATTACTACAAAAAAAAAATCCTTCACTTTCCATTAGATGACATTTGCTAGACAAATGTTTTGCCATGAGATTCCTACCCTTGTCTAGGTTTTTTGCCTCTGGAGTCAGTTGAATTCCTGTAAAATGTGATGCAAAGACATCCGCAAGTTTCAAAAGAATGGTTGAGCGAGCATTTGAATAACTTGGGAAGATGAATTTCGAAGGTCAGAAATGTACCTTTGTTAACTGGGCCACAAAGCTTTATAGGCTCTTGGGTGTCTGCTAAACAGTACCATTTCACAGACAGGCAGATAAATGCTTTCTGCATTAGTATAGTTAAATTGTGTGGAAAGCTTAGCACAGTTTCTCTACTCTGGAACAATGAAGTGCTATAATTCCTATTAGAATAATAATTCTTTATCACCAGGTACTGAGACCTGGATTTTAAATCAATACACTGCTGGAACTGAGACCAAGGCAGGCTTGTGCATTTTAAATGTCTGGAGGAACTCATTTTGAAAGACAATATTGACCAAAAAACCACAATTGTACAATGAAAAAGAGAAATCACAAGTTCTATGACATCTTAAAAAAAACCCAACAAACCAACAAACTAGTTTTTCTTACTCTGCCTACTTTTCTCTTGTCTCACAGTTTTGTTTTTTGGTTTCCTTTTTTTTTTTTTTAGCTTTTGTTGTTTTGTTTTTTTTTCTTGTCTGATCATGTATTCACTATTCATACAAACCACATGCTTCCTGAGCAAGTGTTGTGCACCTTGGCCCCTAGAGTGTAAGGACTTGTCTTCAGGACAAGAAACTTATGACTGGGATCTTATCTCATGTCTTTGTGTATTTAGATGAATCCAAAGTGAATTTGAATGAAATGTTCTCCGTCAGATCAGGAAGTACAGTTCATCCACTCCCACAGCTGGACATTACTACGGAGAGGGCCAGTTACTGGAAAACCATACCCCTTTCTTCTAAGGTATGATGTTGAAGCTGTAGCTTTGTCTAATAAATGGAAGGCTATAGCCACAGTCCCCATCACAAGATAATATGAAAATTACTTGAATTTCATTTGAAGCATGCCAATGAAGAAGAAAAAAATACATGAGGTTACAGGCAACTGCAAATTTATATACTCTCTGTTCTAGTGATCCCATCTTACTTCAGTCACTTGGCATGGAACAAGCCTGTAGCCCTATATACCTAAAGGTGTATCTGGCAGTCAGTGTGAACTTCATGCCCTTTCATTTGTGTTTTTATCAGAAGAGAACTTTAATTTTGCTATTGACTTTGCTTTACGTGTACATGCTCTACTTATGAGTATTCCTTTTAATGTCTAAAATGACCTGAGCAAAAGCACTTGTAGTAGTGTCAGAGTAACGATTGCATACTCACGTGTGTTTCGGTTCTACAAAGCAATGATTCCCACTGCAACTTGGGCATGTTGCATTTGATTTCCTGCTGTAGGGTACCACACCACCATGGGAGTAATAGATTTAAAAGCCACCAGGAACCTCTGTGATTATCTACCCCATTTTGTGTGACACAGGCCACAGTGATTAAAAAAGCCTGTTAAATCACATAGGGTTGCCAGTCCCAGTGTTCGCTCAGTTGATGCACTAGGTCAATTACAGTGAGTTAATGTCCCTTACTAAACTCCTTATGCGTTGTTCCTGATGCTGCATTGCAGCTTTTTTGAACCAATGGCTCTGTGTCATCTTCAGGCATGTGAAGGGTGGTAATATTTCGTATTCTTAGTATCTGAAGGGGTGAAAGAAATAGATATTTGGTTGGTTTGTCATTTTCAGCTTTCCTGTTTCAAGTCTCATTTTGCCTTTGATTTGATTCTGGACTTTTTTATTCTAGCAATAAACTAATGACATAAAAGAGTAATGGGTTGGCATCTGCTATTGGATGTCACGCAAATTACCTTGGGAAAGGAGAAGGTTGGTTGTGCACTTCTTTCAATGATTTGTTAAAATACTCAAATCTTTGGTGACTAGTACTAGTAAGAAATGCTTTCTTAAGAATGACATGGAAAAAAATTTTTTAAAGCTGTACCAAATCAGCAAATCCACTAAAATCAGAAAACAAAGTACCACAGAAAGTCCATGTCTGATATATTTTTTAATACTTTCTATCATCAGGTGAAAGAGTGCCTTATCAGATTTCTTAGAGGACCTACACAGGCAAGCATTAAGATCCTTAATGCAAACCAGCTTAGCATCACTGACATTAAAATATAATGTTTACTTTGCTCAGTCTTCATATGATATGCTAAGGACATGCCTTGGTATAATATGCAGAGAACAAAATGCGTATGCATGGGATATCCAGTTTAGGTATCAATGCCGAGGAATTATTCACTGATGTCCTTTTTTGGTGTAAGCAAGCCAGTTACTCCAAAACCTTGCATAGATCTATGTTGATTGTGGTGGGGATTTGGCATGGGCAGAGGATCCCACTTGAGTGGAGCTTATTCTTGGAGTGGGGCCTATACTTGCACTTAGTGCAGTCTATCTGAACAGGAATTTTGTTGCAGGCTTGCGTGATCGTGTCTTGGAATCGGAGAGAAGTGTGTTGATGAAAAGTAGCTACAGTTTGTAAATAGTATTCAGTGTTGTCAAGCACAGAGGCAGCATTTATCAGCCACACATTTTCTTTTCTGAGCAAACTAGAAAAGAAATCTCATGTGCTGTATAACATGTCTGAAAGGGATTCACTGCAGCAGGGAAACAGATGGCCAGAACCCAGTAGGCTTGTAATGCTGTGCAAAGAGCTATGTGTGCTGGCGGAACAGACGACGGGAGAGAAGCAGTAAGAGATGTAGAAAGTGTTGGCTGTATTTGAATGACAAGCAATTGGTTCCAGATCATGTTTATGTCCTGCATAATATTGTTCATATTTCATGAACAAGAATGTCTTTGATAGAAAATTTTTGTTCTAAAGCATAGGAATGTAAAGGAAGGGAGACTTATACAGCTGCCACAAAAGAGTAAAAAGGCATTATATCATTGGCATGAATTGTGAGTAAATTTATTGTCTGTTTATAGAATAGTGAGAATTTTTTGGCTGAAAATACCTCATTACCCAAAAAGAAAACTGCAAAAAAGGTGCTATTTTGGTGAGAATTATTTCTTAGTTCAGTTTTCAAATAAAACATTATTCTTTAACATAATTTAATTTGATTTCCCCATTCATAACAAGGTTTCCAAGTTTTTGAAATGACCAAATTAAATATTTCAGTTGATCCTTAAAACCTGTGCTTTGCTTTGTTAGTAACATACAAAAATCCCCGTTTTGTTTCGCCTTTGAATGAGAAGTATTTTGCATGTCAAATACTTAGAAGATTGGGAGGAAGTTTCCTTCTCATACCTGTTGATTGAGTAAAGTTGGAAAACCAGAATAATGCAATTATTTCATAAATACATTGATTTAGCAATAAATACAGTTATACAAATAATCATGACCTACCCTGCTTAAAAAATAAGCCTTGTGGCTGAATTACTCTAAAAGTGTTTACAGTCTAATTTGGAGATCAGTAACACTCTGAATACTAAGTAGAGTAGCTTCAACACAGCAGTTGCTGGTCATTAAAGGTTACAGATTCCTGAAAAATTGTATGCAGAGTCTGGAACAGATTTTTCGTGTCTGTTTGCAAATGGAAGAGTGCTGTATTGTAGATCAGAGTTAAATTGACAGCTACATTAGCGAACTGCAAAACTGATGTCTTAACAGCAAATAGTATTTCATCAGTCCAACCAAAGTTAAACATGATCTCATGGCTATTGCCATCAACTGCGATGCTAAGAATGGTGGTATTTTCTTTTTATGGCTTAGAGGCTCAAGCTAAGCAGAAAAATGAGATGTTGGATATTATGGATGAGGCTTGGATTAACTTCCTGCTAAATTTGTTTTATTCAGTTCTTTTGGTTGTTACTAGTCCTGTTAAGCTTTTGAAGTCACTTATTCTGAGTCCCAGAATGTTATAATTTATTTCCATTAATCAATGTTATACCTATGTATGTGGGGTCTGAACAATACAAAGAGGTAATGAGGCATGATGTTTACTTTGAGTTTTGCAGGAATACTGATATCCAGAAGAAATGAAGTGAAATTTCTCTCAGGGAGTACTTATTAATGCATTTCACTGAATATGCTTTTTTTGTTTTTACCTCCCTTAGGAGAAAGCTTTTTTTTTTTTTCCGTTGGTCAATTGAGTATGGCACAAGGGTAATAACAAGTCTAATGGATGCTGTAAACCACCACTTTTTAATGCATAATGTAATCGAATCGGAATATAGAGTCTATACTGATGGAGTCCCTGGTGCTTTAACAACTGAAATTATGATTAGAAAGATCCCGATAATGCTGACTTCTCATACATTAAGCCCCTATTATACAATTTCCTTTCTATAACACATTCACTTTTACTTTTGAATTATGCAGTGCCATTTTAAGCAGTTTAGTATTACACTGGAATAAGATTCAAAGCTTCAAGAGGGCTTTATCATTTTTGTGGAAATACACACAGAATAAATTTGTAGTGGTGCTGTATGACTAATATTTCCTCCAAGCAGCTCTCATATCAAATTCCCCATTTAAAATTGCATTCTTTGGCAGAAATTTTATTGAAAAGGCAATGCTGTTAGCCAGCTATTACTGAACAGAATGTAGAACAGGAACTGGCTTGGTGTTGCGTGCCGAGTGTGAGCAAGAGGAGCTTCTACAGACTTGGAGATAGCTGTGCTCTTTCTCTTTTGTCTAAAATACAAAATCTGAAGACTCTTCCTAAACAGAAGTGGATGGGAGAAGGTGCTTTTAAGGCTCCATAGCTCACCTAACCAGTGAGTTGCACATGAAATATGCTGTGCTTTCACACTTACAGCAAAAACTTCTGTATTACTATTAGCTGGCAAGGTGCTTCATACAGATTCTAAAAACAGAAATGTCTGAGTTAGGTTAGTTTTGCCTGAGTTGATTGAAATATTAGCTTTCAAAATGGCTGAAAAGAAAACAATTCTATTCATGATTTCCACTGTCAAACAAAAATGCTGTTCAGATGAACTTGTTACCTGCATTTTTGGATAAATGCAAGGCTGTGCCCACCCAGGTTAACTGTGAGGTGAACATCTAACTCCTTGGTGTACAACAGGTTTCTGGTCAGGGTCATTACAAGAGTTCACACTTCAAAAGGCAGCAGCCAGGATAGCACAATCTGTGTGGATAAACTGACTTTCTGACTTGCATATAGTGGAGACAAATGCATGCCAATGGACAGAATATCTGGGAAGAGCCTAGTGAAAGCAGGCTAATCATATCCCTCTCTGTTCAAAGCCTTCAAATAGCAATTAAGTAATTAAAGTTCTTTCTCTTAGAATAGAATAGAAGATCTGCCTCTTCACTTTTAATGTAGTCAGTGAAGCTGTAGAGTGATGAAGTATGGGCTCCTGCTGACTGCCTTTCAAATCAGCAAACTGTTTTTTTTTTGTTGGCACTGCAGCTTGAGAGAGCTTGTAGAGTTTGGATTTAAATGGTAAAGGTACATCGAAGGGGATCAGACTACAGAGGCAGTGTACAGTATTTAACCTTTGCGAGATGAAGCAAAACTGTGAGAATCTTCATGTGCCAGAGCACATAAATTTACAATGAATTCCAATATGAAAAAACTACTGACCCTGATAAGGTGAACTTTTAAACTAGTACGTCTCAGTATTACATATTCTTTGAAATTTGGCATAATGGGGAGAAGCTGAAACTTCGGGGGTTTTTTTAAATTGTAAACTTTTAGGGTTTTGATCTAGCATTTATTCAAGAAATTACTTTCATCATCTTAGTTGATAAAACAATCTTCAATGAATGAAGTGTCTACGTTCAAGCAAAAGCCACTAAAAATTGCATGAACATCTGAGATGGCTGAGAGTATAAAATAAAGTGGTAATGGAAAATGCTATGAAGTATAGCTGATGATTTAATAGCTCTTCATGTCCTAGCATTATCATTTCCCTTCACGTCTGATAGGCATTTCCTATTAACAAAATATGCCTGTTTGTACACCAACATCCCGTGGGATGAGTTGTATGAATTATAATAGTGGAAGGAACAAAAATTCTAGTTAAAAATGCATACAGTAAATTGTATGGCATCATAATTGCTTGGAATTGTGCCTCTGCACAGAGATATGCACATTGCCTGCATTGCTTGTTGCTTTTAAATATTTTCAGTAATATTTAACTAACGGGAAATGGCTGAGGGGGGCACAGCCAGGGTATTTTATTAGATTCTGCAGTGTTCCCTGCTGTGTTGATTTTCTGGTCCCCAGAGACAGCACAGCCGTCTCTGACTTTGTTCTCACCAGGGGGATGCATTTTTGTACATTCTTCCCTGACTGCAGTAATCCTGTGAAGTTAGTATGTATTGTCAGTCAGGAGGGGAAAAATAGGAAGAAAAGTGAGGAAAAACCAGGATGCTAGTATGCACAGTGCACACTCTTTCTCTGAAGTTCCTTAGGGCACTTGTGTGAATGCTGAGTTTATTTTGCTGTAAGACTCAATGAGCACAAAGTTGCACTCTGCAGCAAGCTGAGAAGCAAAGTTACCTTAAAAGTTCTGTGATTCTGGGGTTTCTTAACATCTACAGCACTGCTCAGGCAGCAAACTTACATTTATAAGCTACATAAAGTACAGAAAAAGTTTCTTTTTTGATGCTAGGCTTTAGAAGCTCAGTACTCAGTGTATTGATTTTGAATAGTAATGTAGGTCTGTAATATTCCAATTAACAGTGCTGAGATTTTGACTCATTAGTGATGAGGTGTCTGGTGATAGCATTGCTTAGATGATGTAGTTGTAATAATAAAGGAGAAAACCTGCAGAGAAAATGGAAAAAAAATCAACTCTGTCAATCATTTCAAATCATAAGCCATTTCAGGAGATGGCTTATAAGTAGAATGAGTTATACATGCTATGTGTGATTGCATTCAGTAGGTGATCTTAAACAGTTGACCTATATTCTTCTCATTATCTCTTAAATGAAACAATAGAGACAGACATATCTGAAATGGTGTGAGACTGTATCCTTCAAGACCTGCTTTTTAAGTCTGCGAATAGCACCTCTGAAGTCAACAGGGTTACTCTCATATGTTGTTACATACATGCAATTAAGCAACTGTTTAAATATTTTGGTGAACTGTAGCTACAGATTTTAAACTCCAGCTCTCTTCTTCATGCAGAAATGTGAAATCATAAATATTGTTGGTTACATTTGTCTTTACTGTCATTTATTTGAGTAATGAAGTTTCTTATTCATGATTCAGCTGGTGAACTTTGTAACAGCTGACGTTCCTAGGGGTGACTAATTCTTATAAATTCTTAATATTTTTGAGTCTTTCCAAATACAAAACTTTTTGTCTGTGTGTGTATGTGTATATACATGTAACTGTGTGTGTATTTTTCAGCTATGAAGACAGTTAAGATCTCTATGCATATGAATTAGTTGGGGTCATAGAAAGGGGCAGATATTTGTTTCTGAGTTAGGCACCTCTCTGAAAATCTTGGACTAAGGCTTTCAACTCTATTGGCCAACTGCCAGATTGACACTGATCCATCATATGCTCAGAGCTTGTCTTCATTCTGCTTGAGTTGCAGCCAAATGAATCTTTCGCCAGGATACCTGTTCTGCTTTGACATCTATTTTGTCTGTGCCTGGGGCCCGCATATTTTCGCTTAACGTGATCTTTGGTTGTGAAATTCAATCTCTATTTGTATGAGAACTGTAGAAGAACTTGCACTTCTAACTATAAAACAAAATTATTTGTTTGGCTTGACTCATTAGTATTCAATTGCATTTATTTTTAAAGCAAATTTGCTCAGTGCCCTAGAATGTTGCATAAAGGCTGCTTTATAATGTAAATTTGATTTAATTGAAATTCTGTAGAAGCCAGATGTATTTGGTAGTGATCTGAAGTCACGCATCCTGAAGTTAAACCACAGATGACATAAAAGGAAAACTGCTTCACTTGTCTATGTAGGTTGTTTGGAAAAGTCTTCCATGGGTATGAAAGCTAGATATATTCTAATTCTATACCATTTGCAGTGTATTAAGAAGACATCACATCCTTTCAACATTTTGAGAAAGACTGTGATGTTCTTGACAAGTTCTATATTGTTTGACTTCAGCAACCAGTTTTGTTTCACGTAAAGCTGTGCCAATGCCAAGTAGAAGTGACTTCAGATGGGAGAGAATTTAATATGACACTTTTCCCATTTTCTCTTCTGTATTTTCATTTTCAGAGTATTCGACACCTCTGAAAAGTGTACTCTGTACCACACAAGCTGATTTTAAAAATGTTAAAAAATCAGAAGTAATTGAATAATAAGAAACTGTAAAGGAAATTAAAGAACTGATTTCATTCTCAGGCTCTGCATTGTCATCAGCCTGAGCTAGGGCAGTCTCTAGTGATGCTTATGCTCAGCATGTGTAATCGGCACGTAACATCAGCAAGTAACTTCATGAAGAGGAGAATGGTGTACCAGTAAGAAATTACTATCCTGCCTGAAAGATAGTGCTTGCAGTAGTAGTGGTGCTATTGGAAAACTGTTGGGTATACAAAAGTAATGCATACCTATATTCAAACACTGTGGCAGTATGGGAAACATAAAAGAATAAGGTATTTTACTATATGATGCAAGCCATGATCTACTGGGGAAAAGAAAATCTTCTTTGGATGATTCTGTTACAGTTCTGCTATATCCTACTAGGGCAGGCAAGTGCTGAGAAGCAGCAATATCACTGTATGTGGCAAGTTGTTTTAAGGCTGCTAAGCTAGAAATTTCCTCTTAGGGAATGACAGTTATTCCTTCTCGCACCAATAACAAATGTAAGGGTGTGAAGGAAAATGTTATCATTGCGTTCAACAGGTAATTGAGACTAAGGCATAGAAATGAGAAACTTTTAGTCTAACACTTAACTTATCCAGAGCTTCAGGGTACCGAGGTCTGAGGGGAGTTTTACAAACAATTATCTATTGGACAACACATAGCAGCAGCATGCAACATCAGTCTCCACTTCTTTTTACTTTTAATATGTTATCCAATACGTTTACTAAGAAAGCAGATTTTTTTAATTTTTCCCCTCAAGAGGAAAGGCCTAAAGCAATGAATTAATAAGGTATAACACATGGACTGTGTTTTTTGATCCCTAGAGGATTAATTGTCAAAAATCAATTATGTTGAAGGATACTTGAGAATCTGAAAAGAAACTAGAATTAAAGTGTAAGAAACATTTTCTTTGGAAAAGAGAAAGACAGGAGAGACAAGCACCTAGAGAGGCTCTGAGGTGAAAAGCAAAATACTAGAAACAGAAGAAAGATACGAATGCTTATGCTTAAGAAGAGGCAAAATACCAGATCTTATAGTCAAAGCATGAAGCTTCCAGAGTAATATGTAGGTCAGCTGATCAGATCCTGCAGTGTATCTCTTCTCAGTTTTTCTTCTGTAATTTAGTGTGGGTCCCGGTTGTTTCTCGCTCCCTCTTCCCCATCCTTTGGCTTTCCCTTCTCAGCAAGTGAAAGGTTTTTAATTTTTTTCTAGAATCTAATTTTTTTCCCCAAGTGTAGTTCTTTTGCTTACCTCTATTTTGTAGCAGTGTCCAGGTACAGTTCTTGAGCATCGTGATATTTGTTTTTAGGAACAGTGATCTGTGTGTGGGTTTTTTGTGCTTTTGCTGCAGTAGCTACCTGCAAATACAGTGGAAGAAAATGAGATGTTAGTCTTTTTGCAAGACTGTTTATCAGATGGAAGATTCCCTTCTTAGAAGAATGGATAGCTGAATACACTTTTCAAAATAAAACTGAATTCTTAGGGGACAGTAAATGCTGTCTGTGGCACTCAGAAAATGGAATTTGACAATAAAGTTTCTTGAAGGCCCATGCTCATATTTTTTTAGCTTCTACTGAAAACTGTGTGCTTATGACATCTGTAAAAATATGTTTTTATGGAACTGCTCAAATGTGAGCTATTTTAAAAAAGAAAATTGGGAAGCAAAGAACATTTAGCTTTGAGCTGTGTGGTATGAGCACATTGTGGTGTTGGATCAGGTGATGGGCATGCGCCCTCTGCTTGAATTATCTCCTTTGGGACAGGGCAGAGTAAAATCAATGTCCTCTTCCATTTTTTGTGGGAGTGGATAAATTACTAAAGAGAATGGCTTGAAAGAGATCAGAAAAAATTCTCATGTTCAAGAAGAAAGGCAAATGGAAATGACTTCTCAAATGTCTTAAAGAAAAAAAAAATCAGACCAAAATAAGCTTCCTAACTACTTTCTTTAAGATCTTGTAATGAGTTTATAATTGCTGAGACTGCCATATTCACTGGAGGCTTAGCCCTCATCCAGTCCTGCTCTGTCCTACTCAGCTGCCTTTGCAGTCTGTTCACCTATGAGAGCAGAAAATATGGGCTAGCTGGAGTTTGCTTCTTTCATTTGATTTTTGAAGTGCATTGCCCTGTGTGTGCGGTTTATGGATGTTACTACTAATGTGTGTAAATAATTCATTGTACCTAATGAAATAGATTCTGAAACAGAGATACATGAGGAAAAGATGACACTTGAAAGCAGCAATAAGAAAAGAAATAAGTTATCTTACAGCAGAATAGATGACACCGAAGGAGGCAGTGCATTTTTTGCAGTAGAACCAAACTGAGTGTAAATTGGTCTTATTGGTTTCATTATATTTTACTGCACTGACAAAAAAAACTAAGATCTTTCATAGTGATAAAATAGCTGGGCACAGTCAGGAATGGTAACTTCCTCTAGCAAACCAAGCAGTTACTCATGCTGAGGTTCTTGAAAGTGTAAGGGTCAAAAAAAAAAAAAGAGAAACCATTATTTTATAAGCCTTGTATAGAAGAGACCAGTAAAGGTGTGGACCACCAGTGCCGAGTACAGGGGGACAATCACTTGCCTTGTCCTGCTGGCCACACTGTTTCTGATACAAGTTAGGATGCCGTTGGCTTTCTTGGCCATCTGGGTACACTGCTGGCTCATATTCAGCGGCTGTTGACCAACCCCCCCAGGTCTTTTCCCACAGAGCAGCTTTCCAGCCACTCTTCCCCAAGCCTGTAGCATTGCATGGGGTTCTTGATCCAGGCTGTCCAGATCCTTCTGTAGAGCCTTCCTACCCTCAGGCAGATCAACATTCCCACCCAACTTGGTGGCAAACTTACTGAGGGTGCACTCGATCCCCTTGTCCGGATCATTGATAAAGATATTAAACAGAACTGATCCCAGTATTGAGTATCAACAATAGATGCAAATTCTATCAAGAAATCTGACCTTATTCAAGATATTAAGAAGGTCACAAACCAGAGATTATCAGTCCAAATTAGAAAATGGAAGTTGATTAAGATACTATTTTGAAAAAGAAAACCTTTTCTTCTGTGGAGGGTGCCACCCCCTACTCCCCTGAGCAGTTTCTCCTTTGCAGAGGATTTCTCTTGGGAGAGCCAGAGTCACGGTTTACAGATTTTCAGCTCTTGTATTTGTTATTTATTATTCCTAATGAAGCTAGGAGTATGCTTTGGCTGCTGCCGTAAGCCTTCCATTTGATTTAAACAAATGCGTGAGAGACCTTGGTTCTGGATTCAGAAGTTGAGTGAGGTCAGATTTTTGTATAGAATTTGCATCTATTGTTGATTTGTATTATTACTGCTAGAAATAGTTGATCTGCTCAGAATAGTTATAATATCAAGTTTGTATAAATATTTTTGCTTGTTTAAAAATGGCTATTGATTTATAGGGATCTATTTGTAATTTACAGGCACTTGCCAGACAGCTCAGCCAATACATTTCCATGATTAGGTTGTTTGGGAGCTGCTCATTTCGAATTTTCATGGTGTGTGACTAGTCACCTAACTCACACATTATTGCTTCTGTTTCATTTTTCAGCAGCAAGCTTTCAAACAGCAGGTGAATAAATGGAGGGAGGCTTATAATACATGCACAGAACACATTTTTGTGTGAGCCTTAGATCTTCTCGGATGCCATCTATGAAAATTTTTAGGCTCAATATTTCTATGAATAAATCCAGGATCAGGAAAAATGAATAACAGAATAAATGAACAAAGTTGCTCATATTTCAAAAACATCCGTAACTCACCTGAGGAATTGCTTTGCCCAGATGAATGATGAGATTGGGGCATATGAAATGCTTAGTACGTATGTCTATACCAGTTACGTATTTCAATGTTCCCTATAAATTTGTTTGTAACAATTGCTGGAGCCTGTAATGGCTGAAACTACTGGACTGGTCTGGAGTCTTTCTGTGTGGCTTAGTCCTGCTCCCCAGCTCCCCAAGTTCTCTTATTTCTTGCTAACTCACTTGGGAAGTGGAAAAGAGCATCCTTTTGCAGAATTAGTCTAATTTGTGAGATGTCCTAATATTGCTATGGTAATAATATAAAACAGCGCGTAGCTTGCAAAAAATCTCTGGCCTAAATGTGTCTGTGTAACTTCATTCTTTTACTTTGCCATGTGCATGTTTATTGTCAGCCTTGCTTTACAGGTGAGATTTTAATAAAATGATGAAAGGTGAATCAACAAACTGTTGCAAATATAGAGTGGATATGTAGCTTACACTAACTAGAATAGTGATCTATTCCTGTGTTATTTCTTTGTAGTAAGATATTTGTACTTGTGACACATAGTTCACCAAAATAGCTAGTTCATCTGTTTTCTCTACTTTATTTATCCTAAATGTGGATTGTTCCAGTTTTGTAAATGCTGTTGTCCACTGAACTTGCTCAGTGTGCTAAGAAAATATCAGTCGTGATTTTAATAAGGAAAGAAATAAATTTCTGGCTATGAAAAATTCCTACTTGCTATATGTTAATGTGAAACATGACTTCTTTTCTTTAATGAACTCAGCTCTGTGTCAATGAAGTTGCCTAACACTGCTCCGATGCAAAGGGCTGATACAGACAACAAGCAGAATCGCAGCAAAATTGCATAAACCCCAGGGAACACAGTACAGTTTTGTGATTGTCTGATGTGTCAGAAATTTATTAGCTGCAGATAATAGTTTAGGAAAAAATATGATTTTTGTGTCTAGTAGATGTTATGGAGAAAAACCTTGGGCTAGCTTAGAAGCTGCAGTTGCTGTGTCATTTCCAGGGTTGGCACAGGCAGAGCATATTGCCTTATGCTGACGAAACCTGGACACTTCACAGAACTGTGAACATGGTAAGCAGTAAACATGGGAGTCTTACAGATCCTCAGAGAATTCCCAGTACTTAACTGAAGCCTGCTCAGCAAACAGGAAGCAAAATTCCACCTCTTACTAAATTAATTATACTCTAGCAATAGGAGAATTGCAGTCAAAACAACATCAGGATTTCTTGCAGAACAAATGGGTGTAAATAACATTCATTAATATGTTTATGTAGGAAACTGCATGCATGTTTCCAACAATCAGAGAAATTAAATCCTGGAACACCATTTATGTCAGAGTAGGAGGGGCAGAATCCTTCCTGGCTGTTAGATAAAATGTCTTTGCTTTGTGAACGGGACTGTGACTTTTGCAAATTGTAGCAGGAAATGAAACTTAGTGCTTCATTTGGTCCTACGTGGAATATTTTTGGGGCAGGGCATAACAAGTGTGCAAATACATGATCACGAATGGGGTTGCTTAAATACTGTTGCTTATGTGAAAATCAGGAATGACCAAAATTCTGCAGTCTCAAGGCTGCAGTAGTTGTCATGCAACATTTCTTGCCACTGCTGTATGCCACATCAGAAGAACGTGATGGAGCCTTTTTAGGGCTACTGAAATAAGTGCTGGGAGCACTCCCTGTGAAATGAATCACTGAATGTATCTGCAACTCGGTAAAGAGCTATTGCTCATTTTACTGGCGTTTATTTTAGTTTTTAGGGAGGCACAAAGGGAAAGCAAATGAAAGCCTTTAGTGCAGACAGAAAAAAGGAGAGTTTTGAAGGCTCAGCAGTTTTCCTCCAGGATATTATTCTATTAGATTTTATTGTTTATTAGTTTACCATCAAGTTCTTCACCTAAAGAGGTTTCTCTGCTTGCAAGATAAGACTTCAAAATTTCTCAGGGACTATTTAAAGACTTTAAAAGGATGCCATCCAGAGGGACCTTGAGAGGTGTGCCCATGCAAACTACATGAAGTTCAACAATGCCAAGTGCAAGGTGCTGCAACTGCGTCAGGGCAATCCCAAGCACAAATACAGGCTTAGTGGAAAATGGAATGAGAACAACCCTGTGGAGAATGACCTGGGGCTACTGGTGGATGAAAAGTTGGACATGAGCCAGCAATGTGAGCTTGCAGCCCAGAAAGCCAACTGTAGCCTGAGCTGCATCAAAAAAAGCATGACAGCAGGTTGAGGGAGGTGATTCTTCCCCTCTGCTCTTGTGAGACCCCACCTGGAGTACTGTGTCCAGTTCTGGGGCCCCCAATGTAAGAAGGACATGGACCTGTTGGAGTGAGTCCAGAGGAGGGCCACAAAGATGATCAGGGGGCTGGAGCAGCTCTCCTGTGAAGACAGGCTGAGAGTTAGGGTTGTTCAGCCTGGAGAAGAGAAGGCTTGGGGCAGACCTTATAGCAGCTTTCCAGTACCCGAAGGGTACTGGAAAGCTAAAAAGTACTTTCTAGCTACCTGAAGGGAAAGCTGGAGAGGGACTTTTTACAAGGGCATGGAGTGATAAGATTTCATACTGAAAGAGGGTAGATTTAGATTAGGTATTAGGAAGAAATTCTTTCCTGTGAGAGTGGTGAGACACTGGCCCAGGTTGCCCAGAGAATCTGTGGCTGCCCCCTCTCTGGCAGTGTTCAAGGCCAGGTTGGATGGGGCTTGGAGCAACCTGGTCTAGTGGGAGGTGTCCCTGCCCATGGCAGGGGGTTTGGAACTAGATTATATTTAAGGTTGCTTCCAACCCAAACCAATCTATGATTTTGTAGTGTTGCTTATATGTTTGTTTGTGTTAACAGTTAACATCATTATATTTGGATTTGCAAAAATTAGTTTCTATTTTCTGGTAGCTAACGTTCTTTAAATGATCCCCTAATATTAATACAATCAATCAGTAATGAACTTGTTTCCAGGAATTAATTGTTGTCAGGAGGTTTATGTAAGGTGATATCATGTTCATTGGCTTAAGGAACTGAGTAAGTTTGTAAAGAAAAAGTGCTGCTGATCAGTGTTAGTCTGGGGTTCCGATGGGTAACAAGCTTCAATCCCAGTTTCTTCACATCTGCTTTATTCTAGTGTCACTGCTGAGGTCAGTGGTTAAAAAAATGTAGGAACTGTGAACTCTACAGACTTTTGTCTCAATGGATTGCTTGTCACTGGTATGTGAGGCCATATTAATTCTTTAGTCATATTTATGGAATTTACTGAATTGCATGGGGATAATACTGGATATACTTCAAACGGGAATAAAACCCATATATTTTCATTGTCTGAAAACCTGCCTCCATTCCTTTCTCTGGTGTATTTTGTGAAGTATTAGACAAAGAAAACAATATACAAGCTGTATAGGTCTAACTCTTCTCCCATTTGAGTCAACAGTAAATCTGTTACTAAATTTAATGAAGGTCACTTGAAACAAAACAATGCCTGAAAAAATAATTATTTTAGGCAATTTAATAAGAAACTGAATAACATGTTGAAACAAAGCAATTATTCTGATGGCCACAAATGGAAGTTACTGCTTACACGTGCAGATTTTAGAATGGGTTTATTCCACTTGAATCATGTAAAATTAGACATCTAATTGAGTCACCTGGACCTTCCTTGTGATGCCATAAAGAAGGTGAACACCCTGAGTGGGTCTGGGCTAATTTGCTTCTCCTCACCCTAAGAACATTTCCTTGCAGAAGTGTTGACAGTCTTGATGAGCTGCCATCCTAATTTGTAAGTATGAATAATTTATTTGGAGTCAATGCGGTCATGATGTTACGAAGATCTGCAAGTATATTTAGGGTGGGATGAGTGTTTGTAGTCAATTAGTACTGTAGATTGGCAGATAATATTTTACAAATAGCATTCATTACAATTATTTTCTTTTGTAAATCCATTAATTTCTTTACAAATGCATATTTCCATTATTTAATTATCAGTCTAGACAAAAATAATCAAGGTGTCTGAGAGAGTAACAAAATGAGCAGTAGAAGATGATGTTTGTCCTACATACTGCCCAGAGATGATATGGGTTAGTGTGATGAGCACAGTAGAATATACTGAAAAGAAAAAGGTGATACTCTTATGTGAGTGTTAGGAATAAACACTTATGTATCTGTGTGGCTGACTATAGTAGATTACAGTAAGAACAGTAATTTGAGATGTGTGATACGTTAAGCCAGGCACTGTTGCAAAGCAGAAGTAGAAAGCATGATTCACTTTTTCTGACAAGTGAAATTGATTTGCTCCGAATGCCCTAAGGATCTGGGGATGCAATTTGTCCAGTAGCCTATAAGAAATAATTGTTAGATGACAATGGCGTCACACAACTTTGAACATGTAATGATTAGGTACAGTCACACTCGGGATGAAGTGGTTGACCGTGACTGTTCCACGAGATGCGAAACTACAGTGGTTGATATTTAAGCTCATATGGCAAGCTTAGCTCTTCTTCCCAATGCTGCTTCTATCTGTGTGTATTTAAAGGCCCTTCTTTCTCTACTGCCATTTATTACGGGACCCTGGAAACATGAAGAAAGAAAGAATAGTAAGGAGAATCCATAGTGTTGCATTTCATAATGTCCTTATTTATTCAACAGTTTTGTATGATTTTTTTATTAGTTCCTTAGTATATACAGGGTCCTGTGATAAATGACAGTGAGAAAATAAATAAGGACATTATTAAAAAATGTACAATTATTTGTTTTCTTTATAATTTCTTTCCATATTTAAAAGATCCTGTGATTGAACTCTGCTCAGGAAAACAATACAACATTATGGATGCAGAATGAGTTACACTGTCAATGTGTATCAATCCATACCCAGCTGTCTATCATTCATACTCGTATGTGATTTATATAACTCTGGGAACTGCGGTGGTGGTTGACTATAAACAGAAGGAAAACCAGCCCCTTTTGTGTGTGAGGAGTACAGCATTCAACAGCAATGAAATAGCTTGTTCAGCCTTTTCTGGAAACAGAAGGAATGTCTGATTCATTGTAATTTCTTGCACACCTACTTGGATTTACACTCATTACTCCAGTTAGCACTCTCAGTATGTGGTGTGTGATTTTTCTGGTGTGATTTTTTGATCTTTGTTACAATTTTTCATCACACTGAAGGGCTTTCTTTTTTCTTTCCAGTGGCTGTTTTGAGACTGTCATTCTCTGCAGCTTTCTACAATGTTTGCATTTATTTTCTTCTGCACCCTTCCCGCATTTTCCCCATGTTCTTCATTTCACTCTCTTGTTTGACAGTTACTTTAATTTCTATACTTTGACTCACGAGTAGACAGGTTTTTTTCAGTTGTGCAAATAACTTAGCTTCGAAATCCAGTAGAAAAAGTAGGGTTTTCTGCTTGCTATTAAATCCCACTGACATCTTTCACAACATTGCAGCTGTCTCACATTGCCCTAGCAGATCCTTCTTTTTGGCTGTTACCAGGAATTCTTTTAATGATCATAAGTGCCCCTGTGTTGATGTCTTACCGATTTCCAATAAATATTCTTTCAAATTATTTGGATTATCTGAATACTAATTTAGTATGTGACACTGATTTTGTTTGGAAAGTCAGTGTCAATAGAAGTTCTGTGAAACTTACTGGTTACTTGCTTTAATCACCTCTGAGTATGACTCATATCCTACTTCTCTGAACTATGTGTAGAGTGCCTCATCTATATACTATTGCTTGAAACAATGCATTTGGATTGCAGATATTCCTGGAATTCAGTTCCAGATGTGCCTTTTCTATCCTTATGAAACACTGATGTTCTCCAATTGCCACTGTGGCCACAGCATGAATATTGGGACCACACTTCTTTAGACATAGTGTCTGACAGAGGGTAGCAGGGAGTTTTCAAAGATGTTTAATTCTAAAGTCTGCTTTATGTGATTGCTCAGCTTAAGCAGAATCTGAGCTGCTGTATTGTGCCCATAGTTTTCAGGACTTTGTCAATCTATAGTGGATCAAGACCCAGTGTTCATCCTGTTTATGCTAACCGAACTAAATTCTGCAAATGAGCTCAGTAGAGCTGTTATTAATCATCCACTATGCAAATATGAAGGATTAAGGGAATGAGGTGTATTACACACAAAAAGATAGATCTCTAAGCTTTTTTAGGTGCCTGGTGGTGTAAAAAAGCATCAAAATGGGCTTTTCAAAAACATCTTTAAATCAAGGTATGTGTATATGCATGTGTAAATCCTGTCTTGACCTTGTTTTCATCTTCAGATATGTAAGCACCTTTGAAAGTACAGCTTCAAGACCATTAACAAGTCAGAGGTAAAGAAGTGGACAGACCAAATGACTCTCCAGTGAGGCAGTGGTTAAATTTAAATATACCAGTATTCTACCCTTACACCTATACTTTAAGTATTTGCTTGAATGTTTTTGTTCAAAAATCTGCTCTGGTGCTTCGTTATTTGCTATTCAGTGTTCATAGGTTGTTTTTTCTCTTGTTTAAACCATTTTAGTCATCCAGTCAGAGCACTAGAAACATTGTTATATAATTAAGTTAACCAAACATCCCAGAAATAACAAAGTAGTGTGGTACTGAAGTGAGATTTTATAAGCAGCCCAAGGACTGAAATTTGTTGACATAAAATATTCAGCAAATACTTGCAGGTAATGAATGTTTGAATAAAATTATGGTCAATTCCTGAAGAATTTGTGATAAGAGACAGGACTAAATTCACAAGAATAAGATTCACAATGAATAATTCAGTTGGAGCAGAACTAGCATTTGAAACTTTGGTTTGCTTAATATTTCATGAATTTCACTTCATATAATTTATTTACCAAGAGTTAATCTCTTTAAATTAGTTTTTTAGAAATCTGAGGATTTACCAATTACACAGACTTAAAAGAAAAAGTTCCTTCAACAGCTGTTGTTTTTCTTTGAAGTTGGTTGTGTTTTTATAAGTATGAAAACATGGTTTAATTGGTCCCAATGAGGTGAAAATGGTATTTACACATCTGCAGAATGAATCTCTGAATGTGTTAAATAGTAAATTCTAGAAATTCTGGAACCTTGGTGACTTGTTAAACTTAGTTTGGTGCCTTATGATATTTTCTGTTTTGTTGAATAGAAACACTTTGTCTCAGTTTTTTTCTTTGTTTGTTTTAGGAACAGGAGGTTGCACTTGGGCTGATGTTAAAATTATATATCTTTTTTTTTTGGTGGTCATGAATTATTTGGTAACAAGTGGAGACACTGATGTTTTATGGTGGACACAATGTATTTTGTGTAAATGTCCTCTTTTCAGCTTCCAAATTACCCATGAGCAGGTTAGTTTATTTGTATTTTAAAATATTTTCAAAATATTAATCTGCAGAGAAATGTGGATTCAGTGTTCTCAGACTTCTTAATAATATATTTGATACCAGTAATATTTATGGAATGGGAGTTTGTTTCACAAAAGCAGGATTCTAATACAAACTCTTCCATGGCACATTCAAAATCGACTTTGAAAAAATATGTTGCATTAGTTGGTTTATAATTCATTGTCAGTGTTGCTCCTGCTCCTTTTCCAGCTTACTCACAGAAAACAGTCACAGGAAGAACATGAAGTAGGTGAGAATTCCAGGCTGCATGGGAAATTAAGTTGTTTGATGTGTCAGTTTAGGCAGTTGGCCTTTGACTAGCTTGAGGTAAAAAGATACGAGTTTGTTTTGTATGACACTGGTTTATCAGCAGAAATAGATTGACCTGATTTCTGTAAGACACATTTAGCAAGATTGGTAATGAAAAAGGGGAAAAATAATGAGATTATTGTATCATGAAGTGGATAAGCCAGAGGCAGCTTTTTTTAAAAAAAGGCTGTGATTATTTTACCTGTAAATGTCATAAAGCCTTGTCCCCTATGTGCTGTATGACAGACTGTACAAAAAAATTGTAGAGGTTGTGGTTCAACAACTATTAACCTACAGCTTCTACTGTGTAATACCAGATTTTAATTAGTATGAATTATGCAACTGGCAGAATTACATTATTTCTTTGGCTTCTTTTATATAAACACAAAATTGCTTAAGTTATTTCCTCCAAACCAGCAACTGCAGCATTGGCAAAATAGGCATGCTGCTCAGAGATACTCTGTGTTTCTCTAGTGTTGGTCAGGCACGTAGGACTGCATCTTCCCATGAAAACCAAGGTGCTGCTTAAGTGCCTCTGTTCTGAGGATACAACAACAGTAATAACAAGGAATACTGTAAATATGTGTCAGGAAAAAGCAGAAGGGACTAGCATTTGTTACCTCAACAAAGATGTGAGACTTGTCTCATGGGAGCTTTTCCAAGCTGGGAAATAGCTCTTTCACTCCTGTTTTTTTTTAGCTGAATTTTGTGGGGTTTTTGGAACAGGAGAACACTTGGGCTGAGGGGGAGATGGAGCAGCTGAGGAAACACTGATTTAAAGAACACCCAAATTTCCATAGCAGTAACTTTGGCCTAATGCATTGCAGTGTATTAGGTCTATTTCTCTTGTATAACCATGCAAAAATAGCAAACTGAACAGAAATTCAGTGGCCTTACATTTGAGGGCTAACAGTTAGACTCCAGCTAGAGCTGATCATCATTCTCTAATTAGTCCAGTAATAATGAATGGCTGTTATTCAGATAAATCAATACAAAGCATATTGTTATATAGGGGTAAGAAACAATTATTTTCTTCAGAATGTTTGTCCTGTAGTAATTTCTATAGCCTCCTCTGTATGCATTTCAGGTCTTTGTGCTTCTAGTTCTGATTTTTTCTAATTGCATATCAAGAAAATTTGTCACTTTAGCCAAAGGTCTAAAATAACATCTTACAGAACCAATTTCAATTGAACTCACTGAACATTAAAAATCTATTGAGGTGTCCAGGAGAGGAATTCAAGTTGTTGTTCTGCAAGACAGAGTTTGATTTGAAAGTCAGTGATGGCATCAGGAAGCTTTCTATTTGCTGCAGCACATATTTGTACTCAGACATTTTAATGGAGAAATACATTTGTTTCTGTCTGTTGTATGTACTAGTGGGTAGTGGAAAATTGAGGTGCACAACAGACTAGAATTCATCACTCTTTCTATTTGGTTAAATTACTTGTTATGTATTAGTAAAGTTTTATTTGAGCTTGAGAATTCCCAGAAGATAATTCAGAAGAAGGTATCAAGGCTTGATAATGCAAATTTTAATTTCTCCAGACACATAATATCTAATCATTAAACAATTTCTGCTTTATGAAGCTTTGCTTTTGGAGAAGGTAGAGACTAGTGAATGAAATGGTTTCTGAACATTGACATAAAAACCTGAAGTTTGTGCTGCTTGAGGGTTTGTGTAAAAACAGACAGGGAGTGATATTTTTGGACTATTTGTAGTTTCCAGCATCCCCAGATAAAGTGAAGTACATTCCTTGGTACTCCAGGAAGATAATTACTAATTCTTTATAATCCCCCAAAGGAAGTCTCCTTATTATAATGCTAGATCACATGCCAGCTTGTCCCTTATCTAATGCAACTGACTAATTATTAAAATACTCAATTTTTTCCAGCAGTTGTCTTCCTGAGTAAACAAATTGCTAAATTCAATTGGCTTCCATTTGCACTTCATTGCTTCTTGACAGCAAGCACTCTAAAAACGAGCCGCCTCAGGGTATTTATAATCTGCAAGGGAAGAAGAAACAAATGTATGCATAATTTCTCTAATTTTTTAATACTGGTTTCCACAAAACATAGCACTTAGTTTTGAGTGCAAAGCTGTTTTTGCAATAACCTAACATCAAAGTTACAATATTAACCTTTCTGTAGACAGGAAGGTGGAAAGAGTCCTCCATGAGTGTTCCAAACCAGTTTCTGTTACAGTGCAAATTGTCTTCTGAGAAGTGCAAGGTAATTACAAGGTCAAAACAAGGACAAGTAGTATATGGTTTTGCTTGCATGCTGTGTTTCATTTAGAAATGGCTCAAACCAAGCTAAACAGTGAACAAACTCCTGAAACATGTACTAGTCAGGTATTTGGTTTCTTTCCTTCATATTAGGGGCCACAAGTCCATCAGCACATCTGTACCAATATTTTTCCTATAAGGATTTAGATTGTGGGCATTTTCAGTCACGTTTCTGCTACATGATACTGATCTGTTCCAAGCTTTTCAGCTCATTTCCTTTACCTGTTAGGTCGGGGTCGGTAATTGCTAAGTAATAGGTGTCAAGGAAACAAATTCTTTAAAAAGATTCCAGAATCTCAGACATGAAATAGTTAAAGGCTAAGAGTTTGTTGGAGCAGTTATTTTACCTGCCAAATGATTTTTTTAAAGATTCCTTTTAAAAAAGGCAAAAAACCCCACCCCAAAACCTGAATAAGCTTAACTGTTGAATTATTGCATGTTGTTGCATGTTATGTCCTCAGATTTGATTTCTCAAAGCTCAAGATCATTCAAAACCAGGAAACCTGAGGAAGTTGGTAACATGCTACAAGTATAGCCCATTTCATTCAAGGAGTATCCTTTCTTGGGCAGCCAAATTGGCTGAAGTAGATTGAACATCTGTAGGTATTTAGCAGAGTCTGTTCTTGTGGTTCCTTCAATCCCTCTTCCCAGGTTTTTTGCTCTTTTGCCTTTTTTTTTTCTGTAGATCTTATGAATATTGCAGTCTATTTGCAATCTATAAGATCAGAAAAAAAAAAAAGGAAAAAAGAAGAAAGCACATAGTATTTCCAGTCTGATGTATTCCTTTTGCAGACATCCCTTTTGTCATCTGGCTGTACTCTTTTTCTGCCATTTGATCGCTATCTTTATATTACTACGAGATTAACAAACAAACACAAAAAGCAGTATAATGTTTTGCACTCAACCTTTCTGCAATGTCTGAAATACCTTTTTTGGAGGAGGTTTGGTTTATGTGCGAGCTAACTGGAAGACTTTCAATAAGTAAATATATACAGATCAAGCTATTGTCCTTGATTTTCTTTCTAAACAAACCAGAAACATTTGTGGCAAGGACACAAAAGAGAGAAAGATACTGATCACAAAATAAATGCTAGCATGATGGGTAGGGACCTGTAAAGGGACAGCCATCTCCACTACCCGCCTGGATTCCTATGGGGAAAGGACCTGGCATTCTCTCACACCTAAGCCAGGTGTTCTAATGAGAACACAAGGGGCTGTCTGACTGACCTACCTTTATGACTGGCTCTGCTCTATCCCAAACCAGGGAAATCCTTGCACTGAAGTTACTTATAAAAGGTACAAACAAATGTTGGTTTTTGGAAATTGGCAAATAGTAGAGAAATGGCAGGTTGACCCAACCAGCTCAAATGTATGTATAAACCCCTATTTAAAAACACTTATCAATACCAAAAGGTAAAAGATAAATGTGAGTATTGACAGGAGAGGAGCACTATGTTTTTACCATTCTTGGTTTTGTTGAATCTCAGAATGAAAAACATAGGTTCTTCAGTTTAATTATGCAAGAGGTAGAAAGGAAATGAAAAATGAACATTTCTTTGGGGCCTATTAAAGAAAGAAGGCAGGGAATACCAGGGACTAATGAGATAGCTGTGGTGTTGAGAAAGTAGCAGAGAATAGCTGTTACAGGAATTGGCAACATGAGAGCAGAAAGAGTTCTTCAGTATTCCAAGGCTGCAGTTGGCACTCTGGGGAAAATACCCAAGAAACTAATGGAAACAATAATTCATTAATATTTTATTTTAAAATACTTATGAAAGTCATGTGTTTTTGAATATTTGCTAATTCTATGAGGTGGAAATATAATGAAACAGAAGAATTAAGGACAAATAATGTATCTAAATGACATGGCACAGTTTGTTAATTGTGTTTGACCCAGATTGGCCACTTCAAGCAGCGTAATGTGAATGGATTCTTGCTGTAGCTTACTGTTTCTTGCAATACAGGAAATCTCTGCGGATTGTATTCAAATGATCCCATGGTTCAGAGGAGGGGAAGAGCTGAGAGATTCTTGTATCATGCAAGGCATTTCTGTGACATGTATTTTGACTGAAGTTAATAATTCAGAAGCCCGTGCAGAAGATTGTTGCTAATAGTCAGTGATAAAAATGGGCAAAATCAACTACAGCAAACTAAATTGCTGAAGTGCTCCCTGCTTTGCCAGTTGTCTGCATTCTAGATCATAGTAAGCTTAATATTTAGGAACGAACAGTAGACATATGTGGTAGAAACAAGAGCTGTGCACTTCCCCCCTATTCTGCTTGTCTCTTCTGTTTTAGAGCAAGCTGTCATAATAATGGCATGGTACATGCTCAGCCTTATGTTAACAACTTTCCAGAGATGATATACTATTCCCTTTGGGCAGCCGGCGTGCCAGCATTTGGCATATGTACAAAGAGAGGAACTGGAAAGGGAGAGTGAATATTTCTGTAATCAGGAAATATTATGGGAAAATACAAGACGGCAGAGTGTTTCGTATGGCTTAGTGATAGTTGATATTTCTTCACTCTTTTCCTTAAAAAAGAGAACTGATTAAGCCTCAACTACATTTTT
Organism: Aegotheles bennettii; assembly: GCA_013398125.1. Taxonomy (NCBI): domain Eukaryota; kingdom Metazoa; phylum Chordata; class Aves; order Caprimulgiformes; family Aegothelidae; genus Aegotheles; species Aegotheles bennettii. Next base: position 522,063 of record VZRW01010110.1, on the reverse strand, counting down.
TCATACTGTTTAAAAAACAAACAAACCAACCCCACAAATAACACCTGGAACTGTATCCTACCTGCTTTATTTTGGGAGTGTTTTATCACAATGGAGGTTAGCTGTGGTTTGGAAAAGACCTCTGCAGACCAAAGGCTGATGCCCTGAGAATGTTTTCCAAGTGCCTAACACAGAAAGGCAGGGCTGTCTGAACTGCTCTGCAGTAGGTGTGAGTCGTGCTGGCACACAGAGCAGTCTGCAGAATGTGAATTGCTCAGTGCTCTGAGTGAGCCTCCCTGAAAGCTGTGAACACTGGTGAGCTCATGTGCACAGTACCCTAGCAAGACAATTCAGTATAATTTTTTTTTCATTTACAGATATGGGATCTGAAGTGTATAGGTGAGCTCAAATTTAATTCTGATTTTTAGCTTTTGGGTAAAGAACTGTGGTCAATCCAGTAATCATCAACACTCAGCAACAAGGAGGGTNATCATACCAAGTGGTTTCTATTTCTGCCAGGATCACACTTGTCAGGTTTTAAAATTTTCTGATCCCTATACCATTCTTAAGGGTGCTGGATGTCACATTAGAACCCAGTTATTTACATGTGACATATTTATTGCTGACATTGTATGTGTCAACTTCTTTAATTTGCTTGTAAACAAGTATTTTAATCAACATTAGATTGCTGTTAATCATGTCAAGTTTCCGTCCATTTCCATGCCTGTGATTTTTATGGACATTTAATTCATGGACAACAGCAAGCAATTAGTCTCAGGTGTATTCTGGGTCTCCACTGAAAATTGGGCCCTTGAATTTAATGAAGCCAATATTTCAGAATTATCTTTTAAATACTAAGGGCCAGAATATGGTCTCTTTGCTCCTTCTTGATTTGTCCCTTCCTCTACTTGTAATGCTCCAGAGAGACATAGATCCTGCAACAGTGTAGTTGCTAAAAGTATGACTAGAGAAATTGCTGTTTCTATTTAACTTAATTCCCTCCACTTGTACAGGATACCCAGAGAAAGAGAGAAGTACAGAACTTGCAAAATGTTGAATGTTTAAGAGGGTGAGATGTACTCTCATCTTTTGTCTGTAATGAGACATAGGAATGACTAGAGTCTCCAAGGGAGCATTCTATACAGGTATAGTGGAAACAATATTCATAGAGTATTATGCATAGAACAGAATCCATTTTTATGTGACATATACTATAGCAAAGCATAGTGTATCATCTTCTTTTATAATCTTTTAATACCATTTAATAAGTAGAACTAATTACCATTATTTGAGTAGCTGTATGAACTGTGGTATAAAGGATGCTAAATAAAGAAATTTGGGGGCAAACTATAGAGCATTTTAAATCATATTTTAGTGTCATATTGCTACATTACATTGAGAAGTATTGATAACAGTAAAATTTTATTGAAATTTAAGGTAGTTGCAAGCAGTCAGTATCCGGAGAACATACAGAAATGGATTCTTTACGCTTGCTGTTATCTCTAACTGTTAGGCTGGGAGGAATTTAAAAGGTCAAAGAGGCCTTGCCAGTGTTTTAAATCTACAATTTCTTTTAGCATATGTTTAGATATGGTATTGTCTGCTTAACTGAGTGCAGAATTAGGCATTTCTAATCCTTCTTATTCTCAGTTTCTTGGCTGAGATCTGCCTTTGTAAAAATCACATAGCAGCCTGCTCCTTTAGTTTCACCATTTGTGCAATAAGGGTGAACTTAAATATCCTCTGTAGACTTCAATGGAAATTTTATGTTTCCTCATGCTTTCCCCCTTTCAGCCCAAACAGTATTAAAATAGAGAGGAGGTAAACTATAGCATTGTACACTCTCACCAGTTATCTGCCAATTCTTACCCTGCCTGCAAGGGAATATGCAAGTAGTAGCACAGCTGACAACTCCAAGGCATCTCATCCTGGATCCAGCTTCTGCCAGCTGCCTCCTACTACCTGGTCTGCACACAGGTCTGGTACAGGCTTTTTACCCTGCTGTCAGGTCAATTCATTGTAAAGAGAACACGTTTTTATCTTATAAATAGGCAATCTTTCTCTGTTGGAGATAAATAAGCAGAACATAGTGCCAGTATAATGCTAACTCACAAAATATTTTCCCAAAAGAACAACAGCTCTAACGTCTTGGAACTCATTTGTGTTGCTTCTGCAATTCTGAAGTTCTTACAGCAGCTTTTAATCTTTAGATTCACAATCATTTGGGTGTGCAATACATCCTGGCAGGTACTTCAGTTTATTTGTAATATAATTTAATTTATGGTTTATCTAAATGCTATTTCAAAGTCCTATGGTCAGGATTACAAGTTAGGGATGTCTTTTCATAAGCTGTCTGAAATAATTGTTTCATAAACATTTCAGGATAAAAAGCAAGGGTATTTTCTGGCTTGTTGTTGGACCCCGTGTTTGCATTATGTTCAGTATTATTTTTCTCAGCAATCATATAAAATATCTTTTTATTAAACACCTCATTAGAAATGAATTGTGTTCTTGGTAGTAGAATTGTCTCTTATTCTTCAACTGAATTCAGACTAAAGATGTCAGATCATGCAGAGAGAGATCCAAAAACAATGAAACAAATCCATTAGTGTCAAGTGTCTCTGTGTTGGAACAAGTTGCCCTAACGTTATTGCATCATGAACTCTAACACACAGTAACCAAATGGCAATTCAGGAAGAAAACAGAATATAGAATACATGTAAACTGGATAAATTATATATAACTATAGAAAATCAAATATCTTTGAACCAAAAGGATCTCAAGTTTAAATTGAATAGATTGGCCCCATGTATTCCTAATTTATTGATTAACAAAGCAGGCAAAAGACAGTGAAGACTTAATGAAATGCCACGTGTTGTATATGCCTGAATTCAAGAGAACAGACACATTTTAGCAATATTCACCAGAAGAGTGTCTCCTCAAATGATAAACTTTGTTACTGTCTTTGCCAAAATATTGTAACAAGTGTAATCAGCATACACTTGATAGCAGACTGAAACTGGTGACAGAGGTGATGGTTCCTGAAGAAATGTTGAAGATGCAGTTTCTATGTTCTCAAAATTAAGAGACCCGTCCAGTAAAGCTCTGTACAATCTCATGATTTCAGACCGGCAGAAGGAGTTTAAGTTTTACAAAAGGGTGTAGATGGAGGTTATCCTGTTCCCATTTTGCAGGTAAAGAGTAGTGGCAGGGGGGAAAAAATCCCCCCGAGAATTTTAAAATCGAGTCTTCAACTGCGAGCAGTGGGAGGTAGAGTTATGGCTAGGGAGCCTCAGGATAGTGCCAATGTGCAACACAGTGTAACTTGTCACAGCAATTGATATAGATGAGCACATGTTGTCACAGAGAGTGAGAAGAAACAGGTAACCTGGGAAGTTAGAAAATGTAATGGAAACGATTACCTGTTGCTACCTGCTGCAGTGCAGTAGACCTGCAGGCACTCTTGGGTATTGTCTCCATGCAGCCCACCCTTTGGAATATGTTGCTGGCTCAGCAGCCACCACAATGTTGTTGCCTTAGGAACTCTACGGAGGGATGGATGAGTCAGAACCCAATTTTGTCTTGTTTTTACTGGGATGTCTGCTTTGTGAATAGCTGCAGCAGTTTAAATACAGAAATACAATCTGTTCAATCTATTTTATTTCAAACCAATAACATGGTGTAAATGAAACTGTTACTTTGCTCATCAAGGTTTGTTGTACAATTACAAGGTTTCAGCATGTTGTGATTTTTTTTGTGTGCTTGATCAAACATTTAGCTGTGAAATATTCTATACCAAATTGCTAACGTTAGTCAATTTATTAGCTAAAAATTCTTTATATCTTCAAAATAATAAAAAAAAAATCAACACACAGTACTGTAGTTGGCAATGTGCATTTAAATCTGCTCCCAAAATGAAGGAGTTTTTTCTCCTTATAAATTCACAAAGACAAGTACTTGAAAACCTTTTGTAACAAAAATCCCATCCGTTTTGAACTGCTAGCCCAGGTACAAACTTTCAGCCTGATTTGATTTGAAATTGCCTGATAGTAAGTGTACAAAATTGGAGGCAAAATTGTTAAAAGCTTGCAGAGTGTGGTTTGAGCTCTTGTTCATGCTGAAGAATAAAGGTGTTTTTTCACCCTGTATTTTTGCCTTTATCTGTAAAATATTGCTCTTAGTGTAAGTGGAAAGTGAAGGCAATTATTCTGTAATGCCATGTATTTTCTAGACGAGCACAGGGCTAGGATTCATTGCTGATTCACTCAATTACTATTTTCAACAATGTTCTTACCAAGATATTGCTTTTGGGGCACTTAAGAAAGCTGAATAAGATTGGATTTTATGCAAGATGAACTGTAAAGGAAAAAAAAATCACACCACCAGCACATGGTTATTTGCCTTAAAAACATAAATTGTCAATTTAACACAATGTTTCTTGAATGTTCTGATAACTTATTTATTATTTTTTTTTTACTGTCAGGAAACAAAAGTGTCTGAAAACAATAGCACAATCAATGTGAAATCTATTAAACAGCATAATAATTGCCTTTTACATGTTTCAAAATACAGCTGTGGTTCTAATTTTAGGAAAAAATTAATCCAATTTCTTCCAAGCACTACAGAAGCCCTGTTGATGTACCACTGGCTAAAAAACATAAAACAATTCTGCAGCTACTGCTAGTAACATTAATCCCTGCCACGGAGCTTATAAACTCGGTAAAATATTTCTTGCTCTGTCTCTTTTTACACATACCCAACTAGGAAAGAAAATGAAAATAAAGCCCTATCAACAGTGCATCATCTTAGGGGACAGAATCTTGAACCTAACAAAAGTCAATAGGATTTTTTGCTGCTTAATGAACTAGGCACCTCTTCCATGCCTGGTTTGTGTTTGTTTGTTTTTTAAAAAATGCCCCCTCTTCTTCAGGCTGAATAATCCAAGTGACCTCAGCCACTCCTCATAGGTCATCCCTTCTAGGCCCTTCCCCATCCTTGGGGCCCTCCTCTGGGCTTGCTCCAGAAGTTTGATGTCCTTACCTGCATCCTAAGGGAGCTTACACTCTTATGTTTGTGGTCTAATCAATGGGACTGCCCTTAGAAGCTCAGCATCATTTTGGCCTCTTAAAGCTCAATGCCTGCGTGATGAACAAAGAACACAAAGAATGAAATACACAATGCCTGTGTATGTGGTAAATAAGCAGATTGAAGAAGCAGAATGGGCAACATGTTTGTCTGAAGGCTTGGGACAATTCTTGTTATGCTTGGAACTAACCATTCAGCTATGCAAACTGAGGAAATGAGTAAACTTTAACTAAGATGGGTATTTTGTGTTGTATCAGGCACACAGGAGACACTGTCTGTTGCTAAAATAATTACTGTTGGCATATATGCATATTTGAGGCACAAATAGGAAAAATTGAGAAAGCTCTAACTAGAGGTTGCTGCTGTTTGCTACCAGTGGCTGCAGATGTCTCTCTTTAAAAATGTTCTTTACATTTTTAATGCTGATGGATTTTTTTTCCTATGGAAAAGCTAATGAACTGTTTCAATTGGTGAAACCATCAGGCTTTTTTTTCTTCAAATAACTGTACTGTTCTTATAAAATCCCTTAGCACTTTCCTTGGGCCCTTGTACTCAACTTATTGAATCATTACGTGTTAGGTATTCTTGAAGGCTTGTAAGCTACTTTGGCATGGTTACATTAAGAGAACTGGAATCTTTAATAGTTATTCTGTACAGACTGAATTGTTGTGGAATTGGTGAACCAGCTGGGCACTTGTGTGGCCTTTTCATCTGCTGAGGGATGAATTTGAAAGGATTGCTATAGAAATGTGAATGTTTCTGTCTTAAGTTGAAAATATTCTAATGAATAGTAGGCCAGTTTTTTCACTCACGTAAGCTTTAGAAAGTCATAGGGCATTCAGTGGGTAGTATTTTTTAATAGAATTTGCATTTTGGAATCAGATATTTAGCAACTCTTCATTTTTTTTTTTCATTTGATTACATACTGTGAATTAAATGCTCGTGAACTTAGGGGAGGTAAAGTGAAACTACCAAGATACTGCTCCTTCAGTATCTATAGACTTGTGCTAATTCCCACCAATTAAGCATTTGATGTAATGTGTTCCATGGAGTTCAGCCTCCCTCACAAAAAATCAGGGTTACTGCTGGATGCGGTTTCCAGAAGTCAGATTTGAAAATGTCAACAGCTGAAAGCTTTGTTTGATGTGCTGTTTGAGGTTTAGCTCCTGATGAAGTGCAGTTTATTCTTTCTCCAATAAAGGGAATCAATACCTTCTAGACAAGCATTAGGGTAAGTGTGTTCAGCCATGGGAGGATAGACAGAGAACATTCAAACTAATTCCAAAATTGGTATAATGTTGCTTCTCAGTGTCATTCAAAAGTGAGTATTTGCATATGATACTTTTCCTCTACAAAAATACCTACATCTAAGGTAAGAATATTAATGATATTGTTTTGTATGCTATTAGATTTGAACAATTAGAAAGATAGCGTGAGTATGTCCAGGTATGTGCAGCAACAGGGGTGCTTTGCCAAAGGTACCAAAGCAGTGCTTTTTACACAGCTGTTGATTAGCAATCTAGGTCCTTTACAAGGTAACCATGCCAGCTTAAGGAGTCAGTTCTGTGCTGTTTCTGTACATGTCTGAAAACTATTTTATGAAGTCATAGGCAACTGTGACTTTTTTCTCTTTGTGAAAAAAAAATTCCAACATAGGTTATTTGAGTTCCAGAAATAAGGTTTGCCAACTGAAAAAATGCCTCTGATTCCCTTGCAAATAGAGTGAAGGATTTAGGAGATTTCACATGGAATACTTGTCTCCAAGCATCACTGCTCTTCTACGTGCTGTAGCTTTTGGCCAGTGTGTCTGTTAGCCACTCTTGTAATACTGTAGCTAGATCATACACCTGAACATGAAGTTTATGGTTTAACAGAGAAAAACCCCATGGTATACTATGGCTGTATAACAAAAGACCTGCTCCTCTTGAATCTATGCCTTGACTAATATGCAGACACTGCAACATACATGTGTAGTGCTGCCAGAAATGAAAAAGAAGTCCTCGAGGACTTGCTGTGATGCAGCTATACGGAGAAGGATCTTTTATATTAAATATCTGGCTTTTGAGTCTGTCAACAGACTTACTGATATTATTCTTAATGGCTTTGGGTTTTCAAAATACTTCAGAAGCCACTGAAAATAGACAATAGATATCAGTCAAGGCTACCTATCCAAATAATATTTCAATCTCTCCCTTTTCTTTTAAATGTTGGTGGGGAAGGAACAGAATAGAATTTCTGTTAATTTTACATGGACTGCTTTTCTGTTATCTTTGAAACATGAATTGGATGAGTATTGAGCTTCTCTAATGCCAAATTAATGACTTTGGAAAACCTAGATATTAATTTCAATCTATATGTTAATAAGCAGATGTATAAACAAAAAGCCACATTTGCAATTTACATTTGAGATGTCATTATTTAGTATGTGATTTTGAAATACAAGTCTATGAAATGTAACAGGTAAATTGCTAGTAAGAATTAAGTCTATTCTCCTTTCTCAATTAGGGAATCAGAGTATCAGATGTTCAGTTATCTATTTTATTAGAAAACTACCAGTGGAGTGTTTTTCCCACAGTCCACTCACAGGAAGCATTTCCACTGATTTACTATGGGATATAACTTTAATAATTCCCATTCTGCTGCAAGAAAACTTCTGTAAGAGATACATAATTACAATAAACTGTATCTATTTCCACAGGCCTGTTTCTGTAGATGCAAGATGATCTGTGTAGTATATCCCAAAAGTTAGTGAGTGTATGTGTGCTGTACAGCCATGGCTATGAAATGTAAATATAGTTTCAATTCCCAAAAAACAGGTAGGCATTTTTTAAATTTGTCACATTTATTTTTAATCCATGCTTAACAATGTGCTGTGTGTCACAGGGACTTCCAAAATCTTCACACTATTTGATGAGGCATAACAAAATCTTTCACCATCTACAATAAGTGCCTTTATCATGTAGAACCAGAGGTATGCACAGAGACTGACAGACCTACTCTAGTGACTGTAAATCAATGTTTAGCTGTAGGGAAAGAGGGAGCAGAGAGTCTTTTAGAGTCTTTATTGATCTGCTGAAATATGAGTGAAGAGATAAAGACACAAAGCTGTTTATTGTCCACTGTTTTCATGGGACAGGAAGAGCAAGAGGCAGTGTCTCTGGGAGGTGGTATGGTGTGGCACATGTATGCAGATAGCTGTTCATTAATTTATCTGATCTATTTTGCCTTTCGTAGCCCTCAGGTTCTATGTATAAGTGGGAATTAAAGTGAAGTGAAGGCAGCATTTATTTTTTCTTTTATCCTCTTATTCCTTTCTTCTCTACAATGACATGGCAATTCCAGGTTGTAATATTTAGCATATATCTATACTAATTCTCACTGTGTGTAAGGAAACCTGCCCTCCAGGGGCTGACCATGGGTTAGGGTAACACCAGGACTCAGAGTAGACTGGGGGTCATGAAAGATTGGAAGGTAACCTGCCTGATGTCTTCAGTTTGCTGTATGAGGACATGATCACAAAGCACTTGTTTTGCAGAAAAGACTTTCAAACTGCCTAAGTCTCTGTTGTGCATTCTACATCAAAGCACAGAAATGCAGGAAAGACACTATGCAGTTGTAAAAAACCAAATTAGTGCTGGCAGTCTGGAGTGGAGAAAACATTGATTGAGTCTGGATTTATTTGGTTTTTTGTTTAACATACAACACTGTCACTGCTAGGTAGATTGAAAGAAATCAAAGTAAACACTGCTAAATATTCCTCCTTGCAATTTGTTCAATGCAATAATTTTGTTGTCTATCACCAGATATTACACAGCTAAATAACACTTATTTTTCAATCTTAGTTAGTATTTCATGGAGGGAAAAGAGTACAGCCTGTCTCTCTATCTACTCATATAGATATTGAAAATCCCCCCCCCCCCTTTTTTCTATAGATGAAAAATGATTGTGACACTTTGACTTTTCAAAATAATTTGCATCTAATATTCTAAAGAAAGCCAGGTATTTTATGTGCATACAGATACAGTTCAAAGAAGGAAAAAAAGCAAGCAAGAAGAGAAAAGAATGGATACAGTAGGTGGCAGGGTTTTTTCTGACTGCTCTTAGTACATTATTTTTTCTTCATGCTGTGACAGTTTAAATTATGTATGGTCGTACTGTCAATGCAATGTCTATCCATCATAAATGCTGTATAAAGATCAGAATAAAAAAAAGTCACAGCCTTAGGAGGGGAGGATTGTAAACATTTATCTGAGCCTGAGTACTGGTGAAAAGAAATCTAGATTTGCTGTAGTCACCGTCAAAAATACTGTCAATTACAGTTTAGTTATATATCTTGATAAAGTAATTTAATTTATCCAGACACCTTGTAGAGTAAATTAGCAATGTTAATGGAATGCGTAAAGTAATCACAGCTGATGATTTTACAGTGCCCTGGACTTCAGTATTAGTTAACCTTCACTGGACTTCTCATTTTCTGAATATGATTGACATTACAGTGCACATTGAATCTATCTGTCTTATTTATTCACAAGATCAATGCTGTTCAAGGTATGGAACTTCAGGTTCTCATGTTTCTATTTATACTATGATGCCTTCTGTAGCTATCAGACATATTTCTTTGCTTCTCCAATACTTGAAAAAGGCTTGAATAAGTGCTAAGTCATATTCCTCCAGGGTTTTAGCTCCAACAGCACATATTATGGAATTACGTTTTCTAGGCTGAACAGATAATGTAGGTTTAAATTCAGGTCTGTTTTATGTTACTAGAATAATCTGATTTATTACTGTAAGTTGTGTTCCTGTGTGGTATGATGTGCTGTCTTTTATTGTAATTGTGTAATCTGAATTTCATAAAAGCACAAAAATCCACTATTTCTGTCTTAAAAAACAAACAATCCCCCAAACATTGATTGAAAATACTTGTTGCTAACAAAAGTGAAGAAACTGGGAAAGTTTGTCTGAACCTAAATACAGCTATATATAAAGATGGAACACTTGAAATTGCTATAGTATGTAGGAAAAGGCTGTTAAAGTCAGCTATCGAGAGAAAACTGTAAGGGTACATTTAAAAAACTGTAAAATATGAAACTTTTAACTAAGGAAAAGTCAACACAGAAAATGCCATAAGGAAATTTCTCAGAAAGCTGAAGGCTTACACTAGAGCTGTTGTATGTACATCCAGAGATATTTTTTTTAACCTGCAGTCTCTGTGAACAAGAAACGTATTTGGCTCCAAATGTTTGTATTTATTCATGCAGCAAAGGTAGACTGCTTGTGCAGCCACCGTCATTGCATTATTGGAAACAAAATGCTCTTTCAGTATTGGCACTGAATTGAATATCTCCTAAGGCCACTGAGGTGAGCAAATATCCTTAGAGAGAAGAAAGAGTAGCAGCAAACCCAGTATTTTTTTTCCAGGACCCCCAAAGTTACCAGTGTGTGTAGCATGCAGTTAGCAGCACAAGTTCCGAAGCCTGTATCAGACTGGAAAATGGCTAAATTGGAAAAAAAAGGCTCTAGGTGAGGTAAATTAACTTTCTCTGAGAAATTAACTTTCTTTGAGAATTCTCTGGCATTCTGGTAGGCAGTTTCCATGAAAGTATATTAAAGATCTCAAATCTTAGTGAAACAAATGCAATATTTCAAAATAGATATAAATTTTATGACACCCGAATGCTGAATCTGTCACCTCTGATTATGAGAGGTGATGAGTAAAGCTCGATCTGTTCTCTTTCTTCTAATGCCAGCAGGAATATTTTCCTGGTTCAGGATCTTTCCTAAGTACAGGTTTGACTAGCTAAAGGCAGAGAAGTATGCCAGGATTAGGCATTTCTCCCTTTGGCCCTTGAGGGAAGCTATGGAAACAGTAATTAAGGTTGAAGTATTAACGTAGGATGTGTAGGCTAGGTCCTGTAGGCAGGACCTGTGGGAAGAAAATTTTAAGGCACCCACGTGCCTTAAGGGCACTCTCAAGGACTTAACTTTCTCTTAGCATGAGCTGTCACCGAGTTTGACAAGGGGCAGAGGGTGTGTTAATCCATGTGTGGTCCCTGAAATAGAGGGCAAATGACATGAATGGGCTAAGACCTCTGGAGGGAAGTGCTGACAAACGCGTTGTAAGAATGGATGCCAACAGTTTGTTACTGGCTGGCTAGAAATGAACTCTTCCACATTTACCTTAATGCTAGAATCCCTGTGGAGACATAAGTCAGTGACTTTTGCAGTTGCAAAGATAGCCCCCTGCTCCTTGTCAACGTGTGTCTACCAGTTCCTGTGCAATTCCCAAACACCATTTGTGTTGCATCTAATTTCTGCCAACCAATGCAATCGTTGGATGAATTACATTCTTCGTAAGGTTAAGGACTCCCTTTCATTGATAATGGCAAAACAAATCTCTCTCTCTTACTTACACGAAGTGAACCATGTTGGCTTTGCACTAGTAGTTCAGAAGAAACGTATTCAGAGGCATCATATTATTCTACAAGTTAAGTCTAAGAATGCAAGACTGGGGTCAAAGTGTCTTTTTGTGTTTGACCAGGATTTGTTTTAAAGCTATTTTACATCTTACATCTGCTTTCTTCTCCTTTCAAAAAAGTGTTTCAGAAGAAATCTCTCTCCCTGTTGGACAAGTTAATACAATCTAACAAAAAATGTACAAGTACTTGTCATATATCTTTCTATATGTTTATTGACATCTTTCATTTTCTACCAATATTCAGAGTATTTTGGGGCAAATTTCATATAATCCCTCATTTTGTATTCCTGACCATTTTGCTACTAATGTAGCAAGTTACAGTAAGAAAAGCGCTCATCTTCAGGAGTTTTTCTCATGGTTTGATCTTGCTCAAGTTCTTGAAGATACTTAACTGATTTAACATAGTATTGTCAGTATCCTCTTAATTTAGAGAAATTAAAAATAGGTTTTTAAGAATCATTGTTATTTTATTGCTAAAGAAAAGAGAGTTCTTTCACAAACATAATCCCTTATAGCATTCTTTCTATCTATTTATGCACAGACCTGCTGATGACTGAATGGAAATAGGATTTAGTGGGATTTAATAATATTCTCAGCAGAAAGGCTTAACTTAATATGCAAGTTCTAGTGGGATTTTTTTCCCCCCAAGATATATTTATTAGCATATTTTTATCCCAAAGATAGATTAGATATTTTTATCCCAAAGATATTTTTATTAGCATTTAGATACTTTTAAAGTGTACAAAATAGAGACCCAGCTCTAGAGCAGGGAAAGCAAATCTCGTTCAAGTATTGTATTTAAATGTAGACCTTTATAGAAGCTGCATATAAAACTCACGAAGATAAAATGTGGGCTTATTTCTTTAAAGGCTTTTGAAGCTTTCCTCTCTCTTGTTATTGACTGCATTTAATACAGTCTTTGGATTTATGCTTGATGTAGTTCCAGTGAAGTAGAATGAAATTATCCACACCGGTCAATGACAGAGAACGATGAGGTAACCATCAACCACTAGGCATTCATCCTCATACAGTCTGAGCCTGCTCCATATGATGTGTATTTGTTTTCAGCAGTGATCCTGAGAATGTCTTCCACTTTCCACTGATGACAGATTTGATACAGTTGCTGCACCATGGTTTGGCAACACAGATAGAAACTTCAGTGTAAAACTGACTGGTTATATAGGTTTATACTACCACAAGGTAGCTGGGAAGCTGGTGCACCATCCTTTCCCCCCCAAAAATGCCTCAATGGTTATGAACAACACAACTGATATGGTCTAGCAACTTCAGTATCTGTAATGAATTATTGGTCTGAGAAAACCTATTTAGTACCTCTAGAAATTATAGCCGAGTGCTAGGATATCTCGGAGAGTATTGTTGTGATGCTGATGGGTGGGTTCTGTAAAGTTGAAAGAATGGAAGATTTTTTAGAATATTAATGCAGAAAAAGCAATCGCTGTCAGCTGAGTCAGTGAAACAGCAGCAATCGTTTACTTAGTACAGATATGGAGATTCTTGTGAATGGTTTACTGAGCCAGAAAATTGTCTAATAAAGTGACTTTTTGTATACATGTTTTGTGTAAATTCATAGTTATCTGCTAAATTACATTCCGTGTAATTTTGTTTGAAAGGTATTTATTTCAGCCTATTCTGCTGAAGTTAGATGGATTGGCCTGGATCAGTTAGTCAATAAAAGACTTCCTGAAGGAATTATAGCTATTTCAGAAAGAAGATAACATGGATACCTCAGAAATACTCAGAAAAGTGGGGCTCATGTCCTAGTGTATTCTCTTAGCAATATTTCTGTCCATGGCATTTTAATATCCTGACTCAGAAGTTGAGTAGACAAAGAAAATATTCTCATAAGACTACTAATGACATCTTCAGGGATGAAAAGCAAAATGTACAACAACAATCATTGGACTTTTCTCTCTGATAATAAAATTACACAAAAATATGGAGGCCTCTAACTCACTCTTGTATGCTTGTAAAATAAAAGGTAAAGCTTAGGAAAGATGGCTGTTACTTGCAAGCATCATCTATACCTACATCACAGTGTTCACTGAGGTGAATAAACAGCCAGTTCTTGACTCATAAATATGTGGAAGTAAATGTCAGGTTATCTGGTAGCTAATAACTGTCAAGATTGTATTTTTCCAAACTGTTTGGATTTCTTTAAGCCACCCGAGACGGGCTGAATCCCTTCAAGTATGCCTGAGGTTTGTTTTTCCTGTGGGATAGGCATGTTGGCAGGGCAGAGCCAGTCAGGAGAATCACTAGTGTGGGGGACTGGTGGAATTCAAACAATCCCTTTAACTCTTCTTTCCTTACCCAAAGACATTTACTCAGCTAAATCCATCAGTAGGCTATAATGATCATCTTGTGTAGCCATTGTAACATGCTTTTATTTTAACCAAGGCAATTTTTAAACTTCATTTTAAATTTCTCCAAAAATAAGAAAGTCAGTTTGCTGCATCCTGCTGTTTGTAGTTGGTGCTTTTGGATTTCTTGCTTTAATAATTATAATCCATGTGCAGTGTTAACTTTAGTCAAGATAGAGGTCTGAAGGGGTCTGTATTAAAATTCCATATCCAATTTTGTAATTGTGTTCAAAAATGATAGTGGATACTAAATCTTTCTTTTCTATTTAATCTAATTTCTAATTTAAATCAATGAGTACTGCATTTTTCTACTTTATGAGACACTTTTGGCTATTTTTGCCAGTCTGTGTGGCAATATCTATCTAGTTGTCTATATTCCTTTTTAAAAAATTTTTTTGGACTTAACCCTAGATTATTCCATTTATCAATTTCACAGCATACCCCATAAACAGTAGTATCAGCTCAACAGGCTCCGAGTTGTAGTAGAAAGGTGGAAAAAGAGACAGGGAGAGAAACTTAGGAAACTCTTTTACTGGACTTGCTACTACTGAAAATGAAATGTAAAACTATGCTTTTTGTAGAAATTGGTGATTGAAGCCTTGATTCATGACAAGTCTGCAACAGTCATTGACAAAACAGAAATCATGCTGCAAGTATTTTTCCAAATAAATTACTTATCCAATAAATCCCTAAAGTTAATGATTTTTATGTTAAGGACAAATTGTTAAAAATTGATTAAATGATGGTATCTTCTATGTATTACCAAAAGACTGCCCAAAGTAACCATTGTTTAACATTCCCTGCTTTTGAAAAGCACAAGGTCACAAAGGGTTATTCGTAACAACTTTCATAAATACATGTGTCTTTCTAGACCAGTAATTCAATAAGTGCATGCAAGTGCAAATTGATGGGATAATGTTTTAATGTTAACCTTTTTATGTTTCTTGAAGCATTGCTATGTGTCTATTCAGTCTTTATAAATCTGAATGGAAGAATGCACCCAAAAGAGCTGATAAATGCTTTAGATCTAAATATGTCAGAGATTCATGCAGTCAGAGTTTAAGGCTATAATGAATAATGCATCCCCTAATCTGACCTTTCCTATTTCACAGACCATTACACTTCTCCAAAATTGACTCCAGTATGGGCTCCTTGTTGAGTCTGATAGCTTGGGATTGACTGAAGAAGAACTGAGGCATAACTCATGACAGTTCACGCATCGCCAACATTGCTGGGTACAGAAATCTCCTCAGTCAGTTCTTTTACAACTCTTGCTGATTTTAAAATGATTTATCTTTAGAAGTTGTTCCTTAATGCCTCTTTTAAAATTAATGGATAGTATTGCTTGTGTAAGAATGGAAATGGAAAATAGAGTATTTACTAAACTGATACCTAATTACGTGAATTGCTAAAGCCCCTTCTCTGTAACCTTGTAAAAGGACTTGGAAACTTTACAGGAGTGGGCCCAGTAGTGTCAGTGAACAATAATTCAGCTGATAATATTGGCAGGTAGATTGAGACAGGACCATATCCAAACATGACAGTGATGCCAGTTTGTATGTCAATGTATGTAAATGTATGCTAATTTAAATGTGTTATTTGGCAGGCCAGAGGAATCCCTATTTAGTAGCAGATGAGTATAAGGCATCCCAAAAGAATACAAATTAGAAAAAGTTGTAAAAAAGCTTAATTAGCTTTCCTAGGCCTGCTGTAGCTGTCTGCTCATTTATTGAAATTTCTATAATAAATCTCTCCCATCTCCCTCACCTAAATCCAGGGGGGCCAGGTGGGAAACATGGAAAAAAATGCCCTGTTCGTGAGTCTGTGCCACCAAGTGGACTAGCTAGGCCCTGGCATGAAGCTTTGGCAAACGGCTTACTCTGTCAGACAGAAGCTGTTTGCACTAAAATTGTTTTCTTACAAAGCTTGTGACACTGTACAGTTTGCTTGACTGGTTCCTTTAAAAAGGTTCCTTTGATTATTCAGGTGAGCAAAAGAGGAGCGTTACGATTTTTCCGGAACGTCTGCTGGAAGCTTCAGAGTTTCCCTAGGATGTACATATTGCTGATTGCACTGCAGAGTGGTGGCTGCCTGGCACAGGAGTCCATGGCTGTCCCACTATGTCTGGCAGGCTGCAGCCCCTGCATGGCATGACAAACTTCATTTCAGGTAGAACAAATACCTCAGTTTCAGGGAGTCTGACTAACAAGAGAGTAGTTTTCTTGTCTTGTTGGACTTTTGTCTGGATGTTGTTGCTGCAGTCAGTGTGTAAGCGATTGCCCAGAGGTGTTATATTCTTGCCAGGCACGGTTGTAAATAACATGCAGAATTAATTTATAGTCATGTATCTATTTACATCTGCATCTTTGTCTATATTATTTATAAAATCAGGTCTGTGGTTTTTCCAAGTGCAACTTGTAAAGAAAAACATAAAACTGAATTTAATGTAGCTTTTTCATCCAGATGTATTTGATGCACTGTGTATACTAAGTACTAATTTATATATTTAATATAAGTATCATTTTGCACCGTGGGATAAAATATTTCTATTACCATATGTTTTCTTACTATGTTTTAATATGGCAAATAAGCAGTGTTCCATGCTCATAATTATAGGATTTTCTGTGAGACAGTCTAGTGACATAAATATCCATTTTCATACGGTACATAAATATGCAGTTCCATAATGATCTAGGCATATGTTATGCATGTTGACATTCAGTAAATACTAATAAAATCAACTGAGTTGGTATTTATTTAGCATATTCTATTGAATAACTGTAACGGAGACCACTTAGGCTAGAAGATGTATTGTGAAACAGTCAATTGGGATAATTTTATTTATTTTAATATGTTAAATTTTAGTGTTTTACATTGTCTTTCAGAGTAGGGGCTCCAGCTGTATATGGTGTCATTTTTCAGCTCCGTATCATGGTATTGCCATCCTATTGGGATAGCAGTGTATTAACATTTGACATAAGAGCACAGTTTAGTCTCTCAGAGTGAAATTTATTCCTGGGCATAGGGCCAGGATGAGGCCTGTGAATTGCCAAAGTCCTACTTCAGCTCTCAAATCGGTGTAAAAGCATATAAAAATGGTCGTGTTTTCCTCCCTCACTTGGCCTGGTGAACAGGACTACCTTTGTATATACTCTGGTGAGGTTTGTGCTCTGGAGTGGAGAGCTAGTCCGTGTGCAGTACTGTGGGTCAGTGCAGAGCTCTGCCAAGGGCTGTGCGCGAGGTTTCACCCCATCCCTTACACTGCCCTGCCGTGGGAGCAGCTTGGGGTGCATAAAATGCTCTGCACTGTGGTTTATCCTTTTCATGACCAAGGGAAGCTAGTGAAGTCTGGCTGTACTGGAGTTACTGTCAGTCAGTCTGTAGGAAAGATAGACCTTTGCAGATATGCAAAATGCAGGCAGTGTAAAAGTAGAACCCTTTGGATTCCTTCTCCGCGAAGAGAAACAAAGTAACTCCTTATAGAAGAGAGTTTTTCCTCAAATGGTTGGAGGCAGTTATCCATGGCAGGCATGCCATGATTATGAATTAACTATCCACCTCTGCAATACATCCCACTGAGACTGAAACTCTTGAGTTAAAAATAGCACCTTACAATGAGCAAAGTCCTCCTTACTAGGCTGAAAACAAACTAGGAGAAGCCATTAAAAAAATCAGTGTTAGAGTGTGGGAACTGAACTTTGGGGCACAGATATTTGCTTCAGCAGGAGAGCTAATGAATGGTGCACTGAGATACTGGAAATCTAACATCAGCTCCTGGTGAGCCAAAGAAACCCTGTTAGGCTTAAGCTGAAGTCTTCCCTGTCCAAACTGCTCAGCCTGAAGAATGGGATTTGTAGAAATTTCCTTTCTTTCCTGATGGAATGTGAAGCTATGTTAATTAGTGTCTGCAAATTTCCTTGCAGTCCCGAGGAGGTGGCTGCTGCAGAAATATCAGTGGTGTGTGCTCTTTCTCCAGGAATGAGCTCCTGTTAGAGCTGTAGTAATGAGTTAAAGCAGTTCTCCTGTGTACTTTACTCCGAAAGGCACTTGTCTCTTGAAGTGCCATGCTGACAGTGACAGTTCTGAGTAACCATTAATCTGTAATGTCCTTCAAGGTGACAGTAAGCCCAGTTACCCAGATGAGGGAAGCCTAAATAAATGGCCTGTCTGCATGGTGTGTCACAAACTTGGAGCTTAACTCCAAAGGCATAAGCACCTTTGACAGGATGCACACTCAATTACTGTGATGCCTGATTTCCTGGAGATAGACGTGTTGCTGACCACCTCGAGGGTGTGATCCAGGGAGAGAAATGAATGTCTAAACCTGCTTTGATGAAAGATTATGCTAATTTAATTTCTCACCATTGCAGATATGAAACAAATATTTCCTTAAAAAATAAATAAATAAACAGGAAGAAAGTTATCTTGATATGTTTTAAATTATTTCTGCAGAGCAACCCATGATATACAGTCAGTACTGCTTGTAGGCAGCTTTATGGGTACACTATAGCTAAATTTTACATAACTGGGAAAATAAATTTAGGCCTTCTCCAGATGAAGCTTGCTGTGCTATATATAAATCTTCTGCGCAGTTTGAGTTCTGTCTGAACAGCCTTTCATTAAAATTCACACTGCAAGATGAGAGAGGTTGGGGCAGGTTTAGGTGAAGATCAAGAAGATTAGAACAAACAAAAGAGAAAATGCAAAGAAAATATCTGGAGTGGTTTGTACATGTGGCTGATACTGTGTGAAAGGAACTAAGGAAATTACTTCAGGAAGCCTAAGAAAATTCAAAGGAGTAACACAGTTCAGCAATGTGATATGGTACATTTCTTTCAGATTACTTTGAAACAACAACTTTACTATGTAAGTATTTTTCTCTCCAAATGTTTTTCATATGGTCACCTTGCAAACTAGCAATGTATAACTACATAAAGCATATATAGCAGTTGACACCTATTTGCACAAAAATCCGCTGTCCTTATTCTTGTAGAAATTCACAGCAGTGACACTCAAAGCCAACAGGTCTTTGGAGTAGAAGACTTTTTGTGTATGTACAGCAGATCTCATTTCTTTAGATTGGGAATGAATGGCTGCAGGTTGACTGCACTTACTTAGGCAGCCCTGTTTGGACTCAGGCCTATGCAGCTGTAGAAAGGAGCAGCCTCTGTTAGTTACCAATATGCAAGTACTCCATTCCTTCTGGCTGCAGATAGTTGCTCAGTACCCTGTTCTGGATCCTTGTGGTTCTGGATCTCTCTCTCCTCCACGTTCTGTTGTGCTGGCTGGGATAGTAGTACTCACCAGAAATCAAAAATAAGCTGTTCTCTCCACAGGGACCAGAGAATACTGGGCAAGTACTGTTTACAGAAGCCTGAAGTGGCTGCTTTGATGCTTCAGTGAAATGTTTTCATCCTAAAGTGCTCCAAACCATTTATGTAAAAAAAGAAAGGACATGGAATCAATTCTAGTATAGAGTAAAAATACAGCAATCATTTTAATCAATTTATAAATGTGCCACTGTAAGTACAGTTTTAGTATTGCAAGTTCTTTTGAATGGAGAACAAAAATAATCCAAAATACAAAGCATATAAAGCTACAGATAGCTGTACCTGTCAGTAAGACCTTGGAGTGTAACAATGCTTTAAGATTCTTGATCTGGCAATAAATAAGCAGTTGCAGCAGTACGGAGGCCCTCATGAGCTCATTCAGACCCTTTCATGGAGAGATGTAAGTGTGTGTACCCCCAAATTTTTGATTACCAGAGCCAGGAAGAGTCTTTGGCTTGCCTTTAGGGGCACATGTTAGGAACATAATTTCTGCTGCGAGGTGGATAGGGCTTAAAATACTGAGCTTGTGTGAAGCTCAGAAAAACTGTTGGTGACAAAGATTTCATTAGGTCCAGAAAGTGCAATTGGCTGTGGCGAGTTGCTGCTGGCTGCAGTGGAGGTTGTCTGAGGACGTATCGACTGCATTTTCTGCTGGGAGCAAATGCTGAGAA
Source organism: Aegotheles bennettii (assembly GCA_013398125.1). NCBI lineage: Eukaryota > Metazoa > Chordata > Aves > Caprimulgiformes > Aegothelidae > Aegotheles > Aegotheles bennettii. Next base: position 502,142 of record VZRW01010110.1, on the reverse strand, counting down.
TGTTCACTCAGGGCGTGGAGCCTGCAGCATGAAGCAGTATGAGCACTGCACTATGTTACTGCAGGCTGAAGTGATAAAATGAGTGTTGCTGACCCAGTGGGTTCTTACTGTTCATGTTCACCATATGAACTGCTTAAATATGAATTCAAGTTTCTGTATAAAAAGCACATGGATTGTGTTTTGAGATGCCATATCTGACATGTTAGCTCTCATTTTCATTTGTCTTCATATACTTTTCTGTGCTGCTACGTTATATCAGCTGCAGAGTTTTCAGGGAAAATCTGACTTCTCTTCAGTGGACTTCAAGGTGGGAGCATAATGTAGTTGATCTAAATATTATCTGCATTTATAGTGGGCTGTGTTTAAAATGCTGCCATTTTTGAAACAAAATTCTGAAGAAGTATTATTTCACTTGGACTGCCGAAATGTTTCTGCAATGTAAGTATTTTAATTGAGTGTTCTGAACCAGTAGATACAGGCAAACTCTACAGGCTCTGCTGCTGTTGCTGATGTGAGTTTTCTTCCTTCCCTCCATTTCAGAGATAAAGACAAATATCCTCAGTCTTTAGGGACTGAACACTTTCATGAGAAGCTTGTGCAATTCCTGATGATATAAAATCAATAAACATGATTTGCATTTTAAGAGCAAGGATTTCCTCCATGTGCTGGTTTCAGAGGAAGTACAGAGTTTTGATGTCTGAGGCCAATCTCTGCATTTATGAATAATCTCTGCTGACTTGAATGAGAGCTGCAGAAAGGATGTGTCCCTTGTGTTCATCACCCTTGCAGCTTGCCTGGCACAATGTGTGCTAGTTATGTGAGAGGTCTCTGAGGAAAAAGAGATGTGGAAGGCTAGAAGATGTCTTGAAATGCTTACTAAACACTCTGACTGACAGCAACTGAAAGTTCATAGGAGTTTGCAGATTATAAGAGTGGTAGTTAATCATAACAGACCAATTAGGTGGGTGGTTTGGAGAAAACCCCTGCATGTTTCAGTTTTGTGAATCTGTGGTCATAGCCATCACATCAATGTAGTATGTCTGTTTTCTAGAGCCAGCAAAAGCCCTGCTGCACAAAACATTCATTTTTGTATAATTTCCACAATTTGGTGCTGTCTCCTCAGTTTCCTAGTAACTGAATGTAGGAATCCCAGCAATAATGATCTTTGCTTAACATAAATGGTCTGTTTTCTGCGGGAGAAATATCCTTATTGTTCTCTAATTCTAGGATTAGTTTATAAATTTATTTGCTTGCATATTGATGTGTATGTATATGGTCATGTGTGGCAGAATTACTGAGGAAAGCTCAGCTTAGAAAAGGGGCTTTGCTTCTTGTTTTTGCAGTAGGAATATCTCTATTCCTTGTGGGGAAGTGAATTTCAGGACTTGGGTCTATGGTCTGTGGAAGTCAGTCTTTGCATGCTTGAGTCCTTTTGAGAGTGAGCTTCTGGTGGGTTGCAGTTGTTACAGGATATCGTGGAGCAGGAGTCGGTCTCCTCAGAGTTAGTGCAGTTGGGAGCTTGTCAGGGCAATGGGCTGAGATGCAGCACTGTTCCAAAGCTCTGCAGCTCTCATCAGGCCCTTGTAGAAAAGATGCCCAAGTGCTCAGCATTGCTTCCTGAATGTCAGGGATGTGGAGTGAGATTTGCAGTAGGGAATGCTTGGATCTTTTATAGGGAGATACATGCCCATCCAAATGATTTCCAAAACCATTCTGACTAGCATAAAAGTCAGTATGAATCGTGACTGTTCCCTGGCAATAGAGCACAGTTTAGTCATTTACTGGATGAATTATTTACTGTGAATGGTTTGTTGATCTCTACTGTAATGTCTTCTAGGCAATTGTTTATTATGACAAATTACCAGGTAAAAGATTTATTCAGGCTGTAGTTTGAAAGAAAGATCCTGTCTGCCTTTGCTGTGGATCTAGCCTGCTGAGCTGAGTGACAGCTGAGCTTGTCTAGAAGTGAATGTTCTTAGATACAAGCAATTTGTGATTAAAACATTGTATGACTTTCTCATTCAACTATTCTCTTTTAATTTTTCAGATTGAATACCATCTTTTGCTAGCAGTGACTACAGTGCTGAGTAGGCTCCACGGAGTCACTCTGCTGGTGGTTTGCTTAGTGCACTGTGGTGGATAGGGGCAGGCTGAACATCTGTGTGCATACCAACAGGCTTGGGAGTTACTCACTGGAAACAACAGCAAAAGGGACTATAAAAGATTATTACTGTTCAGGAAGCTTTCTCTAGGGAGGTTTCTTCTACCTGTTTTGTTGTGGGGAATGGTTAGCCTGTTCCAGGGAGAAAGCTGTGGGCTTTGCGGTGTGCATTGTTCACATCCCGTAGGCTCCCTAGGGAGAGGCAATGCTTGGTGACTTGGCAGCCTTGTGTTCCTGTGCTAGGTTTGTGGCTGTTGGCAGCACAGCTTTGTGAGATTTAACAATTCTGGTTTGGGTGCAGGAATGATACGGTCCTTTTACAGGCTCATCCCTTGAAGCAGCAGGTCACTAAGATATTAAAACAGGATCTATGATTAATTTTCTCATGTTTAAGGAGAGATTTCCACCCTCCCCCCCTCCTTGTAAGTACCTTCTCATAGCAAACAGCCTATGCTTCAACTACAAGAATAAAACTTTACTTGCTGATATGCAGTTGCTGCTGCATTATTCACGTGTCACAGAGGAAGTTTCATTGTCAATACAGGTAAGCTATTAACAGGAGTGAAATGGTTCAATTTGTCTGTTTAGCTGAACACCATGTCTCCAAATCCTGTGTAACTGATTGTAAGGAATAATGGGTATCTTTTCAGCTAGGCGGGAGGTGGGAAATGGAGGCAGGAGAATAACTTCTCTGTGTTGTAATGTAACTTGTTGGTTTTTTTCCCCCTTTATCAGTTCTTGAAACCTAATTAGTAGTTTTCTGTTTTGCAACCAGAATAAAAAATAAGGCAATTTGTTGTTCAGCTCCATGTGGGCTTATATTGGGAAGCAGACTTGTAAATGTATACAGAAATGATATATTTATAATAATGAAAACATCATGAGACTTAAGGTGGTCTCAGCTGGTATGTTGGAAGAATCAGCAAATCAAAAGTCTTCAAAACAGATCTTGCAAAATGTTAGTGCATTTTTTGTTCTTGTTCTTGAATAGGAACATTTTTGTAAATGTTCTTCTCTATGAGCCCGATTTCAAAGGGTATGAAGAGGAGAATCTCAGAACTTGTGAGGAATGCAGCTTTCATGCAATTTTTCAGATACTTGTCTTTTTGCATTATGTGATAGCTCAGCTTAATAAAAAGTCTTATACTAGTTCTTAGTGTTAGTTTCTTTTCATTTCTGCCAAAATAGATCAATAGCATCTCATTCCTTTTTCTCAATAAAATATGCCCTCCACCCCCCAAATTTCTAATGACATAGTGTAACAAGCCACATAGCTTTCAGAAATATTTGTTTCCTAAGGGCATCAGTTTTGACCATAAGTGACAATACTACTGGCTAGAAGAACCCAAACCTAATTGCAAGAGGTTGGCCTCAGCGTTCTGGCTGTTTCCTGGCAAGGGCAAGCAGTATGGTGGCTACCAGGTGCCACACTGATCATTTCAGCTTTGAACCTTTTCCTTTGTATTTTCTCCCTGATAACTGTCATCCCAGAGAAGAGCTTCGTCAACAGATAAATGTTCTTCTATTATGAGTGATAAGACAGGCAGAATAAGGGAAGCGACTTCTAATGTTGCTCCTCACTGCCCCAGGACAGAGCAAATACGGGATGGACTCACACTCGGGCTGGAGGCATGGGCAGCAGCCTGCTTTCAGATATCCTCTAGTAAGGCCCAGATCAGGAAGCATAAGCAAGGGAAGTAAAATGGTGAAAGGAAAGAGAGCAGGAGAAAAAGAGATTGAGAGAGAAAGAAGGTCAGCAGCCTGAGATAAAAACTGGGCATGGCAAACAGTTGTAAAGCTGGGACTGGTATGAGGCTTCAAAGTTGCAAATCTGCCAGCAAGCACCAATGGTGAATAAGAAGGGGGCTACCAAGCAAAGCTGAGACTAGGGATCAAGCACCTGAGAAACTGTTGATCTTTTTCTCAGGTTTTTACCACTTTCATTGACCCATAGCCAGAACTTCAATTAAGCTATACAATATATTTTATAAAAAATAGTACTTAGTTTACTTTCACATAAGTGAAGAGATACAATTGCACAATGGTGGTTACAATGGTAGAAATACATACTGTCAATAAAATGTTTGCAAGAGATTTAAAAACATACTGTACAGCACCACATCTGAAATTGGGTGATGGCAAAATGAGTCATACTCCCTGTCCAAGTAAATTAACTTCCCGAATCTTTCTTTTGGAATAAATAAAAAAATACAATGTGCAATATGTGTCTGACACTACCAAAATACTTCCTGAAGTTGAGCAATAGGTTAAAAACAAAAATGAGGTAAAAAAAGACATTCATGCATTTAAGCCACCGTTAGTCTCTGACTCTAAAATAAGGCAGATCATAATCTTTTTAAAACTGTCTTTAGCCACTTAAATCCTCTTTAGTGCTTTTCAAGACAAGGTCTTGACAGACCTTGTAGAATCATGAGTTAAGATGCTTTTATTTCCAACAGGCCATTTTTGACAGGCTCAGCCGTATTTGAAATGCATTACATGGTAGAAAATGTTGCTTTTCCTTAATGAAAAAGAAATGTAAATTAAAAGGAACTGAGAGAGATGGACGCTTTTAGAGTTTATCACAAATGATACTGCTTTGAGGGAGGAAGGTGAGGGAAAGGTAAAGAAAATTATGTGTCATCTTCAGTTTTAATGACATGGAAAAGGGTGACATTAAACAGGACTTGGTGTCCGTTATTCCAGGCATAGAGAGCTCTATCTCTTGCATTGTAGTCAAGCATGGATATATGAAAATACTGATTATGGAAAGGAATGTCTGTATACTCGTAAGTGGAGGTTTTTGTGGAATAAGAGTAGTAGACCTTGGCTCCTGTTAAGTGAGAGTTAGTAACATACAAGGTGCCACAGATCATGAAGGATTCTCCAGCACTTCTCTTTGGGTAGCCTGTGTTCCAGCTCTTCAGCACCTCCAGTGTATCCTGGTTTAGTTGGCTGATGACAATGTTGCCTGCATTCTGGTTGGTAGCATACACAGCCCATAGCCCAATTTCATCTGCCATGAGGTCAATATCTGAAAAGCCACCCCAGGTGTAAGGGTAGACATTGTGAAAGCCAGCATACTCAAGGCTACGCTGTGCAAGCACCCGCCCAGTGTCAAAGCTGTATTTGATGATGATGTTGCTCTGATACTTGTTGAAGTAGAGGGAGCCATTGTAGACAACATGGTTAGTTCCTGCCCATTTGAATGGAAGGTTGTATGTCCTTGATTCAGCCCCACTGACAAAGTCCGCAATTGATTTGTATTCACGAACAATTTTGTTGTTAGTGTAACTATCCATGTACCAGACCTGGAAAGAAAACAGAGATTGGGAGTAAATACCTGGAACATAATCTGTGGTACAAGATCATGATACAGTATGATGGATGCATGGCAAAAAAAGAAGGAAAAAGGTTTTAGGTGTGCAGCAGGCAATCAGAATACAATATTGTTCACGTTCCTGTTACAAAACCACGAAGAACTCTTGAATTGCTGAAACAAAACTTACCTACACAGTTGAATTCTCAAGATGACTGTTACTAACTACAGTGTCTGCATTTTCAGAGAAATTTGTTTTTTGATTATTCAGTGTTTGGGTCTCTGCTATAAGGGGCTTTCTAAAAGATATTCCCAGAGACTCATAATCAATGTGAGCTAAGCTTGGATTTATGTTTAGAAATAAATTTGGCTGAATTTTCTTCAGCTGAACCTCTAAGTGGTGAAAAATAGTGTATCCTTAGTAAAGAAAGCAAGCACAATAGCAATGAAACCAGTAAAGTTTAGGAACCAATTGCCCCCTTAAAACAAAGTGAAAACAAAATCAATACTCTTTTTTAATGTTCTGTAGGCCAACTTCCTTCCCCCCATTTTTTCTTCATGCATTTTTGCCTTTTCTGCTTTCAGTTTGTCAGAGGACAAATCAAACACTGACTAACAAAAGAACAGAACGATTTCTGGAGATATTTTTTTGTGGAGGTCAAAACTGGCATTAACAAAGTATTTGTTCAGCTCCACATCTTCCTATTAGTTGAGGGGCTGTGAGGGATATGTTTTGTTCCGATTTGCATGCATGTGGGTAGTCTTTGTGTTGCTTTAAGAGGGTGGCAGTGGGGGAAATGTGGAGGCTGTCTGGGGAGGGGGCCACAGCAGGGAGCAGGTGCTGGCAGAGGTGAATGTCCATGGGGATGGGTCTGGTGCTCTGAGGTGGCAAAAGAAACTCTCTCAGGACAAGATAGGGCTGAGCAGTTTGCTGCTCTCTTAAAAGTAATTCCTGAGGTCAGTAGTAAACCTGTGTGGACACAGCGGGCCGGAGAGAGCTGCACGCAAATCTTTAGTTATTACCATTTGTGTGTTGCCTTCTATTGCCTTTGTGCTTTCCTGTATTCAAAAACTTAACCTTCTGGGTCTCATAAAAATGAAATCTAGTGTTTTGACTTCAAAAGATGGAGGGAACACCTCCTCAAAGCTGTGGCCAATTTGAGATCCTATTGCAGATCCAAACAATAACATAACTTGGATCTGGGGCAGCAAATGGTCTGAATGCAGCTGATGCGGGGCCTAATCCTGCAGACTTGGACTGTGCTGCATTATGGGTTATGCTCTTGGATAAAAGTGTTGATGTTTGTGTTATATTACTGTGGTTCTTGAAGACCCAAGACCAATTAAATATGGTAGAAAGAAAAAAAATTGTGTAGTTGGTTCAGATAGGTGTATGTCATCCCTGAAAGTGCCGAGGGAAATGGCACAAAGGTGCTTAGCTAGCTTTGGCCTTTGGGTGTTTTTGCACAAACACTGATGCTTTTTCTCTGAAGATGCTTAACAGTTAAAATGATGAAAGTAGAAGAAACATGCTTGTGAATGTAACATCCTAGGGAGAAAAAATATTTTTAAACGTTAAAATAAACCAAGTAAAACTCCAGAAGGACACAATGATATTCAGTGTCTCAACATACTCGGTTATTTTTCTCAGATGCTAATGGATCTGTCATCCAGGCTCCAAATCGGGTTCCGGATATCTTGACTGTAATGGGGCCTGTAATTTTCATCAGTTTGCCACATGCTGAAATTAGAAAAACAAATGCATTAATGCAAATAATTACACAACTCTCCTTGACATTAGTCAGAGCACAAGACCAATTGCTCTAAACTAAATAGCTCCAGGGGATTCAGGCTTATGTTGAAGATGGATTATCATCTTCACTGTATGAACTTCTCTGTATCAAGCCATAGTATAAATATGTCAAAATACAAAAATAAAAAATTATTTGTGTATATTTTTGTTTTAATATATTTTAAAGCACAGTTACATTTTCTAGGCATAAAGAAACATACAACCTAGTAAAATATCTTCTCAGCTGAAGTCAATAGCATTTAATAATAAATGAAAAGAAGACAAACTCCCCTCATTTTTGCCTTCCAAAAGTTCAGTGCAAGGCTAGCACTGATGGATGTTTCAGTTTTCCATTGACTAGGGTAACAAGGAGGTTAAAGGCAGACAGGAAAAAATGAGCTTGTACACAAAAAGTACAGCTGTACACAAATGTCTGTGTCTGCCCTGCGGTTACACACACACAGCTGTTCCACTACTAGGGTAAGGGGTCTGAAGGTAAGGAAGCGACTATGAGAATTATTCACCAACCTTGGCTGTACTGGTTGGCTTCTAATCCATTAGGCTGTCTCATGTTAGACTGTCTGGGAGGAAATACTGAGTGTCAATATGATCTTGGATGCTGACCTTCCTAACAATCCACAATCTGTATTTTAGGGGACATTAATAACGTACCTATTAGCAACAAGCCCCTGGTGGAATTCATGTTTACCAAGAGGCTTAATAACACACAGTGGTACGTAGGTGATTAGATGAAATAGCAGGTTCTTGAAGAAAAGATATTCCATAAGAATATAAAAAGTGACAATTTTATTTATTTCTTTAGTTTAAAAACAAGCGTTTCTCCACGACACATGGTTGTGCTGTATTGTATAACCCTACCTACCTAGGAAACGTGGGAAGCAAACTGTACCTGATGTTGAGAGTGAATGTACTCAGTTCAAAAGAGAAGGTCACATCAAGCCTGGATTTTCTACTTTGTGTAACTGGCAAGGAGTGTATTGTGCAAGCCTGTTTCAGTCAATTAGAAGAGGGGTGATGCTGTGGTGACAACTTGGGGGCAGCTCACAGGGATTTTGTTCGTGGCCAGGGAAGTCGAGTGTAATGGAAATGAAAACTTAAGTACAATCTGAGACCTCAATGAGCAAGGTAGGCTGTGTCTATTTTCTGGGTCAATTCAAAGGCCTTATTACTTACATGTCTCAATCTATGTATCTTAGAATCTTTTGAAGATATTTTGGATTTTCCCATTTTAAAGAATCTTAAAGGTTTTCTACAGTTGGTTATCACAGTACATAATTTTTTATTCTGGAATTTGTTGTAGATAGGCTGTTAGTATTGAGCGATGTTTTTCTACAGCAATGAACTGCTACTACCTCAAAAAGCAGAGGACTATATCCTACCAAGGTGAAGGCTTTTATTTTTCAGTGGTATGTTAGTAAAGAGTATCAGAAATGGGCATGAGATAAACTCAAATCTTCAGAGGGATTTAATCTGGAATAAAATTTTCAGAAAACTAATAATGAGTGGAAAGAAATTGGGAAACAATTTATTCTGAATTTGTAGTTCTTAAGATAATTAAAGTACAATGAATGTATGAGTTAGAGTATGCTAACTGGTGCCTTTAAAACACAGTATTAGGATAATTACTAATTAGGATTAGTATCCTAATTACTAATAAGGATAATCCTACTAATTAGTAGGATAACATAAGCAAAGAATTTGGAATTCTGAAACATGCTGTTTCTTCTGTTTAAGAAAGTATCCAGGAAGCTAAATGTGGAGTCAAAAATAAGCTGTGAAATTTCACTTCTGAACTGGCAAAACTTGAAGAGCCAATGGCAGAGATGTGGGGGTGCTCACAGAGCCCTCCTCTGCACATGGCCTGGGCAACACCGTGTGCTGGGCTAGGCATGGGAGCATGCACAGTGTGAGCTGAATCTGCAAAACTGCCTGCTGGCACGCTGAGACCTGCTGAGGCCGGGCAGAGCAGCCACCCCACCAGGTACCATGAGCAGCCAGCACACCACGAGCAGGGTCAGAGCGTGGGGGCAGCAAGCTGGGTCCCACAGCCCAGGCAGGTCTGTGTGAACTCCCCTGCTTGCTCACTGGTGTGTGTATTAGTGGATTGTGGGCACACATCAAGCTCGAGGTCCCACATCTCAGCAGGAGAGGTATGAAAGTAGGAGGTGTGCTTGTAGTCCGTGCCGGCTGTTGTGGGGGCCGTGTGCACATAACTCCATGGTGCTTCTGCGTGTGGTGTGCTGTGTGACGGGAACTTCCTGACACTAGCTAGGGAAGGGCATCCAGAAATTTGTATGTTTGTTAATGTTTAAGTGTCTAGTACTATGGTTCATCTGTTGTATTACTTGTATTGATCCTGAATGTATAGTTTACTGATTGCCAATTAATTACATGTCAGTAATAATTAATAAACCTCTTTGGTCTTGATTTGGTTTGAACTATATGAACGGAGTTGCTTTCCCCTGAGATAGGAGTTAAATGCTTTTAGAGAATCATCTTTCAAAATGTACTGAGATACGTTAAATGTGAAAAAAGAGATGACATTCTGCTTCAGCCACTAAATGATTGGCAGTTTGAGTCAGGGTATATTTATGTGATTAAATCTTCATTCCCAGATAGCATGTACTGATATGAAGAAAGGAGGACTGTTAGGAGAGTTACTATATAGCTGAGGAGCAGCCGACTGAAAAAGTGACAGAGCTTCTCTTTTCAGCATAACAAAATGGAGCATCTTGTAAGAGGCATGAGGATTTTTGTTCCTCCTACTCTGTAGTATGTCCCATCTTTTCTTTTCCATGTTCATTAAGCAGAAACCTGTAAGTCTGCCTATATGTGACATAACTACATGGAACTGGTATTTAAAATTGAGTAATACTACAAGTATTTTTTCCAACATGGTAAGCCATTCCCACTGTAGTGATAACTCTCATCCAATCAGGTTTCTGCTGTAAACCTCAGCAGGACTTGAGGCCTGTCGGCCTACGTGCTGGCAGCATGGGCTGTAGGAAGGAAGCAGCAGAGCTGTCAGTGCCCACCTGTCTTGTCGTCATAGCCCCCTTATAGTTGGGAGATTCCTAGGCACAGAAGCTTAATATATGAAGTCTCTTCCAAAATTGTAGTCATGCAAGTCTAGTACCCTGCTATTGGAGACTGCTGTTTTATAAAATTATTCACAGAATCATAGAATCATCAAGGTTGGAAGAGACCTTCAAGGTCATCCAATCCAACCGCCCACCTACATCACCACTAAACCATATCACTCAGTGCAGTGCCACATCCAGATGCATCTTGAACGCCTAAACAATATTAGCATGATTTTAAAAATGGGGAAATATTGTTTGCACTTGCCTACCCTCACCCTTGCTCCAGCTGAAGATTGTTTTGGAACCTCACTCTTCAGTTAATTTGAAAAATGTTCAGGGACAGGTACATGGATGTCATCTGTCTTGTCTTTTGAGTAGTCAGAACTCAAACCGTTGCTTTCAGACCCATGCAGGCTGGAACCCCTCATCAGTACGTTTTCAGAGTTCAGAAAGAACTGCTTGAAAGAACAGGACAAGGCCTCAAAGCATGTCTTGGCTGAATGGTCAACTTGATAAATCAGCTCATGCTGTTTTGAACTGTTTAAGGCTGCACAAGTGAATAATGTGAACCTATTGGTGGCTGGTGATGCAGCGAAATGTGAGACAAGGAAAGAGTAACTGAGGCCAAATTGTCCTCCCCTTCTAATTGAAATCCCTCTGAAATTCAGTTCACACTTTACTCTGTCAAACCTTCAGACACCCCTCTAATGCAGTGTTGCTTCCAATATGTGATCAGAAGTTAAGAGAATCAAGTGAATGCAATTAAGTAAACAAGTAAAACTAATTTCTCACTGTTCAAGAGAAAAGCACAGTTGTTTTCTCCAGTTCTGCCTTTTGGAGACCTACTTTCAATTGTGTTTACCCATTCACTACAGCAGACTTATAAAAATCAGCAGAATTGGGATAATTTGTGTTTTGTTCATTATGAAGTAGCAAGTGTGCTGTCTGTGGTGAAGTATTATGGACTTACTAATACAATGAAATAATTTATTCCAGATGAATATCACAGTATTTTGATGACATTGTACTACAATATGCAGTTTATCAATCTGTTTAACACTGAAATAATCAGTGATACTGACTTTATAAGGATAATTCCCTTATAGCTTGCCCATGCCTGATCTTGCATTTGATACAGAAGTTAAATGAATGATGACTCTTTCAAGAGTAAAGCTTGACATAATGTTTAACAGTTCACTGACAAAGGAAGATGTTTTCTGTGTGGTTGTAAGTAATTCCAACTTTGCGATCAGAGCAGGAAATTTTCCTTACTCCTTCACCAGGATTGGAAACAGCTTCTTCTTGTCTACTGAAGTATAAAATGTGTTGATCTAATCCCAGTCTATACTCTTAGCTGCAGAATGAACCTTATAATTGTGTGGCTATATTAAAATTGATATTGAATGCTGAGGTTTCTTGATAGAGAATGGTGATACTAATATACTGAAGCAGGATCATTTACTTAACACTTCTGTGGTGTGGCAAGCCTGGTAGTCTGAAAATAAAAAAAAATTCAATTAGTTTAGACTTTTCTTTAGCTCATTTTGTATGTAGGGAAATGTAACATAGACTAACATCATGTGAAATGGGAAGTGAGGTGGCTGAGAATTAGATCTGGCTTATGCTCTTTTTGTAACAAAACCACCTTTTTTTCCATGTGTTTTTTTTTTCCCCCCACAGAAGGGGACATATAGGGATGTGGAAATAACTCTTGTGGTGGCAGAAAATCTGGAGTGCGATTTTCAGAAGCACTCAGTATTAGTCTCTGTCCCTTGACTTCGAAAGAAGCAGGTGCCTACATTAGAAAATCCCACTCATAACTGATTGTAGTAATTGGAAAATCAAACCTCTGAGAGTTTATCCATCCTAAACTGAACTGTAGAAGGAACATATCATGCACAATCTGGCTGTTTATGGCTTGGTTCATCTCTTGTAACAGTTTCGTACTGTGGACTCCAGTAAGTCCATTTGTGATAAGGAAGAAGTTCAGCATGAAGTGACCATGAAAAAAAGTAGATGTACTACCCCTGTAGACTGGGAAGGTCTTTGGGGCAGAATGCATCTGGAAAGCTGCTCTAAAATGAGCAAATAGCAAGAGAAGTTGTGATAGAACAATTGGACAGGAGCTGCTTTGTAAATAGCTAGGAAGAGGTAGTTGATAGTCCCAGTCTCCGTGATGCGTTGGTAATTGCTATATACACACTGAGTGTATGATTTATAGAAGGACTTGCAATGGAAATAAATCAAAACATTCTCTTGAAGTGTTCACAAGCATTATTTTTCTATTTATTGTAGGTAATAAATAGGGGAAAATGAAGTGAGCGTTTTTTTCAGTGGTTGCATAAATGACTTCCAAGTGCTCTACTACTTGCACTTTCCTGCTTATGATCAAATTTATCAGAACATTACTTTGTAATGTGAGGGAATGAAGAATTAGTTCTTACTTAATGGTTGTATGTCAGTTGTTCTACATAATACAAATCCAGGAAGCACTATAGTCTAACTATTAGAGCTTGCTGAGAGGAAGCCTCTGGATTCTTCTGCATGCGTGTAATGACTTGCCATGTAATCTTTGGGAAATTAACTTACCCTCCTGGGCTGCTTGTTCCTTCATCTACACAATGGAGATAACAATATATATCTGTATTGCACAGTTCTGTACTAAATGATATTTGTAAAGCTCTTCAAATCCCCAAAGCAAGCATGCTCTGGAGGTACAAGTACCACTGCAATCAGTAAAGTAACCTCATGCCTGCAATAATACCTCTTCTGTCACTGATTTAACAGCATTTCTTTAGATATGTAGAATATTCTACTTTTGAATTTCTAACAAAAAATATGACTATATTACTGTAAAATGTTGTTTAGATTCTACATTATAATCGGATATAGCTACAAATGAATCCAATGTTATCTACTCTAATTATTTCTTCATATTTCATAAGCAATATTTGGCAGAGTATTGGCTTCTATGAATACTACCCACATAACTTTCTTCCAGTTTCATAAACACATAATGACAAGAACAGGAGAGTATTAGGCATACTGTGCAACCTGCATTCTCTTATGAATGCGCATGCCTGACATGACTGCCAGCAAAGGACCCGTATGTGCGTGAGTGCGTGGGAATTTGTGGTGTGTGCAATCATACGCACTCTGTTCCTACATGTTTAATTGCATGCACTCTTTTAAAGTTTCATGGACAGGTTTCTCAGCAGCTTCAGCCTGAATTTTCTCTTATTCCAAAGAGAAGGAGCAAGTTTCAGTCATCACATCTGCTGTGGTAATCATTAAACCGCAGTGAGAGTAAGACAACTGCTTACTGTGTGTTAATGAGCATTGAAAGTATTGCCAGTGCAGATGGAAGATCCCTTTTAAAGTGGACAGGACAATATAAATAATGCATTATATTGCTGAAAAACACCTGCTAGGGAGAAGAATGGAGAATAGCTATTACACACGCTGGTTAGATAATTATATTGTGAAATGCAACAAAATCTGTGAAGATTCAAGCCAGAGCCCATGGCACATTGAGGCCAGTCTGCCTTCTGCTGCTATAGGCTTCTGGCCACCAGATTGGCATGGTCAGTCACAGCTGCATCATCTCAAGCTGGGAAGAAGGTGTAGACATGAAAGCTGTTTTTCCTTTATGCTTGCTGATCTGAACATACAGTACCATCTTTGAGGAGTTAGCCACAGTAAGCCTAACTAAAACTGTTTCTACTTTATAAGAAACACAGGGGTAGGCCAGAAATACACGTAAATAGAAACAACTTCTGAGAGCCCCCTGTGAATACACCTAGTCATTCTGATGTATAAAATTTATCTTATACTGTAGTCACTTCACTAATCAATGTTACAAGAATATGCCATAAAAGCCAAGAAAACCAAGATACTTATTAAAGATAAGTTGATAGTGTTTTGGAGTCTAATAAACTTACTGGAACACTCACTATCAGAAAACACTGTGTATTAATGTGAATTCTCTTCCTTGCTGATGTAGTGCAATGCAGTCATTTTCTCCTGACTGCTTCCTGTCAATGCAGTAATGTGCTGCCATGTGTGTGTATTGAGAGGAAAATAGGATCATAAGAAATTTCCGTTTGAAGAAGTCTCTCATGTATTTTATCATCACTGTGTTATTTCTAGTGTAAAATAAAGAAATTGAAAATAAATTAGTTAAGAGGCTAACCTAACCTAGATTTTTCTCATTCCATTGCCTCACAAAAATAAAGAGGCACTGCTTATCAAGTTAATAACATATTTCATGTCATATGTAGCATTTAAAAGTAAATATCCCACACTCGATAACTGAGATACCGATCACAGGACTGAACGTTCTTGGAACTTAGAGTTAATTTATGTTCAGTGTTAACTTACAAAATGTTTATTTTTCATGGAGGGGCTGGATTGCTGGCTGTAACAATCCGGATTGCAATAGTGATCCATCCAGGAGTCCCAGAAGCCACGGAGGGGGGGGGACGGGGATGGGGGACGGACACTGTGCATTATGATTGTAAAGTAGGTAGGTGCTAATTATCCCTCTTTGGGTAATGGAAGTTAAGGTTGACACTTGATAATGATACTGCAGGTTTTTAGTTTTGGTAGCTGATACTGAGCTAGTGCTGATTTTCAGAGATCCTGAATGTTTAACTTTTTCTAACTAAAGCCAACATGTAAGCAAACGAGATGGAGGCTACCCAATGTAAATCTAGCACTGTGCTTCCTATAAAAATCATGCTTTGTTCCTTTAAATTAGATGTAATGCTTAATTATGTTGTATTGAGAACTGGAGAATGGCACCTCTCTCCTAATGCTAATATTACAGGTTTAAAAAGAGTACAGTCAGAGTGGCTTCTTGGGTGTCATAGGAAGATGACAGGGTTATGATGTGGACATCTCAAAATTGATTCCAGTCTATTTCCCACTAATTTATTTTTCACACTAACATCCCAAAGATGACTTAAGTAGCAATGCCTGTCTGAGCTCTTCTGAAAGAATATTTGTAGCTCTAACTGCTGTAAATCTCTCAGATTTTAAAGTTGCTATCTGTTATAATTTTCCATCTTAATTCCTTCTGTATACAGTAGGGCAGATCATTATATAAGATACACTGGTGCAAATTTATATGCTTATATGACTGACCTTAGGTTGAGTTACTCTTGACTTTTATTAGGGTAGTGCAGATCAGAACATAATGCAGTCTTTCATCAAACAAGAAAGTGGAAAACTTCATCTTTCTATAGAGACAACTAAAAATATACAGCCAAAGGACCAAATTTGCCATGAAATTGTTAACTTACTGAGCTTTTTCATGCAGTCTCGAAGCCTGGTTTCTAAACTGAGTACACGCTGGTGTAGTTCCTCATAGTCATAAGCACCAATTTCTTCCTGAATCCCAGTAAGGACAGTAGACAGATTCCTAATTTCTTCCTTGAACTGGATGATTAATTTGGCATCAGTTTTGTATTGTTCCAGAACTGGGATCAGTGGCAGGAGCTCATCCATCTTTTCTTTCAACTCCTGTTAAAGGCAATAAATGTGCATTAGAGCAGTTTAAAGGAGTTCAATCCCCTAATTCCCTTTAATGTAATATTTATGCCTGATTATTAAAACTCAGACTTAATGGTAGTATGCAGTAGATAAAATGCATGAGAGAATAATTTTTCTGCTGGAAGTACACAATTACCTTCAAGTGATCTGAACCAAACCTGTCGAAGGTCTGACTTTCCATCCAGAGGATATAAATCTCTGCTTAGTGTATCTTTCTTGAGAGAAAGTTATTAGACCTGAATACACAGAGACATTCAAGGAAGTCATACCTGTCTTACAGTGCTGTAAGAGTTGGTGAGCTGTTAATTTCTATTTCATTCCTGAGAAATACTGAATTTCTCAATGGCTGTTGAACCCTGTTTAGTTGTGTTCTTGCCACAGTGATATACACCTCGTTATCCTGAAGTAAAAAATCCATGGTTCTTAACTGCACTTTGTCTTCCTGCTACATCACTAGATGGCTTTGAACTCCTCCAGTTGATCTCTCTTCTGGACTATCACCAATCATTTTTTTTGCCATGTGCAGTTGTTGTGTTGCCAATCCTATTCTTAAACATTGATTAAATAAATCAAGGCTCCAATTGAGATCTTGGGTTGCCCCTTCCTCAGACTTTTCTGAGTCATATACTTTGAGAATTTTTCTCAGTTTGTAAAATATATTGGCTGCTCATCTTTCATTTCTGAATTGTTCTTTTAAATGCACAAATCATAGGGGCTTTATTAAATTTAAACTAATGGTTGAAGTTGGTTTTCGTTTGGTTATTATTCTGTAGAAAACCTCAAAGAATCCTTGCAATCAAAAGGTTTTGCTTTATTGAAAAGCAGACAAGTTTGTGCCTGATGTATCATCTATATATAGAGATTTCCATATCTTTTTATAATTTGAGGAAATAGCAGGGCTTCCATGAGTAAATGTCAGAGAAACATGAGGAGATACAAGCCTGGACAAAACAGGGCAAAGGATGGAAATAATTATTTGATAGATACTTTTATTAGATGGTAACATGTGAGGGCAAAAAGGGAGAGGCTATTGAAGGGGTTAAAGAAAACCAAGTTCTGAGGAATAGTTGGAGTAGTTAAAAGGAAAAGTAGAAGAGAACTAAATGGTAGGACATTTCCAAAATAAATAACGATGATGCCAAATGTGTTTTTAGTAAGGCGATGTGAAAGAAGCTGATAGGCAGGGTCAGTGTTTGAGCTGCCTGAAGATCTGAGTTTTTGCCTCTCGAACGTGTTCTAAGACAGCTTGAGTTCTGCAGTATCTCTTCATCACATAGCTAATATATCCATATCGTTTTAACAAGTGCTTTCACATTGGAATTATTATTTACTCAAAATAAAGACTCATATGTGTTGTTAGGAAGTATATTTTGCACACAGGTCATCTTAATAGCTAGAAAACTGCATTTTAAATTATAAGCAGATATGTCCTTGTAAACGGATTTAAGAGTATTAGAGTTCTATTGGTTCTATCCTCAAGGTGTCTTCCAATTACATTATAGTAGCAGAATTACTGTAACAGACAGAAGTTGTCAGTCTTTTTGTTTACAGTTTAGAACTTTTTATTTGACTGTTTTTATTAAAAACTTAACTTGAGCCTACTTTATGCCTGTTAAGATGAGCAATTATTTTTTCCTTGATGACAAAGACAGTAGGCTTTGTGACATAGAAAGCAGAGCTCTAGAAGCCAAATTTTTTGTTACTTCAGTTTGGAATGATGAATTCAGGCTTTGATTCTGTGTGGCATCGAACTGCCAAAAATCATGGCTAAACCATGATGTTAAAAAAAACTCTGCAAGATAAAACCATGTTTAAGAGAATTAGTGAATGTAACTTATTCCTGATAGGATTTGTGCCAGATGAGGTATCATTTGAGCAAACTGCTGTAAATGCCAATTTGACTGACGTGTGACCATATGGTCACGTGTGATCTGGATCAAATTTGTGCTCTTTTGTTCTCATCAACATGGAACCACAGCATTAGAGTATCTCACTCCAGTAAATGATATAAAATGGATTTTGTATTTTGCTACCTTGATAAAGAAAATTGATTGGTTTCTGCTGACACTCCTAGCTTGTTGCTGTGATGAGTGGTACAAGAACTAATTTGTATTGCAACATGGGTAGGTGGTGGACATATTCTGGTACTTTGTGCCTGATGAGATGAGGTGTTACGCTATGTTCTGAATGAGTTGCTTTGTCTCATAAAAGATAAAAGCACTGGAATTTTAGTAGAGAAAATTTCAGAGAGCCAGCAGCATATTGTATTATATTGACCTTTTAAATTACTCTGTAATTCGATTGGCTGGAAATCTGTTTTATACTCCTGGCAAACTGTCAAACTGAAGTTAAATGACTGGCAAGTACAAATATTGAATATTTAAAAGGTTAGAGTACTGCAGAAATCTGCTACCTTTGACATCATGTATCAGTCATTCAAATTTTGGTATTTTGTTCCCAAGGAAAACTATAATGAGAATACAGAATATGTAATGGCATTATACAAGTGTGTTGTTATTGTAGCAATGAGTCATAAAGGGAAAAAAGGTGGAGACTTTTCTTACTACCTGAAAATAATTGGAAGTATGTGTTCCAACTCTAAACTAAGAATGATGACATAAAGATGACAAAGTTTGGTAGTCAGATCATTAGTGTACTTAATTCCTGATATTATTGAGACCCCATTGGATATTCAGTGTCTCTGAAAAATAAATTAGACCCCTTAGCTACATAATTGTTTAGGTATCTAACTTTAGCACCAATTATAAAGTTCACATTTTATGTGAACTTCCATAAACACTTAAATATATATATATATTTGGTTAGCATAATGTAATCATCAGATACTGTCTTGCTGTCTTGCAGTCTTGAAATATCAATTAATCAGACTTGATATTTAAAGAACTTAAATATGCTCCTGTAACATTTTTTCCTTAAGAGTACTTCAGATAGCTTTTTCAGAATACACAATGCTATTTTGTAATCCCTGCAACCCTCCTCCCTCACAAAAAGATTGGCTTGTTTTTTGTTGTCATTAAAATTCCTTGGTAGTCTTTTTTTAATCACACAAATGTGACTGAGAATGATTGCCCTCCTCCCCTATCCCAAATTCAAAATAGCAAACCTTCAGACATGAAATTAGATCTTAATTGTGCTGGATAAAAATTACAATAACCTGATTTATTATAGGCTTTCTTCCCTTCAATTGCAGTAAATGTCAGACAACAGTAAAAGTGCAGAACTCTCTAGTTGTTTGCTATTAATTCCATTGGATCTCCCCATTTATCACTGGAGCTTGAATGAATATTAATTTCTCACTATGACATGCACATTGATACAGAAAAAACAAGAATCTGTTTATAGTGACATTTCTCTAATGCCTTAATATTTAATGGTTACTCCCTGTTACAATTAAATTGAACAAAGCGAAAGATTATCATCATAAAGGAAGATTTATTATGCTTTTCTTTTCAATGTTGCTCTTTTATGAGCAGTTCAAGCTGAGATCTTAGCAGTCCATGCATTGCTGCTTAGTACATTGCTTCCAGCAGGCTTTCAAAGTTAGTGTTAAAATAAAACCTACTTGAAAATGCTTTGTCATTAATGTCTTCCGATCATCTTCAATTTGCCGAAACTTGGCCTTCAGCCCTTTCATTTGTGTTTCCATTTTTAAAACATACTGGAAATCCCTCTGAGTCCGTAGATTTAAAACTTCAATAGACTGGGACATATTCTGAACCTGTTAAAGAAGAACACTCTCTAAATGCACTTTTTGTTGCTTTACTTTTTTTCCTGGTTAGGTAGTTAAATGTCAGGCAATAAAATGTGCTTATGTCACTGCTTTACTCGCGAGTCATTTGTACCACAGTCTAGTTCCGTAACTGCTGACAATACAAAAACTGGGGAAAGGGGCCAGCGGGGGACTATCAGGAGCAAGACCTTAAAGCCACAAATGATTTGGACTAGATTCTTTGAGGTAGAGAGAGAAATCCTTTCAGTACTGTTATCGATGGGCTCAAAAAAGGCTGTTAGACAGTGGAGTCTACTTTGTCACTTGTAAGAGATGCTGACTATTCTTCAGGATGTGCTATATAGCAGGTGGCTCCTCCCAAGCACTTCGGGAGGGGTGGGACTGAGATGCGGAGATTTTGGTTAGTATGAAGAGCATGATTTTTATTGCTAGTAAGCATTTATGTAGTAATTCAGTATAAGGAATTAATGACACTATCCAGAGACAGGCTGGGGTGTGCCCATCATCAGGTATGTGTTTGCTCATGATTTTGTAGGTAGATATAAAATTAGAAATTTTATCTAATTGTCTCATTGGTAGAAACTCACATTTTTTTTACAGATGATTAGTAGAGAACGTTCAGGTAACTTTTGTAGAGCAAGTGACTTTGTAGCTATAGTGAGCACTTTTACCACAATGAGGCAAGAATAACTGTCATCTAGAGTAAGTGATATATATTTTGGACAGTAGCTGTTATAAAAGCAATGCTTCTGCCAGTCATAAAAATGACACATTCTGCACAGTTACTCTATTTCAATAAGTGTTTTGTTTTCCCAAAACATGAAAAAAATAGACTGCTGTCAATGCATTAGGTACCGTATTGAAGTTTTGGCTTAAGCGAAGACAAATAAAAAAAGTCTACCTTAGTAAAAGGCAAACCCAGCAGTACACCTGTTGTTTGCAAGAGTATGCAATGTTTGAACCAGTATTCATCTTTGAAAGGAATACATTGTGACCTACAGAACATGTGGATTCCGGAAATAGTCTTAAAATACTCTTCAAAATAGTACACATAAATTATTGCACAGGTGCCATTAGCAGTTCTTAAAAAGTATTTTTAAGAAAAAAATGTAATGTTTCTTTATTTTTTTTTTTGTTTGTGTTCTAATTGTTGACAGCAGACAAATAAGTCCTTCAGGTCTTGGAAGAACTTTGAGTGTTTCCAATTGGCAGAAGATGCATTCCCATAGAGGCTCTAATTAAATGACTGTGCATGGACCTACTGAAGTAATAATATGACTTTACATACCCATTATTACCACAGTTCTAATCATAAGAAAGGAACTTCTAGACACCGATGATTTAGATTCTTTCCTTTGGCAGCTCAAAAACTATGCTGAGATCTTAATACCCCTCCAGCCCCCACCCCAAAAGAATGCAAAATATTTTTTTTTTTTACATTAATATTTTAGTGTTTGGAAAATATGCTGGAGCAAAGACTGTGGGAATTGAAGTCTTGCTTCGTTAAGTAAAGAGACAGCATGGGGGGAGGTAGCTCCTCCTCTGTGTGCTGGTTCATCAGTGTCCTCTCCCCGCATCTCATGCTATGAGCTCTGTCACAACCTGAAACTAAGTCCCTGCTGAAGTTCATGGATGTTTAGGAAGGCAAAATCTGCAAGGATCTGGCATTACATTAGCGCTGGAGTGATTTTTCTATAGCTAGGAAAAAACCCCTTAAAATTGTATGCTAAAAAATGTATTTTTAATTCTACATTTTATGTTGCTTTCTGCTGCTGTTCAAACACTGTCAGGCCTCAGCTTCTGGACCACTAGCTGTGATACAGTAATTATAACCTTGGTTACTTATGCAGGGAATGCAAAACAAGTTTGTGTTTTCATGGTTGTGGCATTTTTTCAGTTGTCGATGCAAAATAACATTTCACTGGTTTTACTATATATGCAATAGTGGCTAGAACTGGAAATAAGAATTCGGTTGTTTGGGCAAAAATTGCAACACCAGAGAGTGAATAAATAGTATGATTTGAGGAAAGAACAAATGAAAGAAAATTAGAACTGTTTCTCTTCTGTACAATCTGCTTTTCAGGTGCTGTCATCTTTATCTCATTATTTGTTGATAAGAGACAGGATGACCTTCAAGAGTCTCATATGATTGAAGCAGCAGCTGTAGTTTAAACCCCACAGCAACTAGCTAGTTTGAGGTGGGGTTTGTTACCTTTTACACAGAAAAATCAGTCCTATCTGTGTGCAAGGAAGAAATCTGGGAGAAGTGAACAAGAGGAAAGGTGCAATTTCAGTTTGCTAGGTGAGTGGCCTGGGTTGGGAAAGGTGTGATATAAGGAAAATAGCCAAATAATGATCAGTGGTGAGAACACAGGTAGGGTATATATCCTGAAGAAGTATTTTTATTAGATAACTATTCAATACTCCATTATGTATTGAGCTTAGAGGGAAAGGAATTCATTTCCATGGGAAGTTTTGTGGTCAGAAGGAAGAATTTTTTGGAAAGACTTACCTTCTCTAGCAGTTGTCTGAGTTGCCTGCTTTTGGCATCTCTTGAACATAGGTTTTGTTCAGGTGCAACAACAGTGCAAATGCAACGGCCATCGGGATCCTGGGCTGAACTATAAACTTGCCACCCTTCCTTGGGGCTAATCTGAGTCTGTAACAACAGAATAATAAAAATGAAGGGAACTGAGCTGAAATTTTTGTTCTTTGAAAAAACATTACCTCAAAATATTGCTTATTTTTGCAGTGTATGTTTGCAATGAAGTTCCTCCCAGACAACACTTATTACTCTCTGAACTAGTTAGATTGGTGGTTTCCCACAGTTTTGTCGTATCTCACACCTTTTCTCTAGAAATGTTCACTAGAAATGCCCAGCACACATTGTCTCCGTGGTAGATGAGAACACTTTTCTGCTTGCGATTCAGCACAAGCTACTTGATTGAATTCTTTGCAAAGGGATGTTGCAGTTTTTCATTAGCAGAGAACAAACGTCCTTTCCGCCTGAATCACTTTTACTTTTGACTAATGGAAACAACAAAGACTGGGAAGAACAAATATAAAACCCAAAGAGAGAGCACGGTGTGTGACTCACACATTAGGGATTGTCTCAGAAGTGGTTCGGGATGTGGGTTAGCAGGTTTGCTCTTAAAGATGCAGCACACAGAAAACTATTCTCCATTGACTTTTACTGCACCTACACCGGAGGGGAGAGAGGCTTGCTGCAAGGTAGCACTGGAAAGTGGTTAGCTTAGGTGCATGGGGGTCATGGCAAGCAAGGCACAGTGCAATATTGCATGTCCTTCCCTGGGACAGGAGAAATCTGGAAATTTTGTAACCTGTTCTTTTTTACAGCAACCACTACCACCACCACTGAGAAAGAAAAGCAAAAAAATCATGATTGCTTGCACTGCATTTAAAGCTTGTGTGATACCTTGTGAGACTAGGTATCTGTCTGTTTGATGGGATGTATAGAAATGCACAGCATAAGAACAAGAGAAAGCAATACAATTAGGTGATTGAAAAGATTCAGGTGATGGAATTAAAACTAATGGGCACAAGAAATATTTTACTTTCTTTTTAATCTGTAATTTAAAGATGATATTACACATTATTCCTTCCTAATAATATAGTATTGACTACTGAATTTCATAGTACAGATGCTAATGGTTCCCATGAAGTAATTTTGGTCTGGCCACACTTGGAATCAATTACTAGTTATATTAGTAAATTGTGCTCAGTGTCAGCACAGAGAGTGATTATTTAAACTGGCAAGCTTTGATATTGATGCTTCATTGGCAGCTTAGTGCAGAGCAAGATGCAGAGTTCCTCGCCTCAGAAGAGGTGCGATATCTCTGTAGACTGAGGTTAGAAAAGAGCACAGACTTTTTGCAACAATGGCTCTTCTGAAGAAGTCATTGAATATAGCAGTGACCTCTTCTACTGAGGAGTTAATTGAAAAATCAAAATTGTATTGTTCCTCTGTTTTGCAAGAAAAAACAAAATGTCATAATGAAGATGACTGTAAAAAGAGGACAGCTAGATTTGCCTTAGGATTTGCTAGAAAGGCATATCCAGAGTTCCATGCTAAGTTATATTGCCTCTGTGGTGTTCTCTTCACCTTAATTTTTAGTGCAAAGGGAATCTACTTTAAGACATGGAGAACGATTGAAAAATAAACAAAATTACATCTGCAGAGACAATTTAAATTGGTTTTGAGCAGCTACTAAAATGGCAAATTTGAACAACTGAAGCCTATCAAGGCTGGTAACCCTTGTGAAGTATAAGCTCAAGTCACTCCAGTACTTTCCATGATTCCCTGTAGAACTCATGCCCAGACAATGTTGTCATGCAAGAGTAAGGAAACTGTATTTTTGTTGAAGTTCAGGAACCTAGAGCTTGTGAATATAATTCCTTTAGGACAGAAATACTTAGTATTAGTTTATGAAAAATTGTAGTATTTGAGACTTATACCTGCTACATTTAGACTGGTAGCAACTGGTTTTACTGCATTCTAGTAAGTTTTCTACAGTGGAAAATAGGTGAGATATCAGGATCATGCAGAGTCTATAGTAAAGCCCTTATAATCCAGGCTGTGTTATCAAAGGTAGCAAGGTAAAAAATATTCTAATGATGTCATGAGTTTCTCTTTTGACTTCATCTAAGATAAAACCCCACTTTATTGATTAACAGCAAATATTTTCTTAGTGTCTTTAAAAAGTAACTGCTATTTGGGAAAATATTTCTCACAGTGAGAAACTGTCAGGTCCAATATGAGTGCATGGTTATTGACTGCCTGTGCATAAATAAGCACTCACATAATACTCCCACAATTTAGGCTGTAGTTATTTGTGTTATCCCGTGGTTCCCTGTTTTTGGGCCATTAAGGTTCTTTCCTTAATTAGGATGGGTTATGTGAGAGATCACAGAGAAAAAAAAGAAGCATGTGGGTGTAGGTGGACTTTTTTTTTTCCTCTCTTATTTTTTTAGTTTGACATTTAATGCCTACCTCAAGCAGAAACTGCTGTGCTGTGCAGGGAAGGAGCTAGAAGGCAACAAAACCTTACAGAAGCTACTGAATCTACCCTTCAAATGCAGGCTTACTGCTGGCAGGCCTTAGTAAACAAACAAGAAATAACTTGACTTACTTACACTTCACTTACCTCTGAAAGAGTTCTGATAAAACTGGTACAGTTAACTCCATTGTTACTAGTGACAGGACAAAGGGCAGCACATATACTTAATATGGTTGCTTAAACCGTATTTTTCAGTTTGTCTTGCAATTTCAACTCTGGAACTGGAACAGAGCTGAGAAGAGGCAGCCCTTTCCCCAACCCCACCTGCTTGTACAATTCTTCTAGCTAAAGGGAGGAAATTGGCAGTTTTTGTTCTTTTTTCCTGGTACAATATACAAAATTTATATACTTAATATGGTTGCTATCTGATTTATGAGCTGTGTATCTGCTAGGAGAGAACTTTTGGAGAAGTGCATGTGCTGCACTGTCCACTGGACAAGCTGCCAGTGGATAACTCTTGATGGCAGTTAAAAACCAGTCAGTGATGACCTCAGTATTGCTGAGCACCTGGGGCATGAAGTCTTTCAGCCAACATCTTTAGGAAAAGATAGCAGATTTGCTGTGCTTGGTTTTGTGCAAAAAGAAGTCCACGATTGAAGTTCATATATTTTTCTTTTTTTTGCTTGGTAGGTGTTGCCAAGCTCAGCTAATCAGGTTTTTATGATTGTTTCCCCAGGTCTACAGGCATTCCTGCTGCCTCTCTTGAAACACAAAATGTGCATATAGCTCCAATTCAATCAGTGAAATAATACTTAGGAGGCATTTATATCAGTAGTGCTCTGTTGGAGCCAAGGGAAGCATCACAGTTTACACTGCTTGGAATCTGAACATGTTAATATATATAAACACACATATATGTGTGTATGTATAAATATATACATATACGTACATGTATTATAATGACTAGTGTGTCATTAGTTACTCGATTGCAACTTAAAACTTGGATTTAAATGGGATAGGGAAATTTATTACTTGTAATATCTTAGTGCCACAAGAACTAGCAATACATACTATATTTCAATGAGCACAAGTTACATCTAAGGAAAATAAGATAGAGCTTTTCCTTGTCTCCTCACCTTTTTGCTGATCTAAAACAAAACAGAATTTTTTCTTGCATCATTTCATTAAAGTAGTAGTATTTCAAGTCTAAATGCAGTGATTTCCTGCAGTAATGTTTTTCCAGCATGCACATATTCAATTAGAATCATAGAATCATGATTGTTGGAAGGGACCTCCAGGGTCATCAAGTCCAACCTTTATCCCATCATATTCCTAACCATTAAACCATTAGTCCATGGCCTCAAGTGCCAACAATTATTTGTTGATTAGTAAATGCATAATTTTTAATTAGAACTAATAACCTAAATTCTGAGCATAGTGAGCTACTGTACAAATAGTTAAATTTACATTTTACGTAACACACTATTATGTAAACATCTGATTGCAGTTACACAAAAAGATGCACAGAGTATTTTACTAACCATTTAGAAGAATGGTGTTTAGTTTAATTTATGAACTTCAGTATAGTGTTCTGTCTTGACCAATTAAAGTATTACTTTAATATTTAGGCTTCTCATGAGTAGTTAATCACAGCTTTTCTGCAGGTCCTCATTAACGGAGGCTGCTGTATATGAGCGTCAACCATACAAAGTGATATTTGTGTCATTTGTATTATTCCCATATCAGCCTTTCTAAAATTCTGCTACCTAACCTCCTAGTTTTTCAATATTTTTCCTAACGGCTATTTATTTGCTTAAGTATACTCCAGTAAAGTAAAATAGGAAAAAAATCATATGCCTTGTGTATTGTAATGAATAACTAAATATAACACTATTCAGACAAAATGAAACCTACTGCCAGGTATCTTTTTCTTAATAATGCAACACATTTTTCTGGAGCAGTAAACATAGGAAAAAAAGTCTAGACAAATGAAATTACATTGCTGCACTATTTTTAGCATTTCACACTCTAGAAGAAGGCATTTGTCTTAAATATTTAGGGATGCTATTTTAAAATTTTTCCTTTCGCAGTAAGACCACAACATTCTCACCAATGTGCAGTTTTATGGTGCCCAAAGAGAAGCATGCATTAAGTGATGATAGGAAGATTAGTAGCTTAAAAAGAGATTTGCATAGAGGGCAACAAACTAAAGCTTTTGCTGGCATTTAAATACTACTTCAGCATTAAGATGGTTTGCAACAGTCACAGCTACTTACTAGAGTATCTGAAGTGGTTATTCTGGTGGTATTTAGTCCTACCAGAGATGGGAGAGTTTGGGACATCCAGTTAGAGATCATTGCCATGGTACTAAGAACAGCACCAACCTTCAGCAGTGGAGGACGCATTGCTGTGGAGTTAATGAGTTTTCATAGTGACTGATTATCATCCCAGCGCAGGCTGGCAGTGAGAGGCGTTGACTGCAGCGCACAACATCCACAGCATGAAAGGAGATCAAGCTACCCAGATTTAATCATCCATTAAAAACACTCATATCCTTATTTGCCCCCTGTCTTTCTGCTCTCACTAACAAATACTTAGGACTATCTTATGCTGACCACTAAATAAGCAGTCCTTTCTGTACTAATAATCATTGCAGTTTCCAGTAGGAGGTGGCACAGGTGAATTACCTCTATAGGTGCTAAAGAGTCAATTAGCACTTAATTAGCTCAGTCCTTGCAAAGTGGTCTGTGCCTCTGTTTGAAATGCAAAAGCCCAATCACAAACTGAAACACAAATACCTCTCACTCCCCATCACTGCTTGGGTAGAATTAAACCCGTCTGTTTCTAACTATGATACTATACTTGTCCAAGTGCGTGGGAAGGGGGAGAACTTGAACCTTCCTTATCTCGTATAAATTACAAACATCAGTGACTTTATAATTTGCACAGCTTGTTATTAAGATATTTGTTTAAAATAACATTGAAACAGTAAAGATTTACGTTTCTCAGTGTTCCTGTTAGTTTACAAGTTTTTATACCGAGAGTTACTGCATTACATCCAGGGCTGGCAGACTCAGTATATTTAGATGGGACAAATATTGGATTGCTCATGTAGCATTTTGAGGCTTCTTTTGGTTTTAATCTGCTATTAAATCTACTCTTCTCTATTGCTGTAGAATGATCTCCACATTCAGTAAGAATTTATCTTTTTCATAAATTTAGCAACTGGGGGAAAAAATAACAAAAAAAGTGTAGAAATCACTGTGCAGTAGTTTTACTTTTTTAGAATTATTTTTAAATGAAGAAATGCTGAGCAATGATTTCTAACAGCAATTATTTTAAAGAGAACTTGCTTGCAAGTTTGCAGAGAGATGGACTACTGTGTTTTTCCTGGAGGCAGTTATGGGCTTTGTTTCTGCATTTGCTTCCAAAAGACTGTTTTTCTTAAGGAGTTTTGGCAGTTTGTATGAAGGAAACCTGTAGTGAAACTGAAGGGATGTATTTTTATAGGAGTGTGTGATCATGAATGCATTTATTAAAGTTACTAAAACCCTGCAAACATTTTTCAGATTCTCAGACCTCATACATGAAATTCAGACTAGACTTTTCCAAGATTCCTTCAAAATTATTTTAATAAATCTATGCAGGTTAGTGAAGACATGTGGAGAATTAATTTTTAAAAAAGAAATTTAAAAACATGTTGAGAGATATTAAATAATCTTATAAGGAGTCTGCCAGCAATAGACTACAGAGGAATTCTGTGCATCCAAGTATTAAATGTTTTCTGGGAGTTACACAATAAGGTGAGCTGTGAAATGTTTCAAATAATCAAAAAACCTAATTCACTGAAGAGATGCATTTGTAAACAGTGAAAGAATATGAGTTCGCTTATATACAGCTTCTGCCCAGAAAAATAAACTTTTTGCTAGTTTCTCTATAAATAGACACTGCAGTAAAAGACCTAAATGAGAAAATGCTAATCAATGAAATAGTGAACATGTAGTTTTGTGTACCTGTACCATGCTGAACATGCACACTTGTTTACATGCATTTTGACTTATTTCACTTATGTTGTCTAATTGATACCAAAACTCCTGGGAAAAAATAACACACAAGGGCTATTTTCTCCAGAGAACTCTGATTGCTTTCAAAATATGAACTGATAGTTGATGACACTGGTGTCTGAATAAGAAGACACAATTTTTTTGCTCAGTTTCAAAAAAAGTATCCCGGTAAAAAAAATGCTGCACTGGATCTGTTTCTTTGGTCCATTTAGCTCCTTTTCCATCGCAATAGCCAGCAGTGGTTGCCTAAAAGAGGAATGCAAGAAGAGACCAAACATGCAGTAATACTTGGTGTAACCTTCCAGCAAACTGTGGCACTTCCTGGGCCGGAGGTTGTAACTTTGTGTTCAACAGTCTTTTGTGATGCTTTCTTCCAAGAATTTATCAAGCAAATTTTTAACTCATCTGTACTTTTAGGAGACACAACATCCACTGGCATGGAGTTCTGCAGTTTAATTACGTCTTGTGTGAAAAACTTACCAGAAATCATGGTTAGATTGCAAATTTGAGAAATGCTGTGTTCAATCCAAATCTGCAATTTTCCATTGAAAAAAAAATTTTTTTTAAATTATGACCTTTGTCTCCTTCCAATAACCAAAATTGCTTTCAGCTACTTAATAGAAAAAAACCCTTCATCAGTGCATTTGGATACTGCGAGTATGGTAATCAAGCCCATGAAACAACTCAGTTTTGTTAAATCTTATCAAGACTGTTACTCCCTTTTGAGAGCCTCTGGTGACTCTACTTTCTGTTGTTCTATTAACTCCAAAGGACTCAATAGCACCATTAGGTTTCATAAACCAACTTTTCTTGTGGTGTCTGTGCTTATCCTCTGTGGGGTGTGTTGTAGTGCCTTGTACTCCTGCTTGTATGGAGTAAGCAACTGCTGCAATACACTGGCTCCAGCCAGGCTGCTGGGTTGCCTTACTGTGAAAACCGGAGTGCAAAGATGCTGGTATGCGCCACATTTCAGGCTGGTACAGGCTTGTGGTAGTATGGAGATTCACTGCTGGATGCAGAGCTTCAGAAGCACTCCTGCATTTCACAGTTCTGTAATGGCAGCTGTTTTACTCAGCATATTTTATGTATTTCAAGACAAAATTCGTAATAGTTTGGATTGTGTGATGGTGGCCATTACATATGTTTCTCTGAAGCCAAGAGACACTGTGGGAAGACACCCTTGATGTGGTGTCTTGAGACTGAGAGGTCAGTCAGGCATTACCTCAGCATGATGAAGGGTGCATATTGAACCATCCAGAATGACATCAAGAGCTTTGTGCTGAACTTTGCACTTCACTGGCAATTTATCGATTTCCCGGGTAACTCCATTCACTACTTCTGATATGGGTTAGGTAACATTTGGAAATGTTGCATTGTTTTCTAGTTTTATTGGGTTATTCTGAAGTACCTCAGCATCCTCTCTAGACCTAACACAAAAAAGATTGTCACTCACCAGTTTTACCACATTTTTGTTCCTGTCTTCTTTCAGAAGTTTAATAAGCACATTAATTCCCCCAGTTCCAACACATTTCCTTAAAGTCATGGTAGCTTGTTGGGTTTTTTTAACACATTGAGCTGCAGCTGTTAATATTTTGGTTTTCTTCTCTTAAATGTTTTCTGTTCCAGAAAAGAACAATATCTGTCCTCTCCTGACTGTTTTAACCTTGGACAAAGCATATTCAAAACACCATAAAAGGCTTTTCTAAAGTCTAGATGAGCAATTACTGGTGATTATCCTTAGTCCAGTGTACTGTCAGCTCCTGCAAAGAACACTTTGTTCGGATGTTTGGATTATTCCTAACAGATGACATGCTGCTTGCTTCTTGTGATAGTATTCATTAACATAGTTTAGAACTTTATTTTCTTTCAACTAGTGTAACTGCTAAGGAGGAAACCTGCTGGTGTGTGATTTATGGTATTGATCCTAGATACATCTTTAAAGGTCGTAGCAGGAGATAATCCCCTAGTACTCTTGGCTGGTTATGTAATTTAAAATTTCCATACTATTGGTATCTGGATCCCCCATAGTGCTGGAGTTAGATCCCCTACGGCTGCACAAGGGCTTTAAAGCACACTTGTGCTGCAGTGCAGGGATGGTGGCAGGTTGTAGAGGTATATGCAAGCCTGCTAATGCAGCCCTAGGCCAGGGGCTGACAGTAGTGTAGCTTACACCAGAAAGCTGCAAAGCTTTTTTTATTCTAGAACTTCAAGTATGTGGCATCTGTGTCCTACAGTGCTGCAAATTTAATGCTAAACTCAGGTTTGTTTACATAGGCTACACCTTTCCCCTAGACAGAGACATTACTTGTTCAGTGTAATAGTCACTATTCTATGTAACTGATACTCCTCATTTCATGCACCCATTTGTCAAACAGTTGCTTCAGAGTAGCATTGCAAGGGAAGGCATCTGTGGGAACGATATGTTGCTGGAAAGGTTTCTTCCCTGATCAGTAGAAATACTCACTGGAACTGTATTTTGTTTGTGTCCTTATCAGAACTGTAGGAATGTCCAAAAACCCTTTCTGTTAACCAATTAAAACTTCAAAATAATTGCAGCTGTATTTTGCCATAAATATCTGGGTAACTTAAAAAATGGCAAGCAAATAGTAGAAAATCTTTGTGAGAAACACATCTGATACCACATACACAAAGATCTTACCAGAAACCACAGAATAACTGCAGTTATTCTCTCATTACAAAGTAGAAACAAAACCTTATGATCTCTGTTTCATTTCAGGTCTGTGTTTTACTTTTTTTTTTTTAAAGGTTTCATTTCACATTTTTAGTCTATGATAAACTGCTATGAAGTGGTTTTCTGAACCTAGAAAGCAATAGCAGTTCTAAAATCTAAACATTATTTTTTATTACCCTAGAATTTCTACTGGTACAATAACTTCCTCTTTTCATAGCTAACTTCTCCTAGAGTCAATAAGAGCTAAAATATTTATACAGAATGACTACAGATGCCATATTTTGATCTTACATAAAATATGTGAATCTGTAGCAATTCCAGGGTTGTTAGCAGAGTTATTGTATACCAGTTCTGTAATAATCCATTGTTGTATTATAAAATATTAGGGGCATTAAAGGCATTATTAAAGTATTCTATGTATGCCCTTCTTTACTGTTATATAAGAAAAAGTTGGATGCTCTTCTTGTTTCTGATATTTACTTTCACTTTGAGATCCTGTTACATTTTGATATGGGTTAAATAGACTCTAATGTAAATAAGAATACAGCCCAACATTCCGTTATCACAACTGAGGTATGATAACCTCTGTACTATAAAAAACAATTAACGTATCAGGAATATCAACAAAGCAACTGTCCTGAGAGTCAGCAATATATGAACACACATATAAATGCATGAAAAATGTCTAATTACCTCCTGACTGGAGGAAAAGAACTAGTGATTGTAAGAAAGAGGAAATGGTGAAGTTCAGCAGCAGCCACTTAACCGTAATGTCAGCTTATATAAAAAAAAAGTTCATTCCCAAATATTTCTCAAAATTCAAAATAGTGTTCATGGGTAAATGCTATAAAGGCTTTGCCTAAAACCTTGCATTTTTTGCAGATAGAGATCAAAGAGATTGCATACTCATGGCTCAGATGTCTTAAACAGCTTCCTTTGAAGCAGAGCAAAGCCAGAAATCTTAAACCTCAGTAAATTTGTAGTTTGACAGGTTAGGTTTAGAAAGTAAGTGATGCATAAAAGTCAAAGCTTCCCTTGTTATAGCATTGTTCTATAGCGTATAGAGTTCTTTTTCTTCACGTGATATATTCCAGTGGTGACTCAGAAGTACATACAAAAAAATGTATGTCAGTACATTGGTCATGTTTGTGGGCATTATTATTTATTCACATAAAGTTAATGCATGTATAAAGCAAAGTTCTCAGAATATGAGTAGCAATTAAGATTCATAGAGGTTAGGTGGACTGAACAAGTACATCTTTGCCCTTTGAGTTCAATTCCAGTTCTCTGAATTTAGAAACACTGAGAAAACATTAGCTGCTTCATCTAACTATGTTTTTGTTCATCATATCTCTCTGGCTTTGCAGTGTTACTTGTGACTAGTAATACCCAGGTTCTTTGTAAGAGCAGATTGAGAGGTATATCTCCTTTATAGAGAATACACCATAGATACATCTATCATATAGAGAATTCACCATACACAGTGACATTTTTCAGTCAGGCATCTCCACCGATAGTAAAAATATTGAGCAAGAGATTTTTAAAGTCTGTTTGTTGTCCATTACATATTTCTATACCAGTGCTGTTGAGGTGACATTCTTTCTGAAGTGGTTTTAGTCATCTGCTTGTTCATTTTTCAGGCTTCAGGGAGCTTCCTTTGAATGAAGGAAGACATTGTTCTCAGAGATCATCCATATATGCAGTAGTTAGCAACTCGGGAGAGGCCATTTCTTTTGATTAGAAAAGAGTGGTGTACATTGAAAGTTCTCGTAAAGCTAGGCACAGAAAATTGCGAGGCAATATAAACTCTGAGATAAGTGTAGAATGAAACTTGTGGAAAATAAAAACTGGAGAGATAGTCTAAACAACTATGTTTCTATTATAACTGTGGCTTGCATGGTGGTACTTAAAGGTTAATAATTTCAATGCTTGTGATTCTTCACCCTGTAATCTGCTATCTTTTACTCCATTTTTCATGTGCCTCTAAAACAGACATTGAATCCTGTTCTCTGCATTAGAAAGCTGTGGTCTTGGACTAATAACGAGTGATTTTTCAGTTATTACAGAACATGATTGCAGCAGTTGAGGAGACTGGAAAATGGTTGGGCTTTGTGTTGCTTTGCAGTCATGCAGTGGAGTGTCTGGTACTACAGGCTATGGCAGTGAAAGAGAACAAAGCTTTTACAGCGTAGTAAGCAGTTCTGACATTATACTGATCAATGACTTATCCGATGCAAAAGGCTCACATTTCAGCTTCCAAATGCAAAGTATTCTAAAAAATGGTACACATCATGTCACATTACACTCATTCTTTTATAGTTGCATTTTATGACCAAAGAAAACAAGGTCATTCCCAATTTATGAGATGACTGGAATTTTGCAGTTTTGCAGTGTTTAGTGAAAACAGAGGAGTTTAAATGATGAAGACCCGGGCGATACCACATGAGAAGCATTCTGTTTATTGACATTTTCCATGCAGTCTGTAACCTATATTTTTAAAATGTCTTTTCAATAATTTAAGGCTGTTTTTAATCATCTCCAGCATTTAATCATTGTGTGCAGTTGTAATACTCTGTATACAGTATCAAAATTAAAAACTGTAGAGATTACTGTTATCTCACAGGACAAAAATATGAAACGTGTGAGGAGCAGGCATCAATGAATAGCTTAGAAGCAAAGATTTCATTTCCAGAGAAAAAGGTTTCTGTCCACAAGAAGTTCAATGCAGGCATTTTTCTTTCTAGCTTGAATTAGGGGGAATTCACCAACAAAGAATCACCAAGTCAGTGAGTATTTAAAGGACTGCTTAGCAATGTGATTGTGAAGAATAAAATTCACAGGCAAAGCTGATGAAGTTTTACATAAGCTTTTAGATCTAATTAATAAAAAAGGACCAAGATTTTGGTTAATGAAGGCATTTACATAACTTCTGAGATTTGATATGAATTTTACAGGGAGGTTTAACTAACTCATATGACAGAGAAATTTAATAAAAGATTTCTACTAAATCTTGTGATTCATTTCTGCTGCTTGGCTAACAGTGATGCAGACAGTGAAGGAACTATTTGCACAAGGGCACGTAATAACTTTGGACACACAGCTTGTGCTGGAGCTTCTGAAAAGTGTTTTCAATCCCAAAAGATCACTTAAAAAAAAAGGTACACAAACTTATCCCAAGGATCACAAAATAAGAAAAGGAAATTTCAATCCAAACTTCTGTAAAGGTTGTGAGGGTAAGACCCCCACCTAATATCGAACAGTGATTCTGAAAGCAAAATCACTGTATTCTCCAGGTCTGTGGAAACCTGAATGTCTGCAGAGGAAATGTTTTAATTCATTTCTGTAATATCACCATATCTTAAAACTGAAATGCCAATTACACAGTTCACCTGAGATGCTTATTTGGATTCCATGAAAGCTTAATAATAGAATCATTAAGGTTGGAAGAGACCTTCAAGATCACCCAAAAAATAAATAAATCAGTCATATAACATAGTGCAAAATACGGTTTTCAAGATCCAGGTACATAAATATAGTCCCCTTGCACCCAAATCATTCATATATCAGTCCTGTTGAAACACTGAATTGATATTCAGTGTTTGAACTGAACACTGTTGAAATTGTGTTTTCACTATTGCTGGAGCTAAAGCTGAACTTCTATAATCTTGGGAAAGTATTTTGATGTATGATTTCTGTGAATCATCATTTAGTATCCTGAGTCATACTAATGTCTTTCATAAACAAAGCAAGCATGATAATTTTGGTCTTCATAATGTGCAGAAACACTTTAATTTTCACCTGGAAACCCAGTATGCCTTTGTTGATAAAAACACCAGAGATGAGATGTGTGCTCTGTGTGACATACTGCCTGAAGGACTGAAATGGTCTTTTTCAGTACCTTGATAGCAAGACAGAGGTAGGAAATGCTGTAAACAAGTAAAGCTTACATTTTCAAATGTAGTTTGGGATGAGAAAATCAGGAAGTATTTAATATTTCCCACAAAATCCATGTGAAAAGAATCTGTCTGCTTTTCTCTCTTAAAATCTTCATCCATCTTGAGAACACTGGAGATAGTGCCTCAAAATCTTTTTCAAAGGTCTGAACTATACTGGAATTTTATTTCCTACCTTTTATCCTGAGCTGAGTAAAGCATACTAGGGTTATATTTTCTGAATAAATTTGAATCGCTCAGTACTTACAAAATGTCCCATGGAGAAATGATTCAAGAACACGATGAAATACATTTTCTTTTCTGGTACTTCTAAATATAAGGAGGTTGATGATTGCCAGTGGGTTTCAAATATTTAGTATTTGAAATCTAATAAAATTATCACAGCTTTCTGTTCATTATTTGAAGCCTAATAAAATTATCTGCAAGTCGCAGGCAAGGTGCTCTTCCTGTTAAGGAGTGTGACTTGCCATTCTGCTGCATAAGGTGTGTAATGTAGAAATAATTATGATTATACAGTTCTGTATTTTATACCTGTCTGTTCCAACCAAGCGAAAATTCTGTTCTCAGTTCTTGTCTTGTATTAGTGTGTTCCTGCCAAGGTTAAGATCTCCTGGTGTTCAATATACTGCCAACTGCACATTGATGTTTTAAAAGCACCAAGAGGTTAAACCATAAAAGTAAAAACTATTAACATGAAACTGGAAAAAAATGGTCACATCTTAGACAATTTGTCAGAGCAGTGGTGGTGTTAAGGTAATTAAATAGCAGTAAGAAAGCACTAAGGTCCATCATTGTTAGCTTTGGAAATCAGTTTTAAATTTATAACTAGAATAAAATGATTTAAAATCTATATAAAAAGAGATGGTTTGACAGAAATAGGAAGATGCTGAAGAAAATATCACAGAGGTCAAAAATGGGAAGCTAAAGAAACTGCATTTCACACATACTACTTTTTTATTGATTTTTCACTTTTGATGGACTAGCAAATTATTGTTTATTTGTTTTCTTATGAATATAACACATAGCCAATCTGTCACAAATAAGAAGAAAAGTGATTCCAGATGGTACCGACCTCAGGCAGTGCTTAGGGAAAATATTTGTCTGTTTTTGGGCCAGATGGGATGCCATAGGGCTATTTGCAAGAATTAGATGGTTTTTTTCCTTTAATGTAACATAATGGGGGGGAAAAAAAGGGTAAAAATACATTCTCTAGCTTGAAAACATGGTTGCTGTAGGGGAGATGCTTGCTGCACATGTTCTTATTTCTCATAAGCTTTCTTGCAGTCAAGGGGAAGGAAAGGGTCAAAGGAGCAAGGAAAGTAGAAACATTAATGCTTGACTTAAGCAGTGGACAGTCAGA
Source organism: Aegotheles bennettii (assembly GCA_013398125.1). NCBI lineage: Eukaryota > Metazoa > Chordata > Aves > Caprimulgiformes > Aegothelidae > Aegotheles > Aegotheles bennettii. Next base: position 465,375 of record VZRW01010110.1, on the reverse strand, counting down.
AATAACAAGAAAGCTTCCTTCATGGATATACAGTAACGGGTAATTTTAAAGACATTAGATTTGTTAACAGAAACAAACCCCAATAAAACAATAATCAGCTTGTTGCACCTTCTCTCCTATTTTAGACTGTTCAGGAAACTGACTTCTGCAGATTTTAAATCTGATGCAAGGGATGACTACTTGAGGCTGAAGACTGCTCTAAATTATCTCCATTGGGAGCTCTTTCTCTTTTACTACCACATTCACGTTTTAAAGATAATACAAGCCACTTCCTGAAGGGCACTTTGACAAAACTCAACTTGAATTTATACCACATTTTCCTGGAAGAATTTAAGTGAAGTTTTAAAATAAAGTGCAAAATTTTAGTTCTAGAGTAACTTAATTAAATGACAGTCATGTTGCAAATGGTATTTGCTCATTATTGTCAAATAATCAAGATCAGTTTAAAGGCAAAGCATGATTTGCACAAGAGGTATATCACAATTCTTTTGGTTTGGATAGATTACCTTTGCTCACATTGTTAAGGTCTGCTCTGGACTGTGAGATTTTTTGATTCATTATTCAGTGTACCAAGGATGCAGATGAGTTATTTCATTAATTAAAGGGAAGCTCAGTAGATAAAGTTAGTGACACGCACGTTTTTTATCTGTACTATGATGAATTAAAATATTCTGATGAATTTAAAATATTAAACTTATCACTGGAGATTTTCTTACATTACTTTGATACAAAATGAAACATTTTGGAATGCTTCCTTTTAATCAATTGTTAGTATGTTAGAGACTATTCCCTAGGTTGCAAATGTCTTCTTGATCCACAGAAAGCTTGTCACTTTACATAAATTCAATGGTTTATTAGTAACATGAATGGATATTTTTTGCTGAACAACAAATTCTTATTTCAAAGGGTTTAGAATAAATACCAGCTTAGACACTTCAATTCTTTTGAAAAATTGATGGAGACTTGAAAAATACCTTGTTTTTCAACTGGGTGCTGGATATGGCCATACTCTAAAAGAAAAACAGCCTATGGGAATGATCTAGAGCCTGGGAAAGAAGACTACAAACCCGCACTTAACTGGGGACATTCAAGCAACTTTGTTTTATCCTGAAATCTAACCAAATGTTTTCCTGCATGCAGTCCTTCGTGTTTATTTATTGTTAAGATACAAGTCTGAGCTGTACAGAAGAAGCTGTTTGCAGTTCTTGTGTGGTTTTGATTCTCGAGAACTCATAGTTATGGTTTCTTAAGCAATATAAATTGCCAGATTTTCCCCTTAGCAAGCCATTTTCGCTAGACCTATCAGTTGGTAGCTTGAGAACTATATTAAAAAACTGAGGTATCAGACTGCAGACTTAGATTTTCTAAAGTCCAGGTTTTCCTAGTATGGACTTCTCTAGTAGTTTCTTGGGGGTATGATTAACTGCCTATAAATCTTGGCTGTGCGATATGTTTAGAACAGGTAGCAAAACAGAAAGCAGCATCCCAAGCAGTGTTCCTTGATGACTTTCATTCCTGCTGTGAATTCCCAGATGTACAGGAAATGTCATGGCTATGTCAGCTGCCCCAGAGCCAAGCAGAATTCTTGGATTTGTAAATATTTCTTCCAAAATGTAACAAGATATCATATACAAAATGAGCTCATTTGTGTGATGCTGTCCTTTTGCAATGCATATTGTTAACTTGAAACATACAGGAAATTAAAGTCAAGTCCAGGCAAACTGCTTGAGGTGGTTTAAAATAACAATGGCTTGATCATGAGTACAGAAGGGAGTATGTCTGACTCCTGCAGCCTTTAATGGAGTATTTCTCTCAAGCCTGAAATGTGGGATCTTAGACAGTTCTACCCTGAACACATCAGAGCAAGGAGGCGGAGTGGAGGAGATAGGAAAAGACTGCTTTACATAGAAGATGAAAAACTTCAGGTTTTACCTCAGTTGCATTGTGCTCTAGAGGTAAAGCTGGAAAGATAAGGCTGAATGTATAAAGGTTATAAATACTATCTAGATACAAACACCATTTATTGTTTTTACTCCTCCTCTTTGCACTTTGGGCCTTAGAGAAATTAGTGTTTAATTTGGAAGATATTATTCCTGTATTGCTGAGAGTTTATATTGTCCTGGACTTGGCAAGGGTGCTAAAATCTAGTGAAACCAGTATGGGAATGAAGGTTGGGAGTCAGGAGGTGCAAGGGATTCATGACAAGAATGGTAAAATCTCTTGCTTTGACTCAAAATTGAGGTATTAGAATTCAAATGCATTAAGGAAGGAACAAATTGAGTCTCTAGTGCAGCTTCCTTGGCAGTCAAAAGAATGTGGTTATAATAGCTTTTTAGTGGGATGGAAATATCTAATTTCCCCAAAGATCAATCTGGCTTAGCAATGCAGACTTTCTGACTTCATATTCTAATGCTTACTTCACAAGATGCCTCATTTCTCCTTATGTAATGAATTGGAAACAACATTGTTTTAGAGCACAAAATGCAAGTACTGCTCCATTAGATAAAACATTTCTCCAGAAACTTACCAAACAGAAAAAGAGAGAAAACTGACCCTACAGTCTGTATATGAAACACTAGATACCTGTAGAGAAGATAATCAAATGTACTACTGTCACTGAGACAATCTGGAGAAAATGTAGTGTGGCTGAGATGACCATACAGACCCTTCAAGGGTCTGAAACAGAAATTGAAGGGGCTGACAGTTGGGAAAATCAGTATCTTGGAAAAGAAAAGCAACCCTGAAGGAGAACGCGGTTTGTCAGATGTTGAAAGACAGATGATAAATTCCACATTACTTAAAGCCAAAGGCACGTGAAACGCAATGTAGCTATAACACAGTATACTGTTTATGCATTATGAATGTAACCATTAGGATAAAAGCCTTCCAGCATTCTATACAGAGTTATGTTATGGCACAAAGTGAGTCTTTAGTAATTATGAAGAATTTAAGGCAATTCCCAATCTATATTCATACTGTAATTTAAGCCTTCTGGGTTGGGAAACAGTTGTCTGCAATGTATGGTAAAAGAGGAAAAAAGCAAAAACTATTACACAGGCTAATACAAGTTTGAATGAAAAAGTAGGGAAGAAGAAGGAAAATATAATTATACAAATAAAAATAAAAGATTAAACCAGAAGGAAATGTGTGCAGTAACAGAGTAAGTTGAGATTTAATGGATAATTCTGTCTCTTACACAAGGGGCAGACCAAGTAAAGAAACAAGAGAGGCAGTGGGTGTTTGGACTTACAGCAGTCAGTCTGGAACATTATTATGGAAAGCTGAATGAGGTAATATTCTTTATTCCTTATTCTATCTTGACCCTTTTTAGTAAGTTTTTTCCCTCAGTCTATATGGTGTTCCTACGAGGTAATGTGCTAACGATCTACCAAAAGAAAACTACTGTAGCTGAAAATTGAGCTTTTTCACAGAGAGAATGAAACGGAAGGGTAAGGACTAAGGCTGACATAATTCAAGTAACAGAAAACTTCTGGTTTGTGTTAGGATGCTTTGGGACTCTCTAGCTGTCCTGCACTGGCTGAGAAAGGATGTCTCAGCATGAAGAGATCTCTGGGTTACATGACTTTCTTGCTCACTGTGTTCCTGGACCTCTGAGACTTGTTGGCATCACAGGCCTCAGTCAGCTTTGGTTTATGTTATGACGAGCAGGTTCTCCAGGCAACACCAAGACTGTAGGACTGCAAGTGATTTATGATCACGTTAGCCCTTCTCCTCTGGTCTTTTACTGGATACGTATCAGCAGTTCCTGAAAAGCAAACCTGTAATCTTTAGGAAATTGCAGCAGAAATGCCTGGCTCTAGTACTGACACACAATTTTAAAAGGAAAAGGACTGGTGTGTTACTGTTTCTTCTGAGTTCTTTATCAATAGTAAAGGAATGTGCACCTATCACTAAAAAAAATCTTGTATACAGTGATGTTTTTTATTCCATGCATGAATTAATCACACTACCTAAGTCTGATTTAGTTTTACTGAAACACAAAGGAGTGTATATATATATATATTCCCATGACTAGTACCCAGTGAAATGTCTTTCATTCCGATCAACAACTGGAGAGAATTTCCTGCTACAAATTGACAATTTAATCAATTAAATTTTGAAAGACAACCTCTTCTTCCACCTTATGGAACCACTGATTTTTATTTCAGCACTTATTTTTCCTGCTCATGATACAGATTCATTGTTATCCTGTAATTAAAGGAATATGCTCAAGAATGTGAATATGGGTTCTGCCTCTGCTCTTGAAGTAAATTAGTGGTGACTCACAGAAATTGAAAAGAACATTTAGAATTGAGGAAACTGTACTGCAACTTTTAAAAGAGTTTTGTAAAATATAGTATGAATTTCTAAAAATGTGTAATCGTTTCCATCAATTGGTGCATTGGTACTTGCAACATTACACGATCAAATACCATTAACCTCAAAGATATTTAATTGTGTTTTAGTGGGTTTCTGAAATAGGAGCACTGAGATAAACCTTTCCAGGCAAATGTGTCCTGTCCTGTGCAAAAGAGGAGGGTGCTTCCAGAGGACATCAGCACCCACACTTTCTGATCAAGACCTTCCACAGTGCTGTAGGAGAGAGGATGCATCAGTAACAATAGCTGAAGTTCTTTTAGTACAAGTAACATCCTATCAGTTGAAATATAAGTACTCTAAGAAACTCTTCTGGGAAATAGGGGGACAGTTGCTGCTTTGTACTATGTTGTTTTGTTGTTTTTTTTTTTAATACAGTTTAAGCTATTATCTTTGGTAATTGAGGCAGCACTAACAAAGAAATTAATAAACTGTCAGTGACTTAAAGCCTAAAGGGAACATAAGGCATGCCAGTTATGTTCAGAATAACATTCTTGAACTTCAGGCCACACATAATTTGTGACACTTTTCACAGTACTGATTTGATCACCTTTTTCCTTTCTTCTCCATAGCCCAGTATTTTAGATCTGCTCAATCTCACCTGCACATTCCATCAGATAGTCCATTGCATAGTTACAAGTTACAAGTGAGAACTCTGTAATGCGTAGATGATAAATTCAATAAGTGATTTTGAAGATTTTAGAGCAAAAGGGAAGAGCTGCATGGCCTAAAGTCTGCTAATCTGAGACAAATTTGTTCATTTCCCATTTAAGAAAAAGGTCTTATGACATCCTCTGTCAACATAAAGCACTCAAAGGTAATTAATTTCAACTGTATTTCTAGAATGATGCTGGGTTGAGAGTTTATGATGCAAGTGTGTTAAGTCGTTCAGTTTTGGGCGAACAGAATAAATGTCTGTTCGAGCTTCTGTCTATGGTTTATTTTCTGTGCTGGTTCTGATGAAGGTGGGGAGCACAAGGTTTGTTTCTGGATAGAGGGACTGAACTGGGAAGAAGAGTTTCTGAAGTACCTGAGAGTACTCTTCATATGAGATAAAAGGGGGGAGAATCTCCCCAAAATACCATTAAAATGAGCTATGTTCTTAGAGGGCAACAGAGTGACAGAAAACGAGCTCTTCTGATACAGCTGACAAGAAACCAAGACAAAAAAAAAGTCAGAAACAACAGACTGGGCTCTGATGTACTAAAAGCAGCCAAACAGAACAACTGTGCTATCTTAGTATAGATAAGCTAGCTGTGCCTCTTAGCTTCTCTTTAAATCTGTAGTTTATTTGATAATTTTTTAATCTTCTATAAGACACTGGTTCATTGTAATCTTTTCTTTGTGTTTGTATGTGAGCTCAGACTATGAACTGCAGATGGAACTTAATGGAGCTTTCACGTTCATGTAATTCATATGAATTAGAAATAACTTAGTAAAACAAAGGAGGCTCAACAAAATCAAATTTAAAAATACTTCATGCAGAGTTCATAACAGACTAAATAACACTTCCAGACAGCTGCAATGTACTTTTGCCAAACTGAGATAAAATAAATGCTAAGGAAGTGTCAGAATGAACAAAAGAAGGGTCCCTCCTGTGTCCCTTTACAAATATTTTTTCTACGTTATTCCTTTAGTAAACAAGGATGTAATATGAACGTAAAGAGCAAAAAACATTAAAAATCAAACAGAGCTCTGCACCACTGCCTCCCTCCCTCCTCCAGTTGATACAGGAGTACACATTCCTGAAATCTCTCACAATTTGAAGTCAAACACACAAACAGCATTATCTCCCTTACTTCTGTAAACACTTGAAGCGTTATCAACTCAGCATTATATGGTGAAATCAGTTGTGTGACTGCTGAGGAAACAAAGGAAGAATGAGTCCTGTGTTCTTTTGTGGTTCCCACAGAGAACTATACAGAATTTCAAGGCAGGGAGGAATACAAAAATGGATATAGGCTTGCCTCTTCCCAATATATATGCCACTGCAAATGAGCCAGTGTGACAAGAATATTAAATACTGTCTTATATTAATAGCAATAATTAACATCTTTGGGAGGAAAGGGAGAAACAATTCTTTGTTTGTGCTGTTCTTTAATAGTAAAACAATCTAATGCTCATTAAGAATTGTATCCCCAGGGCATAATTTGAAGGTAGACAACCTATATAGTTTCTAAAGGCTTAATCTTATAAAGAGAGGAAGCATGGTCTTAGATCATCTGGATGATGAATTGTACTCTACACACTAGAAAAGCTTGAAGGGTTTGGAACACGATTTTCATAAAGGACAAGGGATCAATTTGTGTCACTTGGCAAATAATTCTACTGCACTTTCATCTCTTCAGGTTCAGTCAGTAAAGAGTAGACCAACTTCACAGTGAGGGTTTCCTGATAGGTATGCTGTGGAAACTCCATGGAGGTGGAAGCTGTTTCAGCAGTGCAGTTAATCAGCCATCTCCCAAGTGCCATTGGAGCTCCTCAAAGGGACAAAACTGTACTTCACATGGATTAATTGTAGGCTGTCCAAGCTCAGGTTCTTTGTTCAACCGAATTTTAATTCACAGCAAGACATTAAGTATTTAAGTCTGGAACAAGTCTGACTGAACTCTTTTCCATATTATTGTCTTTCAAATTACTCCCTAATTTCTCTTTTGTAAAAATAATTATTTTAATTTAGGTGGAGACTTTAATCTAAGCATGTCATAGTATTTTAACATGGTCAGTCCAGCCCAGCAAAAGGAGTTCTAAAATTCTGTTACCTCCCATACCAGATGAACAGTGTGTTCTTGTCATGGATATGAAAATACAGTTAATTTCCTAAAATCCTGGAGTGACTGCAATAGAGGTAGAACTGAATGTAATGTCTGTTGACTGTAGTTGAATACTCCTGTGATGAAATCTAACCCCTAAGCTGTAGGTTTGTTATAAAAAGGATATCCTATATATGATATAAATATACCTTCTGTGTAGCAAATCTATATGCTACTTCACAATGTAGGGATAATATATGTGCATGTGTGAGACTATCACATAAATGCACTTTGTTTCTCGATTATGTACAATAAATGCTAAATACTAGGTAACAACATACTATCTCATCACTAAGCATGGTAAAGGTAATCATACTAATAATGTGAAGCAACTGCTATGTAGGGCTACATCCCTGAATTCTTATTCAGTTAGGTTAGGGATTAAAGATTTTCTTCATATTGTCTGTTCACCGAACATAATTACTTGGTTGCAAGTGTGCATGGTAAAATAAATTGTGTTGTCTGTCACTGCGTACAGGAAGAAAAGATACCGTTCTGTTTTTCACACTCTGCTATTGCACTGTTCTCAAAATAGTGTCTGAAAATTGAGCTGAAAAAAAAAGACATGAACTCAAAACTGCCATACTGTGTTTCGTAGATTTCTAGTCCTGGTGTTAGCAAATAATGAAACAGTATCTGCATGATAACTAATAGAAAAGTGATGAGCAAAATCCTACCGAGTATCAACAATGATTAGCTCCATAGGCCCTTCTGTGTATGAAATGCAACTCCGAGCTTACCTTAAGGTGCTTCAGTGTATTATGCAAGTTTAACTGTTTTCTCAAAAACTACTGAGCACCATTGTCTCTTTTGATATCTAGGAGTAAAACTGTCTTCAGAATAGTACCTTTTTTACACCATTTTAAGGGGTGTCAGAATTTTGTTCTCTAGACATTGCTTTTGCTCACTGGTTCACCAGATAAATAGGATGAAAACACTCAGGGTGATCTATCCTTTTGAGAGCAAAATAATTCTGTTTATTGTCTGGAGGGAAAAAAAAAATCTTTATAAGCATCTGGTCAACTCAGAGCAACCTGTAATAATGGACATGTTGTTTGGAGTATGTTGATTTATTTGACTATTAAGGTCTTACCAGAATAAAATATTTATACAGCAGTTTTACTTAGCTAATGATGATCAGGGAGTAAATAGCAGCATGACTTTCTTTGATAAAAATCTTTCAAGCAGAGGAGAAAAGGCCATTGAGAATTCCACTGCACATAAAGCAGTTAGACTTCTCTTTAACACTAGAATGGGTCCAGCTCCTGACTCAGCCTGACCTCTCCGAGAACTTCTAGTGACAGAAATGACTCTAAAAAAATGTCTTGTTATTTCAGCTTAGGATTCCTTTAGTGAGGAGGAGGGAAGGAAGAAAATGGGGCAAGTATTTTAATAATGGTGGCCAGATTATGTCTCATCTTCCTAGCTTTTTATTGCTGTGTAGGTGTCAGTCCCAGGTAAAGCCAGTAATTGCTGGCTTGGGGATAACAAGATCAATCTAGGACTCAGCAATAACACAAAACTATGACAAAGAATTTAGTTAGAGTCTGATCCTCAACTGATATGACTCTGCTTGCCTGACTTCTGACAGTGCTCAGGGGCTCTAGCATCTCTCAGTTAGAAGTAGAGACCAGGGATAAGGTAATTCTATGCTGTTCTTGTGCACTGTATACAACCTGAATGGCCAGAGCAAAAGGGCTTATCAGAAAAGTTACAAGTTCTGGCATCCTCAGTATAATTCTGTTTTGTTCTTTTGAAATATTTGGAGCCCACAGAATCATCCAAGCATATGCCACCTGCATTGATCTGCTGTGGATGACTCCTCCACTGAAAGTGCATTCACTTTGTCTGATATTGATGATGAAATTAACTTTAATTCCCATTCTCGCTTTCCTGCAGCTTATACAGTTTTACAGTTTTTTACAGTTCTCAGCTTTAGAACTGTTTTTTCCCTTTCATGAATCTTTGGAAATGGCATAGCAAAAATATCTAAGAAACCCAAACTTGAAGAAACTTTCCAAAAGGTGTTTATTTGGTTTTTTGGGGGGTTTTGGTTTTTTTTCAGGCAGTAAAAGAGAGAGAGTACTGAAATAGGAAAATAAAATCATTCTTTTCCCCAAGGACCTGGAGTGCAGTGTGATTGTATTTTTCTGATACAATGTCTTTATAACTCTGTAGCATGAATAAATAAAAACTAAACCAGTTCTGGAAGACAGAACTTTTAGGATCAGATGCGTCTCTGATGTTCTTTGGTCGTAAGTCAATCTTTACGCTTTGTGTCTTGCCCTGCTGCAGTGCAGATATTGTTTGTGACTGCATTGATCCTTAAGCAGAAACATTGCTCTAGGTGGACTAATGTTTTTTAATTTCACCTCAGACTAACTTAAAGCCAACACATTCCTTTTCTAGCTATAGAATTAGTAAGTTTATTGCCTTAAGTTTGTGCTATACAAATCCCTGGTGATCCCCATAATAACAGTCATCTTGTTTACTGTTTACTCCTTCTCACCTTCTCATATGGTGGAAATTATCTGTTGTTTCTTTTGCCTACTGTATGATTTCCGCAAAAGAAAAAACATCTGGACAGAAACAGAAGAGGATGGCTTAGCATTTCCCAGGAACACAATGAAAAATGTACTTTTATAGTAGAGTTCAAAGTAGCTCCATATGCTGGATCTGTTTGTTGCAAAGTACTTGAGACTGATGGCTAGCTAAAGAGTGATAAAACTTGGGAACAGCTTTAAAATTTTTATTGCTTGCTTTGTTTGCTTTCTGACATATTTCTCAGATATACGTAGAAAGAAAATCAATCATCTCTTAGTCTTTCGCTCCTCCCTGCCATTTAATAGTACTTAATGAGTCAGAGATCCCTTGCCTGTTTTCTCAAAATTTTCATAATTGTATGGAATTTATGTACTTTTTAGAAAGTACAACAGGAGCATATATTTCTCCTCCCCAGTAATCAGGAAAACAGATACTGCTTTGCAAGCATTACTTAAGTCTGGGTGATTTTATTGGTTACAACAGTAGGGACTGAATCTGAGTATGAAGAACTGAGGAAAACAATTGCAGCAGTGGAATGTGCTAGGCTGTATCAGACTCTTCCGAGAAGTGCCGAGAGCCCTATTGCATAGTTAAAAATACACTGCACTGTATTCTCACTAATAAGGCTAAACAGATAATTTGATCTAAACAATGTAACAAAATTAACTTGCTTTTTTACTAGAATCAATCTACAGACAGAGCACTGTTTTCAGCAACATTTCTATAAATAGTTCCTGGTGTGTAGCTATTTTATGAATAATTCACAAACCTGAATGCTAAAATTTGAGCTACCTTGGATTGATAAGCCAAAAATATATTGGTATTTCTTCAGTGAGCAGGCAAAATTTGTTATCCTGTACAAATGCAAGTACAAATTATAAATTTGTATTCAAAAATATATTACAGTATTCACCTAACATTCTCCGCTGTCATCAATTTTGCTTGCTAGAAAAGGAGTACAACCTACATTTGTTTAAAAATTGGAATGATTATTTGTAGAAAATTCTATTTCTATTTTCTTTCATATCTACTGAGGACAGTGCATTAGGAAAGACAAATATTGAATCATTTAATCTTTTTCATCCTCATTTTCTTCATAGCCATCTTGCACTAATGTGCTTGTCCAGTAAGAGAGAAGCTTTGGTGGACATAGGCCTGCTGACCTAGTTACAGGTACTGGTAACATTCTAACTCACAACTGAGTGATGCTGCTAGTGAGAAATGAAGTAGCTTTGCTGTTGTGGTCATTACGTTTTCCTTGGAGATCTCTTGGTTTTGTCCTTGGTGGAAGGCAGAGGGATGGAGGTATAGCCACAGGACTATCTTTAGGTAAACAGCAGTATATTTTTAAATGAAATATATCCCAGTCAATCTACTTTGGTACTGTTAGTCTTATTTTTAATATGTTCTTTTATTAATAGGCCAGTACCTTTATGAAAGACAAAATAGTCCTCAAGATATTATCATGTTTTTTCAGATAGGTCCATTTTCGGTATTTCCAGAGTGTTCCCAGTAGATTTATTTTAATCTCACATCATATCATTTGGCTTTCCTCTTATCTTTCTTTCCCAAGCCAATTTTTTCCACTTTTCAGAGTAACTACTACATTTTCTACAATATGCCCACTATTTAGCACATTCTAGTAAGTCCTTATTACTGCCATCCTTCTCATTACAAGCTATCACAGTCTGTTTACTTGAGATTGATTTTGTACTGTATCCTATAAGGACAATACTCTGTGCTACACCTAAGCTGCCTGGTTATGGAGTAACTGTTCCAGAATTTGGATATATGCCTTTGAAAGGATAGCTGAAAGTCTTCCCAGTCCAACAAACTTACTGGATCTGTCTGCTAAGGACTTTTAAGTGAAATCAAACATATATGGTGCATGAACCATAATCATGTAAGTTCTTGTAATCTTGGGATGTTTACCTTAGGTTAACAGTGCATTTGGCTTGAAGTGCACTTGTTTGTAGCACAGAGGATTTGGTAATAATTATTATTAAAAATAATAATAGAAATAACAAAATTGAGCATACGAAGTGTTATGGAGGAGGCTGGAGGAATCTGTCTGATTTAACTCTATCACTGCAGTGGAGATATTCACATTTGCTGACTTTAACAGAATATGTACATAGTTTTATGAGAAGGCAAGTCTAGAGGGCAAAGAAAGATCAGGAAAAGATGAAGACTACAGCACAGAAATCGGAACTCCTTGAATTGTGCTGCATAGATTGCTGATCACAGCAGAACGTATGGAAGGGAAACAAGGTAGACATGTATTGCTATACCATCTGCTAATACAGAAGTATGTGTTTTAGCAGTGTCTGCAGGACTAGTATAGCAGAAGGTCATTAAAAATTATTTTATAAACTTATTAAAAAGCATTAAAATATGAATCAGCGATTTAACCTTGTGACAGCCACAAATGACATTTTTTCATGTCTTAAATGGACCTGCAATACCACAGAATGTAGAAATACATGGTGCATACTTAAGTCCAGAAGTTTTATGCAAAAATTCAGTAGAGGGATAAAGATACAGCCAATCTCACTATTTATACGCCTTCGTACCTTAGAGAAACTTCTCTTATTCTTTGCTTCTGGTTTCAGTATAGTTTTCTGGGCGAGGAGGGACTTCTGTAAGACTGGAAACTTTAATTTTTGTGTGATATAGTGGTGTGGAATATAGCCTCCAGTTTACTCATGTGCCTTTCAGCTGCAGTTTTGCATGTCTAGTTTAATTGCATGTTTTATTAATATATGTGCTGTTGAGCTGGTTAAATAGTAATGCCTGTACCATTTTCATATCAACATATTAATCACAAAGAGAAAGAAAAGCAAGAGCACTTGCAAAATTTGTGTTGGGGATCAAGGAGGTGTCTGGGAGTCTGTAAATTCCTGCCTGTTACATGGCATGCAGAGATGGAAGTAGGATTAGTCTTTAGGTTAAAGAGTCAGAGGGGAACTTGGGGCAAAAATGCAGGAGGCCATATTCTTTGCTTGTGGCTAAAGCTGATCCTCATGGGAGATGGTTAACACATATGTTTTTATGAAACCATGAAACTTTAGGTAAGCAAATCATGTGTGTACTCCTATATTCATTAATAAAGTTACCCCGTCAGTGTTAACTGCTTGTATCACCAGCATTTTGTGTTCTGTGTTCCCTTCCCAAAGCATTCCCATTTTGTGGTGTATTTAGTTCATTAAGATGAAGCAGTCATACTGTCAGAAAAGGTACTTATTGGGAAACTATTTCTATAAGCTGACCAGTAAAAATGAAGACTAGAGATCAATTATTTTTAGCTAACTAGACAACTGGTACTAACTTTCTTTGTCTGATCCATAGGTTATTTCCCTGTTTATTAAAAGATCTTCTTAATACCATTCCCAATGAGATGGTCTTATGAATGGGTATAAGATAATCCATATAGGGGGCCTTGTTATTTTGCATTCTGGTGTCTTGGTGTCTCCGAGACAGAAAGAAGAATTCTCCAATTCCAAACAAAACCAAGTCTAGACTTTAAAAAACTCTAATGACAGGAATAAAACAATTACAATAAAAATAGTAGTGTTTTGAAATAGTTTCAAGTGTTCTGATAAATTATGCCACAGATAGAAATTCAGCTGCCTTTAAGATTGGAGTAACTAATGAAAAAATCTGAAGCTGCAATCCATGCTTCCAGTGAAGTGTCACCAACTCTTGGAAGTAATGATGTGATATAAGAGGTTATCTCCAAGTTCAGTCTCCTTTTTTTTCAGATACGTTTCTTGACACAGTGCTGTGCACAACATTAAGAAATAATCTCAGAATTGTCTTTGCTTGAGCTTCACCATCACCCAAATACTGTAAGACGAATTTTAAATTAATGAATGGAGACAAATGCTCCCTTAACTGAACTACCTATGTTTGATTCCTGCAGCTTGAAATGAGAGCATCTCCTTTATTTTGGACAGTGAAAGGTATCAAGCGGCCATCAGTGGTGGATGGGTGCCCTTCAGATAGCTAGATAATAATGTGCCATAATCAGAATTGTTAAAGTTGCAACTTTTTATCCATTTCTAAATTAGAATTCTATGCAGCTGTCACTACAAAACAGCCACCTTTACATTTCTGTTTCACTAATATCCTTATTTCTTGGATAACATGCACTGTCCTTTCTGGTTAATGTTCAGTGGGTTCCAGTGCATGATAAACAAGAGTCAGCTTTCTGAAATGGTGGTTAAGATAACTTAGTAGTGAAGTAAGAGCAACTGTGTTCTCTAGAAAATTAATTTCTTTCCAGTGTTAGTAAAATTTCCCAGCTGACTGAATAAAGGAATGGTTAAGGTATTTATCACCTGTTTTTTCTTTTTAGCAAACTCAACAAAAACATCATTAATGCCAGGATGAAGTACATGAAGATTGATGCTGTGTAGTTTGAGAGTTCTTCAGAGATCGCCCTGTGAATGTATTATTTCCTCTTAGAAAAAAAAAGTGAGTAAAAATACTGAAGGGGGGGACAGATTTGGAGCTGGGGTTTTTTTGTGTGAAAGAACTCCTTTTTGAAAAATGAAGTCAGATCAGGTGAACAATACATTTCTGTTCTGCAGGTGCACACTTATTAGCTGACTGTGTGGGAAGTAGTGCACACTGTATCCTTATATTAAACGAGTACAATTTCAGCTCTTTGATCTTCTTTCAGAACTCTTGAAATACATAAAAATGTTTAACTCCTGAATGTTTTTCTGCAGAGCAGTCAAAATATTTTTAAGAGAAATACACACTGCTACTGTATTTGTTTTTTACTGGCTTGGAAGACTAAGAATTCTGCTGGCTGGGTTCTTAGATGGAATGATTAATGTGTGCTTGTATCACATATCTTGGTTTAAAAACATGTGATCTGGTCGGAATTATGAAGTATGTTCTTTCTTTCTGTTTTTATGCCACTTAGGCTTAGATGCAAGAATTTCTGAAATTTTCAGTTCATTTCTATAAGTAATAGAAATTTTCCACTTGTTCCCGAATGCTTCCTCATGAAAAGAATTCTGTATTCAAACCCTGGAATACAAAGTCGTCACTTTCTCTACGTGTCATCTTAGACAAGAAATCCCCACTGCCTTGTGGAGTGAAGCAGCAGGAGAGATTGCGTTCTTGTGAAAGATGGTCCTTGAGGGAACTTGTCCCAGACTACTGCTGCAAAGATTTACACAAGGCTTTTGAATTTTACCTAGTTTTCAGTGAAGATCCAGTAAGAATGCCTAAGTGATTCCCCAAAGCATTTTTGTCATATGACAATATTGAAAAAGGGGATTTCAGTGCCTAAAATAGACTGGAGCCTCTGCAAAGGCTCCCTGTTCACTTTTTAATAGGCCCCTTACCAACTTCATGGATTTCAACTTGAAATGTGTAACTATGTTGCATCTGTAGCCAACTAGAAACACCATTTTTAAAGCTACAGCTAGATGTTTTTTAATAGCTGTTATACTGCATTTCCTGTTCCTGACAGTCACCTTCTATGCTTCAGCTTTTTCTTCTTCATTCATTTTGTGAATTTATCTTCCTTTTTTGGCTTATGACTTGATCAAATATAGAAGAAAGCTGGAAGCCCGGTTACCTGAAGGCAATATGTATCTAATGGGAAAATAATTGCTTCCTGTGAGAAAAGAATTACTTGGTATATGTATACACATGTCTGTGTATACATATATAATTTTTTTGAGATTATATATAATTATGCAATCAGTGTATGAGTGCATTCAAAGAAGCAGTAGTGCTATTAGTAATGAACAACAGAGGAATCTGGTTTTAGCTAGAATAAAAAAAAGGTCTCTTCACATAGCATCAACAGTTTTAAAAAGCCCTTGAAGACTGTGTGATGCCCGATCACACTGGAAGTTAGCACTCATGCACCTGTGTGTTTTTGCATAGTCTTTTCTAATATCTTCATGTATGTTACTTAGAATGATGAAGTGAGTATCTTTCTGTGATTTTCTGTAACATATGGTGGATGTGTGCCATTGAGTGTGGATGAATAGGAAATATATGAAGCATTGTTTTTTCTGGGACTGAAAGGTTGGAAGGCATTGTATTGATCATTGCAAGAAGAACAGTCGTTGGGCTTTCCCATTGACTGAAGTTACTAGAGTGAGAGTAATGTATCCGGAATGACACCTGGGAGAGGGCCCAGGATATATTCATAGCAATAGAGTGTTTTTCAATGGCTATTGAATCATGTCGCTCAGAAAAGGGAGAGCAGATACCAAGCAAGAGTTGACGACATTCAGCAATTACGGATTCAGAGCATTCTTAAATCATGCAGGCTAAATAATTATATACAGTTTTCATATTGATGAACTCCTAATACTGTAGGAAAGAGGATAAATTAATTTCCAAGTAGTTCATGAGATTTCAACTTTATTTTGAAGTGTGTTGTAGTACTATGAGTCACATTTCCAACAAAAATAGTGTATTTTGGTAACTTGTTTATACATAGTATTTTTGTTATAAAATCTCACAGTGGGGATGAATTAGTTTGTATTGCAAAGCACATTAAAGCAGCATACTCTTCCTACCAACAAGTTCTTGAAATCTGGGAAAAAAAGATTTTAGTGGCTAGTTGTGTAGTCTGATTTTGTGTGAAAATTGTAGATTTTTGAAATCTAGAAACACAGCCATTCCAAAGATCAAAACGCAAAGTTTAATTAAGCATTCAAAAACAGATGACTGGTTTCAAATTTGCTTTTATTCTTTAATGTTCATATTCTCAAATATCCTACTATCCCAAGCAATTAATACAGGTAACAGTTGTTTTCTGTAACTGTCCTTAATGATGGTGTACTTAGCTTCTCTTTGGGATCATACTTGCCAGTCGTCTTCTGAAACATTTTTTCTTGCTAAATTCAAATATTTGAAACCCAATGAATGTAGGATATACAGCCGTTATAGAAGTCAAAGACATAAAGTTCATTAACTGCCTTGAAAAATGAACATATTTTTCAGATCTATTTAAATTTTCAAAATTAAACTTAAAAAATGCCATCTAGACTTAGAAACCTGCTGAGCTTGATTTCTATGTAGAGCAGCATTACATCACTCTAAAATGCTTACTTGGTCATACTGCTGTGATTATCAAATGATGACCAGGAAAAGCAACCCTTATAGAAGAAGCCCACTTTACATACTCTGAAGGTCATTGCAAAAAAACCTCCAGGCTTGTAGAAAAGCAGCACAGAGATGCCATCTAGCAGTAACTCTTAGAAGTTTCCTAATATTTAATAGTTCCTTCTTTCAAGATACTGCACTTAAGTGTAGGAGAAAGGAAAGATTTTATATTACAAGTCATTTCCCTATAGCTGGCTTCCTGCTGAATATCTAACCACCCTGCTGGAAATATAACTTTACTGAAATATATTATCATGAATATTTTCTTGTATTTTTTTATGTAAATACAGAGAAAAAATTGAATCAAATTAACAGATAGCATTTAATAAATCTCTAAAAATTGATATTCTGTAATCAGCTCTAAGAGTGTTTAGAGGTGATCAGTAGTGAAAAGTCTTCCATTTGTTAAAGATGACTTTTAAGAGACGATCAATACTCCATATCATACTTAGCAGAAAAAAAAATACAAAAGCATGGGAAATAAATTACTATGGTTGAAATAAAACCTTAACATCCCAGAGATTTAAGAATAAATTAGGTATATTTTTTGTTACATATTTTACCATAAGATGGCGATATGTATACACTTTACAATCAGTAAATAACCTTGTAAGTTTAGCATGAAAGCCCTATCATAATAAGAGTGCCTGTGGACAGCAGTCTTGAGTCAGTGATGGCCTGGCACTAAATCAAAGCTTTTTTTCCCCAGGCATTATTTTAAAGTAGTTGCTCAGTAAAATAAGGTATTACTTGAATATTAATTATGTAGGAAATGAATAGGAATGTATTGTGTATACTTTGAAATGTCTGATGCTATTTATTTTGATAAAATGAATAGTTTATGACTGTCAAGGGCATATGAAAAGTTATCTGTCTAGTCATGAGCATATTGCACAATTTTTTTAGGGAAAGAAAGAATTTAACATCCCCTTGTTTCCTACAATTAATTTCATATGATGTATTTGCTTCCCAACCTGCAGGGCAGAAAATTCTTATTCCATTTTGATTTAGCATAAAGCAAGATAAATAACTGAGCACTACTGCCATTTCTAAAGTGAGATTACAATCACAACTTGTACTTATCTACTAAAACAAAAACTCCAAACCCTGAAAACATTTTTACATATATGATTTTTCACAGAAGTATGGAATCTGTTGTTCATAGCCAACAAAATTAAATTATTATCTGCCATGTAGCATCTTTTTATGCTTAATGTGGTGTAGCATCTTAACCAAGGATCTGAGTAGCCACTTGATCTCATTTTTTTATTTCTGAAAACCCAGTTTAGCTCTGATAAACACCAGACTTTGATTAAGGGCTCTTATTTTTCCATAATCTTAAGGACTTTCGAGCTTTCTGGCTCATGACCCCTTCACAAAGTTGAAAGAGCCTGGAATGAATACTTTAATATCCCTGAAAATGTCACAGAGTGATGAATAAAAGGCCATTTTTATGCCTTCTGCACAGTATGCCACAACAAAAAGGGCTAGAAGCAAAGTTTCAAAAGTTAATTAATGTCATTTCATTCCAGTGGCTCATCCTGCTTTTCAGTGCTGGATGGTGACAGCCACATAGGATGGAGCATTTCTTCCCTCTGTTAATGTGGGGCATATCTCTGACACTAAAGGGGTAATTCTGCCAGCTGAAGCTCATTTGCTTCATTAGTGGCTTTACTCTTCTGTGCATATACGGTGATATTAATTTTGCTTTTGCTGCTTTCACATAGTCTCTTTAAGTCTCTTGAACAGATCTTGCTAAGTGTAACAGAAGATAGAAAAAGAAAGAAAAATGAGCATGTGGAAACCTGTAATTATAATGTGCCATGTGCTGCTGTTCAGGCAGATGTGGAACTCCTGTGTGTTGCCCGATGGGTCTCTTTACAGACAGAGCAGTAGCTGAGACTTTCAAATAGCTCCTATTTAATAGCATTGACATAATTAATTATTTAGCTGATGTTATTAATCCTATATCACCTCCTGCTTTTTTAAGTTGTCCCTGTATCTTACTGATGAGAAAGCAGTCAGGATACTGCAGCTGTACATCAGTTTTCCACTGAACTGCTTTTTAAATTCTGTCTTTATGTTTTTGAAGAGGAGCATCCCTTCCATATCGTTGGGAATTCAGTATATATTCATGTATGATTAATGTATGTGATTAATTCCTTTATTTTAAGGGGAAAAACCTGCCAGAAGAGTTGCACATTGCCTGTTACCTAAATGGTACCATTGAAGTGACATTAACCGACACACGGTACGAACCGGCACTGCAACCCTGTCCCAATGTTTCCTCTCTCGTTACTTTCCATAACGCTTGCAGTTGCAGATTGGGCGTCACAAGAAGACAAATGGGACGAGTTCCACACCTACGCGGTGCAGCAGCACAGAGCGCTGCGGGCCGGGCTCTCGGTCACCGCGTGGTGCGGGGCCGTTCTCATTTTTGACGAATTAATCTGACTCGCCCGCAGGAGCCGGGCTGCGGGGCTGACCCGCATCGCTTGCTTTGTCACCAGTTCCCTCAGACGCGATCCCTCGCCTTGGAAAGCGACGGGACCCGGCGCGGCTGTGGCTCCGGCTCCGCACCCGCCCTCCGCGCACGACGGCGCCGGTTCCGCGCTGCACACGTTCGCTCCGCGGCTGTCACCGGCCCCGCCGAGCACTACAGAGCCCCCGCTGCCCCCGCCCGCCTCAGGCGCTGCTCCTGCAGCCGGCGCCGAACAGCTACGG
>VZRW01010110.1:216983-445014 GCA_013398125.1 Aegotheles bennettii | reverse complement strand
GGGGCGGCGGCAGGGGGCGCTGCGCTGCCCCGCCCCGCCCCGCCCCGGGGCGCCGGCAGCCGCGGGCTGCAGGAGTGCGCGGTGTCCCGCTCACACGGCGGCTCTCCCTGCACCCAAACTTCCCGTTTTTATTCCCCGGCGGTGGCTGGCAGAGGCTCCTTCCTCGGGGCAGCCAGGCAGGCACCGCTCTCCCGCCGGCTGCGGGCGGGTGGGTGCGGCTCCCCTCAGAGGGGCGCCTGGCGCCGTGGCGCTGGGAAGGGGCAAGGCGAGCTGTGGTGGGCAGCTGCGGGTGCCGCAGGGGAGAGGGGTTTGGTCTGGGGGATCCCACCCTTTCACTTCATTTAGGAAGTTCAGTGGGGGCTTGGCTGAGCCCTGGGGAGGGGGAAGCCCCACTGCAGGCCGGCCGGGCCCTGGGCCAGCAAGGGGCTGTCGTGTGGCCTGGCTTTGGCTGGAGCTGCGGTGGGCAGGCCCGTGTGTGTGAAGGCTGGTGAAGGTCACGGGTTGAGGAGTCCTGTGGGAGCCCTCCCAAGGACATGTTGTAGCGTGCAGTCAGAAGTTTCCTTTTCTCTACTTCAACCAGCGTGTTCCTAGTCAGACAGCACTGGTTCACCAGCCGCGGCTCTGGGCAGGCTCCTGTTGGCCTGTGAGGCAGCTCATGGTCACTGTTCCACAGTCACAGATGAGGAAGTACAGGCAGGGCTGTGGTTTGGCTTCCTCAGAGTCGCACCTTCAGCACGGCTGAGTATGGCCCACGTGTAAATCACACAACAGCACTGTCCTGTTAGCGTGGGCAAAGTATGTCAAAGTGTCAGTTATTTTCCCTTACAGGACTCAAGGTCATGATCTGTGGTCAGGGTAGCCTTATTTATAAGATTATAACTTAGGTGATTATAAATGAGCTTTTCATAGCATGTACGTAGATATTTGTTGACCAGAGCATCATAGGAAAGAGGCTGCTTGCAACATTCCTGTGTTTGTGGGAATTGAAAAGACCCGAGTATCCTCAACTATTGATCATTGGGGAGTTCCTGGGGCTCAGCATCCTGCAGAACTGGCTCTCAGAATAATAAAAATAAAAACAAGAAATCACTACTAAAAGTTCCATAGCAATTCCAGGCTTTGTCATAATCACTTAAGGGCACAAGTACTTAGAGGAAAGATTAGGTCATGATTATAAATTATGATGCAAACATTCTGATGGATTTTGTGTTCTGTTCTATTTCAAGGTTCTGAAAGTTACCTTGGTACCTGATATTTTTCCCCAAATGGAGAATCAGTGTATCTAGTATCTCACAGCTGTCATCCGTGCAGAAATTTCTGCTGGAATGGAGAAGGAAAAGTTTCTGTAAGAACTCGCCGAAAAGACAAATGAGCTTAAGAGGTGGGTGTTTTCTGTAATACAGTAGTTCATTGCTTTGCTTTTTAATCAGTTTCAGTTTTTAAAAGAACCTAGTACTATAGTGCTATTTGCAATATACATGGTTCTGTCCCATATAGCCACAGGGATGCTTGTTGTAGCTGATGACAGAAACTCAGACACCGTTATGATAGTTTTTTGTTAGTTGACACATATTTGATATTTTAATTCCAGCTGGATGCTAGAATATGACTAATCCGAAAAAAGTAATTGTCTAAGCTGATGCTTACGGGCATTCCCCTAGTGTTTCTGTAGGATTAGGTTGTGAATACTGATGAAGGATTGTGGCTGTGAAAGGTATGTGTCAGTATTCCCTCTGAGAATCTCTCTGAGATTTGTTTAAGCAGGGAGACAGCTTTTTAAAAGGCAAATGTTAGGAAGGGAAATATTTAAGAAAAGGTGTTTTGGTTTACTTCATACAACAGTTATTAGAATCTAAAGTAAGTCTTTCTAAAGAGCAAGTCGGTGTGTCTCTTGACAATTATCAAATGGTATCTGCTCTTCTTAATCTGTGAGGAGATTATCCAGGCTATACACTAATTGTCATAAGTGAAGAGACCTCCAAACTAGCTCTGTCAAAGTCGTGAAGTAGTATAGGTGTGCTCATTAAGAGTTGCACTGGGTAGACTTAACAGCTCAGCAAATTCTGCGTTCCACAGTGTACAGTGTAACTTCTTTTCTCTTTTCTCATTACAATATAAAATTTAGGATACTAAAACTTGCATGTGGGACGTATTCTCCCTTTTTTATCATACTCCATTTGGCCAGTGTTGCCCCAAACGCTTGAGAGTTGGCTTTAGTTTTGTTTTGATTTTACTCCTATCCTGTTGCACAGCAGCAACAGAGGGACAGCTGAAATTATTCTATTCATTCAGAATCTACTCATTCATAAGTTTGGCTGTGATACTTGGTCAATTCAGTATCTCTTCTTTAGAGAAGAAAGTTTAAAAGATTTTCTTCAATTTTCTGTATATCTGCCCAGGTTTTATAGACCAGATTGAATAAAACTCTAAGTAACCAAGTCTGACTTCACAGCTGACCCTGCTTTGAGCAGCAGTTTGGGCTGGAGATCTCCTGAGGTCTCTTCCAGCCTGAATTGTCCTGTAATCCTATATCAATGTTAGCAGTAGTGATCTGCACAACTGGCTCTCTGCTGTGTGCAGGATTTGGAGCCACCTATCTTATCCCTCAACATATATGAGGAAAAATAGGTGCTGTATTTCCCATCAGTAAATATTTTTGAACCAATATAATTTATATAATATAGTTTTATGTGTATATATATACTTTTAGACCAGTTTGATATATCTATTTATAGGAACAGTAGTGTAGAAATCACTCAGTTTTCTAATTTGGTACAGTTTTATTGAAAATCAAAAAGAAAAAAAATGTACTGAGTTCTGGTACACCTCTGCTTTTATTCAGAAGATATCTGTAGTCTTTGTAAGAATGGTATCAAGCTTTCTCATCGTTATTTTTTTAAAAAAAGTTACTCCTCTCTGCTAGCTCCTGATCATTGTTTTGCAGGAACTTCAGTTTATAAATTATTGCCATTTTTTTTATCTCAAGCCAAAGGAGAGCTCTTTAAATCAGGATAACACTGAGTCTTGACAGTGAGGTACATAAACTAGGAACTCCCTTGCTCACATCTGCACTGCATGAGTGTTCATATAAATCTCATGATCTTTTTGAATATACCATAGCTTCAGCTCTTAAGCAGTGGGCTCAAGACCAAAGCTTTAATGAATTCTCTGAGATAGTCCCCTTTTTTATTTTAAACCTGTGAGTCAAAGAAACATAAGATACTACCAGTTCTCTTACAGAACCTGAACAGTCTTTATTTGACTTGTGAAATAAGTTATGAATGAGGGCTTTGGTAACGCATTTCTTGGAAGGCTCTACACAGCTTTTCTTTCAGAGAGAGTACTACAAATCTCTTGCTGTCATATTCAGCAGATGGCAGCATGCATGTTAACTGGCTGGGTATCTGCTCAAATCTTTAAGCTGCCATGCCATATTGAGTAGCAAAGTAATTAATTTGTCAGTGTGTTTAAGGTCAATCACAGTGGAAGCTTTCAATGTGTTAATGAAAAAAATCATCTTTACCCTGAGGGGGCACTGTCACAGCAGGTAGGAATTAATTGTGGAATTGTATCACTTTATTTCTAGAATACAACTGTGTTGGAAGAAGGAAAACATGTAAAACCAGTAGAGTGCAGTTCAGGACCCTGGTGTTCAAAATATTAAAGTACAGATTTAACATTTCCATACATGCATATCTGAGTGGTACCAGGATCAGGGCCTGGGGATTAGGTCATGAAAGGCCATTTAAAAAAAAATAAATTAAAAAAAGCTACAACTAAGCAAATGTAAGATAAATTGCCATGTCAGGTAGAAGAGAACGTTAATTTTCTGATCCACACAGGAGTTTGCAAGGGAAGCCAGGGATAGTGGGGTACTGACAACAAAATGTAGAATGCTATCTGAATCTTTCAGGTGTGCTGAATTTTAGCCAGGGCTCTTAAGGTGAACATAGGTGAAAAATGTGATAGACTTGATTTTTACTGAACAATGGAAATTTGCACTTTATCTAGAGCTGAACATATTTTAAGAATGGAATTTGTCATTACTTTCCATGTCCAATTTTATCTTATTTATGTTTCTTTTTATTACTTTCTAACTATTCAAGCAGCATTTCTTATGCTTGTGTGAGTTTGTAGAAACTGAATTTTAAGGCCTATTGGTGATATTTGTGTAAACATGAAAAGAAACTGCTATCACAAGAAATCTCAGAAGCTAAAATTTATTCAGAGAACTGTATGACAATTTCTCTATTAGATCTTATTATCTAGTTACAGATAATTGGCAATATAGGAAAATGCTAATTTTGCTCAGTAATTTGCTGAAAAAAATGTTCATTGCAATTTAAGTGTTTTCTGTAGCTGCCTAAATTTCTGATCCTGGAGAGATTTATATGCATAGTCAATAAGGATGGATAAAATCCATTGAAGTTGGTAGGAACGTTGTCTGTCTGTACTTCCATTAGTGTGAAGTGTTTATGTATTAAATGACATGTGTTTGTAGATTTTTGGAAAAATAGAATCTTCATTTAATTTGTCTTTTTTTTCCCCCAACTGTTAGATATGCTTAGTTCTTTGTTGTTTGTGGAACCTTATGAAAAAATAGTCACATAAACTTCAATTTCATAATTCTTTCTTTCCTTTAAACATAAAAGCAAGTTTCAATTATCTTCTTTCCCCCTGCTTTTAAATGATTTTCTGGTCTCAGACAAAAAGGTATTTGTTTACATCTTGATTTCTCTTAGTCCTAGACTCTTTTGCGCTTGTATAAACTCACGTCTGTCTCACACTTAAGTTCCTACCTATGTTTAGCTTGCTTTGTCTTTATATTGACAACTGGCTTTCTCCAGAAGATTAAGGAACTTGATGATAAATATAAGCCTCCTACTGTAAGGATCTCTCTTAAAATGTAGGAGGAACTGTGTAAGATAACAGACTATAAGATCCCCATTCTAAATATGAAATATCTGTAAACAGTAACATGTTCCTTAAATCTAATTTAACATGTTAGACAAGAAAGGTGACAGGTGAATGGTTTACTGGAGGGCTTTATTTTACTTCCTTTACATTTTGAATTTCACACCCACTTTGTGTTCACTTGCTCTTCTTTAAACTTTTTTTCTGTAGTATGGAAATAGAAGATTGATATTGCAGGAGAAAATGCGACCCCAAAATTACTCTTATTCTTGTTTTGAGGCATGGTTGTGTCTTGAAATATTAACAAAGAAGTATGTGGACAATGATTGTGAAGTCCTACTGAACAGGATATAAATTAATTTTGTAAGTTTGTGGATGTGTATAACTTTAATATCCTCTCTTTTATAAATCACACCTAATCCTACTTCAGCATTTGCAATTGGTACTGAAAATGCAACTTGATGATGATATTTTTGTAATGATATTTTTATAATCCATGAATTTTTGATCTGCCAGGCAGAAGAAAAGGCAATTGAGAATGAAAATCTCTGTTACTGTATTGCTACTATCACTATGTTATAAATATTGACATTTACATGAGAACAAATTTAAACCTTTTGAACGTCTAATAGAGAATTGATGATTTTGACATTTGTTTCATTCTGAATCAGTCAAAATCTATGCAAAACATCTCATTGAAAACTACATTTCAGCAAACAGGTACAATTTTATGCTATTATTGATATTCCTGAGAACTTTTGGAGATACATAATGAATAGCTTTCATGGAACTTGTATTAGGCACTTCCTTTTAATTCCCTACTTTTCCAGTGAAGTTTGTAATTTTAATAATGCTTCTCAGGTAAAGTTCTGTGTGAAAAGGTGAAGAATAGCTGAAATAGTTCTTCCCTGTAAGGATTAAAAAACAAGCTATTATATCATGCTATGCTTTTAAATATTGATCTTGGAGGAATATTACATAAAAAAAAAAAGTGAAGCTAATTTGTCAGTGTGAGCACAAGTAGCAATGTACACTGTATTTTAAAATTCTTTATAAATGTTTTGAGAAATATGTACGTTGAACTTGAGAGAAATAGTTACTATTGATAAATGAACACATAGGGTAGTAGTCTGAAAATTTTACAAGGGCCAACTCTTTTTCTGGTGTTACTTTGTTTTGCAGCCCTAGAATGTAATTTCTGCTGAGTTCGCATTCCCTACACTGCTAAGGAAACATTGCTAATGGTTGATTAAATGGTTTGCAGATAGAAATACAGAATTTCAAGTCTGTTAGTCCCAGGAGGAAAAAAAAACAAACAAACTCACATATGGTGAAGCACAAATGGGAGCATTCTACAATTCACCTTTTAAGCCTAGGTGATAGACACATTCAAAAGCTCAGTGGCAAGGCATCCTCTTTTTTCATACTTTGCTGGATGTGCTAGTTATAATTGAAGTCTTCAGCCTGAATCTAAAGAGAGCATGGTGTTACTGCTGGCCTCTTGTAATAGAGCCTCTACTCTCTCTCCAGTAAAACCAGCAAAGTCATAAAGGAATCACACTGTGTTTCCATTCTTTGTTTCATATTATGGAGGCTTCCCTTCACGCTTATCCTTTGAGAACTTAACTCAGGTAATATAGGATATAATGGGTTCTTTTTCTCCACTAATTTCTGCGTTTAATATGGAGTGTGAGTTCAGGTGGATCTTCTGTGAAAGTCAAGAACAAGCTATTAAGATATATTTGACAGGATTTAGGTAATACAATGTACAAATCAATGTTCCTGTCTTTCTACAAGTGTATTAGTTTCTTAATTGATTAAAGGAGACTGGAGAGGAAGGAAAGCTTTTTTCACATAATAACTTCTATTTTTCCTTTATTTGTGTTTAAAGGGAACCATTTGCTTTCTCATGTTTGAGCTTGTTACAAATAAATGCCAATGTAAAACTACAGCTCAGAATGTTAATGTAGCATTAGAAGAATGATTTGAAAAAAGAAAAATAATTACCTGTAGACTAGGAAGTCTTGAAGTCTTAAAGTCTTTTCACAGACAGATGTTAAACATTAGTTTTTGATATTTCAGCCAGGAAAGCTAACAGTTTGGACCACTGTAAGCTTTCAATTTGATTCCATTAGAGATGTCACTCAGCTGTGCCAAGATGCTTACAGTCATATGGGTTATTGGCACTGTCTAGGGCAATAGTACTGAATATTTTGCATGTAAAATCATTGCAGTGGAAGTTCTGTTTACCTTATAGAAATGGTAAAAACAGTCCAAATTAATATAGTCAGTTTTTGTGCATAGACATTTCATACTTTGATGCAGTTAGGCATGGTATGAAAAAGAAGGAAAACTTCTTACTGTGCAGAACTGTGAGGTTGACCAGGAAGAGAATGATAAAAGCTTATAAATCTATAATGACTTACAAATTCTGAATGTGAATTAGTTATTTGGAAAGTTACTGAAGTCCTTACTGTGTTGATAAAATATTTGCTGTGGGCATCTATTGGTTTAATTTAATAACTGGATGCTAGAAATCACAGAGAAGGTGTACAAAGAAATTAGTTAGATACTGGCTTCCGGGAGAGAAGTACTAGTGGTGGTACAGAGGACAGACCTATGTTAGCACTGCTCGCAGAGGAAAGGTCTTATATTTTAGTGTTCTGACACTTTTTGAGTTATGCTTCAGATAGAAGAGTAACATTACCTTTGAAACAGCAGCCTCACTGGGCTAGCATATGGACATTGCTCCCTTACTCAGTTAGCTAGCCACATTTCTATAGAAACTATGTCCTAAAATGTAATTTCACAATGAATTGCTTGCACCTAAATGAAATTAACAGGCATTCTGCATATTTTGATTGTTTGAAATGACTGAACTAGAAGCTCTTGATTTTATTATTCAGCCTTCTAAACTGAGGAAATGTTTTGCCTAAATAGATTTAGAAAATTAATTTTTTAAAATATATTGACATTGCTCTAAACATTAAAAAATACCTCTTTGAATCAAAGCTCTACAGAAATCTCGCTAGAAGATTTTTAACAGTCTCGCTTTTTCCAGAGTATTAGATGATAACTTTTAAACACATGGTAAGGATTTCAACGTGACTTGAGTCTCTCATTCTGTGAGACTGACTGAAACAAAATGATCAAAGGCACTCATAGAAGACAAAATTCGGATATAAGCAGTAGGTGCTTTCTCAAGAAGCTTTGCATAAGACAGCAAAGATTTGTAAAGATGGCACAGCTGTTCAGGCTAGTAAAGGAAGATATTAGAAATGCTTAAGTAAAATTTTGCTATTTATATTTCAGAGCTTCAAACTGTAGTCTTCAGAATAATACACAGTTAGGTTGGTTGAAAAGTTGCATATGAAACTTTATGTTAATTTATTTTTGTATGTATAAAACTTAGGTACACAAAGAGAAGACTGAATGTAAGTTTTCATGGTTTTGGTAAATGGTTTTCACTCTGTGAGGAAAAATGTTGTTTGGTAATTAAAAGAATATCAGTTAGAAGGAAATCTTTCCTACTGGTCTTGATATTTTCTGATCTAGTCAGTTATAGATTTTTTTAAAAGAAAATGTTTACACTGCAGATATTTATTAATTATACACATAGCATTGGAAGGGGAATGAGGATAAGAGGAAGGGAGGGAAAGTCTGTGAACAGACTTATAAAAGGAGGGAAAGTGACTAAAATAAAAATTTTGAGTGACAAAACAATACAGAAAACAAAACAAATCCAAAACAATTACTTAAAATTTTCTTAACTTCTTATTACCTGCTTAGGCTAAAAAGTCCCAATCTTTAGCACATCCTAAAAACACAAGCTTAACTCATATTATGTCATTTTGAATTATGTTATAAGTTTTTTATTTCAGCTAACTAAAACTGAAAATGCAAAAACACTCGCATAGCATTGTATTTATAATATTTCTAATCAACTCTGAGTCAGCAAGGGCTCGCTGCATTGTGATATAACCATGTGTCATGGTTAGCTACTACTCCTAGCTACTATGAAGAAAATTAACTCTAGCCCAGCCAAATTCAGCACATCCTGTTGCATACACATAGTTCTTTTTTACAGAGAAGGCATTTAATAATGATAGGTGGTGAGCTACACTTGAAATTTAGGAACCTTTTGATAGTTACCCATCATTAATTCCTAGTATGCTGTTCCCAAGAGTCTTTGTTTGCTTGTATGCATACTCCTATTGTTGATATCTAGGTCGGTATCATTCAGTGTAAATGACACATATAACATGCATAAATGGCTGAGAGAGCTCTATCTATTGTGTAGGTAACACAGATGATCTACATCTACAATGATTTTAAAAGTTAGTTTAATTGCTCAGATGATGATTAAGTATCGCTTATACTGGAAAATCTTCCAGTGTTGATGCTTTTGTTGTCCCTGTTGTCTCAGCACCTGAGTCATAGACAGAATGGTACAAAGGCTGGCTCTTAGGGTACAAATGTTGTTTGAGAAGATGTCTTGAAGAAGCAGTTTCTCTGCACGGAAGCACACCAACTGTATTGCTATCATAAAGTAGCATCAGAAAATATGCATGAGCTAAACTGTCAAAGATGGAACCTCAGTTAGGTGTAACAATAAGTACAACTAGCTGAAATTTACCCATGTCTACTTGGGCAGTGCAAAGTTTACTCAGTTCTTACTTTTTACCTGTGGTGCCAAGCTGATGATTTTACCTCTCCACTTTTAATCATGTAAACGAGCTAGTGCAGTTTTGTCTTCTAGTTTCTCTCCTAGGCTCAGACTAACAGCTATCAAGCTAATATTGTTGGAACATTGAGACTCAATCTGTTTGTAAGAACTTAGGGATAGCTTTTGCTGGTTAAAAACAGTGGAATGCGCAGATCCTGGATATCATTTTGTTTCTTCTATTCATTTCAGAAGAGTAATTGCTGGAAAAATGTTGATTTCCTGTGAGTCCTGTGATAAGCTGCCCATATTGTGTCCAGTTACAGTTTATACGTGAGTGAGGTCAGGCACAATCTAGCTGATGTAACAGGTGTGCTCTCTGCACACTTTTTGTGATTTTTATAAGTCAGTGTTGGTATGGTACTCCTTCAGCTCACAGTGGTCTAGATCATTGCAGTTAAATAAGAGATTAAATGAAAGCTCCTTATTTGTATATGCTCTGCTCTCTAAGAGTGGCATATGGTCTTGTGCAGACTAGGAGTAATTTCTGTGCCGGATTAAATACCCTAAATGCACACAGCATATGAAAACTAAGCAAAAAGAAGCTTATCATCACAAGCAAAATGGAAAGTTAAGCATGAAAGGTATCCGTAAGCTTAAACATTAGGGTCTTCGCATTAGCAGATGTGTGAAGGTCCATAGAATTTTTCACTCTCTCGTAGATGTTTAATGTGGCCCCTAGGGGAGCCAAGGTTTAGCTCATGAATCATTTGCAACTCTGAAGAAGTTCGTATTTCTTGTCTGTTCCAACCGTGTTGTATATGATTCACTGCAGGGCTATGATAAGGAATATTTTCTCTGTTTGTTTGTTTTTTTTTCTCTGAGTTGGCATGATTTGGAGTGTAGGGAAGCAGAAAAACTTGGGTATAGGCAGTAAGTTTCTGCACACAAGATGGAGTGTGTACAAAACCTGTACACACTCTGCCTTGAGATCTATCCCCCACTAAGAGTGTAGCTTCCACCCTTCTTCCTTTCGATCTAGTATATGTCTGGGTTGTTTGTCAGCTGCAGATGTGTTAGCCTCTTTGGGGAATGGGAAGCTTTCCCCCTCATGTCCAGTTTAGTGCAGGTTGGCAACTTCATACCAACCAAAGCACTGTCTTGTCTGGGGGAAAGGTAGTTCAGAATGCTGCACTTCATCAGGTAACAGATGGCTGACACAATTTGATCAGAAGGGATCTGGAGCCTTAATAAGCCAGAGCACAGTGGCATTGAAGAAGATGATTAAAAGTGTCAGTATGCTGAGGGAGAACTTGGGTAAAAAGTTGCAAGGAGTGCGCTGTGCAGTCTCAGCAGTCGGTAGAGGGACTGATGTAAATTCTTCAACCAGGGAAACAGTCAAGTAATAAGCCATGAACTGTGCTATATGAGACAGTGCTGAGTAGTTCCCTGATGAATTAATAATGTTTCTGCTTAGCTAAACCATATCCCTTGCATGTTGTCTTTCTTTCCTCATGTCTGGTTAACAATTTAACCCCAACTACCCTTTATTTAAACTAGTGCTCTCTGAACCTTAAAGTAGCCCAGCTATGGAAATAGCCGTGGAATTAATTTTGGTTTTATTTGAAGTTTGGAAGAATACTTTGTAAGCTCCATCAAACATTTCAGACACAAAAGTACCACAGCCAAGACATATAGCAAAACATGATAGAAATTGTGTCTTCATAATTTAACGAGAACACAGTTTAATCTTTGTTTATACCTGGGCTTGAATGTATATGAAAGCAGGAGTACAGGAATATCCAGGAATTTATTTTTCCTAAAGTTAAATATGACAAGCAATTATTTAGTACTCTAAATGGACATGGTAGCATAAGTCAATACATAGACCTTCAGTTCTGAAGACATGCGATGAAGTACAGTTCAGTTCACCAGTAGAATATGTTTGATAAACTAGGACTTTATACACATTCAGTTCCTGAGCTGAGAGATCCAAGTTTTAGTATTATGTATGACAGTACCTGATAAACCCTCTAATCCTGCACTATGCACGTTAGCTTTTTAAGGGTAAGCAGAAAATGATCGTTTAAATTGTAATTAGTCTTTCTGATTCTTAATGGGCCTAAGATCTTGTATGTGGAATACACGAAGTCTCAGTCTTGCATCTAAGAAAAGGTGACAGCAATGATTAAAAGACTGTGCACATTTCACTGAAAGCATTTACATCTGTATGTCTGGCAAGGAAGTGTTTTATTACAGTGAAAAATAAAATTAATCCAGTTAAAATTAAAGCAGGAAAACACTAAAATGGAATCTAAAACTGTTTCCTGTCTGAAAAAAGCAAAAGTGAGTGCCAGCTAAGAAAATTCAATATATTTAATCAATAATTTCATTATTGATGTTCTCTAGTTTCATTTGCATTTGTAAAATTTCATTGGAAATCTTACAAATCAGATCAAAATCAAAACTTTATTGTTTGGATGAACATGCTTATCTAGTATTCCCGTCAATTTGATAACCCTCCAGAAGTAGAAGCCAAGTAGAAATCCTGGCCAGTGTCTAATTCCTATACATTCAAAATGACCGTGGAAATTCGGAGTGAGAAAGACAACAATTTATTACGTGAAAACAATAACCTAAAAGTAAGATACATCTGGTTTTGTATTTATTGACTGCTCATCTTAACAGCTCCATAACCACAAAGAAAATAGCTTTCATTTAAGGCACTATAGAGAGGATACTATCTGAAGAGGGCTTATTGCTTACTACCCTTCATGAAAAGATGTGGCTTTTAATGAAATATGCATAGAAGTAATTTTAGATATGTGACCTACATAATCACACCCATCCTGAGAGGCTAGGGTTGAAAATTATTCTATTCAGAATAATTAAACTCCCCCTTTGTATTATTTCGCATTAATTCAGTATTCTTCAAAAAAAATAAAGCTCCCAAAACAGTTTTAGTCATCAGCCTTTCAGATTTATGAGCCATTTCTATGCTAGTATTGTTCTAGAAGACAAGGCTCCTTGATCAATTGCCAGGTAACCGTTTCAGTCTTTTCCCAACACCCTACTAATCCAGCACATTAACTTATTTTTAATTGAATAACTTCATTATTAAGAAAATCCCCTTTGTCATAATTCTGTAAACATTAACAGTATTTTATACAAACAATTATTTGAATATAATCATGTTGCTCCCTTCATCCCCACCTCTTTTTTTGTGCAGAAAAAAGTTCCCAAGCAAAGGAGGAACATATTAGCAAAATTAAAGAAGCTTATAATCATTAAAATTATTCCGCAAATGCAAGATGAATTTTAATCAGAGGTCCATATATAAGACAGCTCTAAGATACATTTTTGAGAAGCTTAAAAGTGATTTCAATATACTTTTATGAAAAAAATTACACAGTTCTGCTTGTCTGCGAGGAAATGTTATATCTGAAGCATATTATAAGTACACATACAGTGAGAATGCAAAAGTAATGACTGAACAGAAGTGATTCAGGTAGTAGCATTTTTAGGTTGACATAAGGAAGAGATTACAGTGACAGTTTGCTTTAAAGCAATATGTTTCGTTATCCAAAATTATGGAATCATTGAAATTAAGGTTCAAGTATTCTTAGTTACTTAGTTACCATGTACCAGCTGCCTCCTTTTCTACTAAAGAATGGCATTTGAGATTAGGTGCTCTTCCCTCAACACTTAATTATTCCAGCAACAGTCACAGCAATGCCTCTCCTAGAAAAAAACAACCAACCAAAGTAAAAAAAGTAATTGTATGGTATCTCAGAAAGGATCAAGAGGTACTGAGTGAGGGAAGTAGTGCAATTAATACACTAGATGCCTTTTCTACAGGATATTGTTGCTTCTCATAATGACTCTGAAGTGCTTGACATTCATGACAGACAGAAGAAGGAAACCACAGAGAAGAAATCTTTGATTGCCCTCTGTAATTAAAACTTTATATTTTATGAGGTCTTGTAGGAATCTTTCCACAATAACAATATTTGTATTTTTGTCAAGGGTGAGAAAAAGGTATTCACACCATTCAACATATATATGCAAAGTATTTTCCCTTGGTCAAAACTTAGACATCAGTATCTTGCAGCATATTAAACAATCTAGCTGTAAAAGATACACAAGCTGCCACTATAGTTAGTTTTTAGCTATACATGCCCCTGATAGCCAATTGATATTAATTCTTTTAATTTTCTACCTAACAGTAGCTCACATAGTAAACCGCATAGCACTGTTTTGTGCATTCTGTTCATGAACCGTGCTCAAGGTGTTGAAGACAGTATCAGTTGCTAGTCAGACTTCAAGCAGACCAGCTATAGAGCAACCGATAAATCAGAAAAAAACCTACTGATGACAAGAGCAACCTACACAGGTCCTAACAGGACTTTAGCAAACAATATGGTGTAACATCACTTTAACTATTCCAGACATCTGCATGAATGATTTAGAGCCTCTGTAGTGTGTAATCTGAAGTTGGCTTGTATTAAAGGTAAACTTGTGAAAGCACAAAATGATCTGTGCTGATCTGATTTTTTAATTTTTTTTTATAGTCCTCTGTGGGAGCCTTTTTGTTTTGGATAAATATATACATGAAGTTTGGAGGCTAGCCTGCTAAACTGTGTATGTAATTTAAGCGTGTAAAATTAGGCAGTGCAGCTGTCCTCTCTTTCTTAAGTATCCATTGACCAAAATGCCATGAAGTGCTGAGATGTCATGTGAATTAACATCTGTTTTTTCTAGTAATGTGAAGTACACTTCTACTTTTGGTTCATGAACTTCTATTTAATTCTTATCAAAATGCATTTAGTATACAACGCAAGTAATTCCTGACTGAAGTCTTGATCTTCAAGTCAAATATTCGCTTGTTTTGAATTGATCTTGCAGAAGTAGTTCAGTTCCAAATATATGGTTGCTACACTGAATGCAATTGGAGAATGGGTTTAAATAATGAAGTTAGCTTTCTTATTTCAGTTGTTGGGTTTTTTTATCATTTAATGTTCATCTTTTAAATTTAAAACTGGTTCATCATTTCTGTCTTTCAACATTAAGGCTTTGTTCCTAAAGGACCATACTGTGTGCTTGCTAGCTAAGATCTCTGTCTAATGTCTGCAAGTGCATATTAAGGTGTTGAAAGTGCTTTTTATGTTTGTTGATTGGAGTGATCACAATTATGCCTAAGAGATCAACTGAAGGATGCCAAGAAGCAAATAGCAGCTTGTATGTTAAGTAGGTGTGAGCAGGTGCCGAAAACCATTTACTCTGCAAACACTGTGTGGCAGAATCTGAGTGCAATACAGTTCTGTAGCTTTGTTGCCATGTGGTAGTTCAAGTTGAAATCCACCCACGATGAAAATGCTGCTGTGTTCTGACTGAAAATGTCTGCTACTATGTAGTGTGCTACTGATATTACTGCTGCTACTAATACTACTAAATACTGTTGATACTGACTACTGATTATGCAGTCGTTTGTAAAATTCTACCTAACAAAATTTACCCTACTTCCATTTACTTCTGTCATTGGCATTCTTTGACCTTTCTGGTGCACTGAGTGATAGAGTCTTTAAGACTTCTTTGAAGCTGTGCTAATTCAGTCTTACATGGAAGAATCATTGCTATATCAATATATATATATATGTCTGTCGTGTCATTTTGCTTCTCAATTCTGCTTTTGTGCAGACTTACACTACTTTCTTAGTAAGGGTTGTTTGCATAGAGTTGTGTCTAGGGGTAGGTGGTGGTAGAAAATTTCTCCTGTGGGAAATGAACTTAATATTTTCATGTGATAAACATGTGGTGGGTTGTTTTTTTTTCTTTTTGCTTTGTTTAGGGTGGCTTGTAAAATGAAATACATAGTCCTTTGTATATTTTTTTCTCGGCAGACAGTTCATTGATGCAAAACAGGTTCTGTCTTTCTAACTGGACATCTAACCCCCCTAATTCATAACAATTAAAGACATGAAAAGCAACAAGGCATTAAATTCATTGCCTGTATGACCCATTCAGAAATGCATAATTGATTAAATTTTTATTCCTACAGTTTAATAGATTAAAAAAAGTTTCCCAGTCCTTTGAGAAGCATGGCATCATGTATGGTAGTGTACCTGATTTTTTCTTTCAGGGAAGTTTTGTGTTGCTTGTTATTCAGTGTTCTGAATCATCATTTCTGTTGGCAGTGTTTCCTTGAATAAATTATTTTTAAAAATTCTAACGTATCATGGGAAATGATGGAGGTTAGAAGTGCTTTGGAGAGTTGTATCTCAGTATATCAGAGATGGATGTGAAGAGATCCTTTCTTGCAGTGACTGGTAGTGTTTATTATGAGGAAGCAGCACGGTGAATATGAATGATTTGTGCAGATACACCCCAGAAATTACATTAGAAGAAAACTAAGTCTGCAGCTATTTAGTATTCAGAAGTTGAGAAAAGTCAGTATTGCTACCTGACGAACTTAACAAAAGTGGCATAACCTGAACTATCTGATTATATGATATACTTGCCCATTAAACTCCTTCAGCCAGCTGCAGAGCATATTCCTTGTTCAAGTTGCAAGATGGACAGTACTCACTGAGCAGCTATGTAATATTTTCTCTAATATTTCTGGCATCTCTTTTTTCCCTAAATACATACATGCACATTACTTAAACATGGCATTTTCTATTAGTAATTTATTTATGAGCTTCTAAATGATGTTCATAACTAAAATATGAGTGCTTTAAAAATACATACATTTCCACAATTTGCTTGCAGAATGGAGTAGCACTGTTAACCTCATTTTTGTAGAAATACAAGAAGAGAATACAGGAATTTGAAAGTAAAAAATTTACACTCACTATAGATGCCTAATTTGAATGTCTAGAGTCTTATTTTTCAGACTTCTTATTATATGATTGCTAAGTATGTTTAAAGCATAACTCCCATTAATTTTAATTGCAGCTGTGGGAATTCGACACTCCTGCAGATCTTAAGACAGGGCATTTCGATACCCAGAATATACAAAGTATGGAATTATTAGCCTTGTGACAGTCTCTGTTAAGGGCCTTGCACATTCTTACATATGAGCCCTACCCTCAAGTGTAATCCTTTGTTCCAGAATTACAGTCATCCCCTACATTCATTCTTTTTCCTTGATTACTGCCTAAGTCGTGTCCATTCCTGGGCTCAGTCTTCTTGGCTAACCACATTGCTTCCACTTGCTAGTGCTTGAGTTCTGGTTTTAATTCAGCTCCAGGTTCCCCGTCTGTTCTGGTTTCCCATCCCACCATCTCCCTGGATCCTTGTTGAGTCCTTTACAATAGCAGCTTCTATATGTACGAAGCCAGGCCTGAGGCCAGCGCTGCTTGCTTGAGGAGCATGCTCTGGACCAAGTCAGCTGTTAGGGAAAAGAAGGTCTGTTACCAGCTTATAGAAGACTATATGCTTTACAGTGACCTCCACAAGATGCACACCACCATGCATGTGTTAGTCCATTTGGCAAAGGGCATGATGGTTTATACAGCTGATTATTTATCATGAACCCCAAATTCTTTTCAAAATCACTGCTTTTCAGAATAAGTAGTTTCTCTCATCACCTGTCATTTATTATGTGATTCTAGATGTAAGACCTTTTGTTTGTGATGCAGATGATTTCATATTGATTAACCCGTGTCTTTGCTATTTACAGTTTTCTTAACGATTGTGTCATCATCCAACTTTCCCAGTGATGATTTTTGCATTTTGTTTTGGATCTGAGATATATATCTTAATGTGTGCTACTCCAAATAGGGCACAATATGCCAGTTCAGACACAGAGTAAGCAGATACTTGGCATATCCCTTCATTTTGACAGCTCTGACTATGGTTTCCTGGCAACTTTTGCCTAGATTGGTAAGTTCTCTATTGTTTCCCAGCCTTTATTATAAGGATGTCATTTTAACCACACAGTATTTGAAGGCCCCATGGTATTTTAAAGATATACTTTCTTCCACTCTTATCCTTAAACTTTGTTGAGGAATGAAGGATTTGAATGAGCTTGGGATGAGCAGTATGGCATTTAAAGTTATGCTGAAATAGATATATTTAGTCACACTTACTTTCTTATAAGGTTCCAAAGAAATTATTTCTAGAAGATAATATTGCTGCTCTTTGAATGGTTATCAGTTGGAATGCTCAAGAAGAATCACAGAGATTTCATTTATGTTAGAGACTTCTCATTGTTCATAGAAAAGTTTCCTACAATTTATGTCCTGTAGTTGTGTGAGCAGTTGAAAGCTATCTAGCATAATCAATCCTTTCCCCTTCCTACCATTTGTATCTCTGGTTCAGCTCCGCTGACGTTGCTGAACAAGCACAGCAGCTGTGGTAAATTTGAGAGAGGGGAATACCAGGTAAAGACAAGGTCATTGTCTCTAAGATCTATTTGGAAGAAGTAGTCTTCAGCCTGGTAAGAGGTAGAACTGCTTTATTAGAATTATTTAATCTTCTATAACCTATTTCAAGGCTAATTAGGGGACTGTTGAAGTTTACTTTTCATGTGGTATTATCAGTAGGAAAGGGCAACTAAAAAAGGTTCTTAACACCCTTACAGTAACATAAACTATGGCTCACAAATTAAATATTTTTGTAGCCATGAAAAGAGAAAAGGAACAGCTTGGTTACAAGTGTCAAGACTAGACTGAAAAAAAGAATGAGTTTTGAGATAGTTATATTTTGTAAAGTGCTGTATTCTATGTGCTGAAATGTTGATTTTTATTATCCAGCAATTTAAGAACTATTGTTTTATTCTTTCTAGTGCTTTTAAAGAATGGTTTTCTAATAGGTTTGTTCTGATAGGGGAATTGATTTTTCTTTCTTTGAGCATTGTTTTTGATACCTGTTTCACCCTAGCATTCTACCATATCATTTGGAAGCTGGTCACAGGGCTCCAAGCAATGTGTCTGCCTATATTTAAGTTCAACAGCTATCAGCTTAAACTATTGTGTCTAAAAGTTTAATTATTATAACAAAAAACCATTATTTTTCTCTTCTCTCCCCTGTCTCTTCTTCTTGTCTCCTGCCTTCTGTCCTGTTTCATTAGCAAAGGCTGAAAATCTTTGGCACTCAAAGGTAGTTCTACATTTCCTCTGTTTCCATTTCTAAACATTCAATTTGCTTATAAAATTAATCTTGGATAAAAAAAAAAAAGAAAAATTTCGTTCCAATCAAGTTTATAGGTTTATAGTAGTGTAGTATGGGTTTTCTTCATCACTCACAGATGCTTTATTAGCTTTATTACAAAGCTTTAGTATTGTAATTCCTTGTGTATTTATGGATGAAGTAACATTAATTTCAAACTGTCTCTTCAATTTACAAAACATAGTTTCTCACATTTGTTCCTTTTTCTTATGTACACAGGCTTTAAAAAGCTTACTAAGTATCGTTTATAGATAAAGTTCACTCTCTTGCATTGAAGCTATGGATCTCCTAAGTAAGCAGACCTAAATGCAGCAGGACAAAAATGGTTTCGACACCAAAGAGGCTAATGCTATGCTAAGAGAACAAGGAGCTGATAGTTGGCTGTTGAAGCCAAGTGTTGAGTGTTTTGGGGTTTTAACTTAGGATTCTATGTCTGAGGATAGACTTTGTCACTATTATTATTATTAATAGTCACTATTATTTAGTCTGCTCCTTGAGTCTCCTCTGTTTTCTGAATCTAGAATGATATGGGTATTTTATGGCAAGCTCAGTGAGGAAGGAGAAAGTCTCCAGACCAGTTTTCTGTTGTTGACATTGGAGTGAAGGCCGAGGAAACCATTAGGCTCAGAGTATGACAGTGGCTGGATTATGCCCATTAGACTCCCCCTTTTGCTAAGTGCCTGTATGCCTCTGAGGACATTGATTTCTGGCTTTGTGAAGCTCTTTACTGTCTTAACAGTCTGGCAGTAATGCAATTGCCATGCTACCTAGGAAGTCAATTGGTAATTTACTAAACCAGTTAAAGATGCTTCAGAATCCAAAACATGCCTTAGAACGAAGTAATTACTAAGTAATCCTGAAACTATATATATATGTGTGTGTGTCTTTGAAATAATTTGTACTACCTCCACCTGCTAGTGTTAGCTATAGGGATTATTGAAAATGCTCCTCGGTAAGGTTTTGAATGAAAACCTTATGTAACTTCCCATTTTGTGTAACAAAAGATGCTAGCAGCTGAGAATGGAAAAATGTGCTATTAGCATAAATAAATACTCCATGATGAATATTTAACAAATCTCTTCAATCCAAATTTAAGTACATTTTGTTGTTTATTTAATTTCTTTTTCCTTTGTCTGGTTTTCACCTGAATGGCAGGTACAATAAAGAATTTAATAATGACTGAGTGTTACCTTGGCTCAGCTTAAAAACAGTGCCAAAAGGTAATCAAATGTTAATGCAGGTCAACATCATCCCACTAGTCAGCACTGACATAACATACAGCACTGGATATTTTTATGTGTTCAAAGTTAGCATCAAGTTCTTCCATTTAATATTGTTCACAGTATTCAGTGAGGCAATGGCTTTGCACCTTGTATTTGTAGCAAGATTTTTCTTTTGGTACCACATGCAGACCAAGACATTTCAGTTAAACATGTGTTTTACCATTTGCAACCTCAATAAAACCACTTTCGAATATAGTTCCTCCACAGAGGTTTTGTTGTTTTGTTTATTTTTAAAGCATCTTCATAATTATTATTTTCTGAGAGAATGTTTGGGAAATAGAAGGCAACAAAGTGTCACATAAAATAGCAAAGCAGTCCGTGCATATATTGAAGTGCTCCTCATAAAATCTGTCTCACTATAAGTGGTGATTCCCCTACAGTATTCAATACACAAAATAGTTTCAACACTCTATCTAATTCTACATTTTAAAGCATGCTTCGGACAACTTTTAGTTTATAATTAGTAAAACAAAAAATGCAAATCTGTTACATGAATCAAAAGGCTTACATTCTTACCCCTGAATTTTGAATTAAATTCTAAACACTGAAAATATCTGTAATATCAAACATAAAGGATCACACTGAATTATGTCTGAAGAGTCAGTTTCTTGTGATTTCTTTGTGAAGAAAAAGAAAAGCCATTTGATATTTTTAGATTCTTGTGATTGAACATTCTGATTGATCATAAATGTGCCACAAAATAGCATATGGCAAAGTAAACAAATCCCAGAATGCTAGGAGAGGTGTTAAAAAATGGTTAAAACAATGTCATCCTATTGTATTTATTATTCAAATATGGAATGCAGAGCACATGCACATAAAACCACTTGAAAAGACAGCTTGTCATCCTTCTGGTTGTATTTGAGAAAATAACACATTTCAATGAAATGCCATGGAAGATTAGGAAATTAATTATGTATAAGCTGACCTCCTATATCCTTGGGCTCTCAGTGCTCTCTCATTCTCTCAATGCCACTCTGATACAATTTTAATTGGAACCACAGTTCCTTATGCCTGTTTGAGTTTAGGTTTTGTTATTTTATTGCTGCTGCATTGCATGGGGAGAACTACCTCTAAAAGCAGGAAACATTCATTCTCTTGAACAGTTTTCCCTCGGCTTCAAGTAGAAAACCTAATTCTAAAGGAATATGGAATGCAGAAACTGCTGAAATCCAATTTAGCATTAGGATTAAACAGAATTTCTTTGCAGATTTATCAAAAAACCCTAGTAGCATTGTGTAAACAGCATTTGAGTACATTACATGCAAGAGACATTTTAGAGAAGAGTAGGTACAAAAAATAGATATCATCTGTTTAACTAGTCCGCTACACTTCCACTGTAAAGCTTTTCTGCATTTTTTTTTCTTCAGTGTTTTGGGGACTATTTAAAAATGAATCAAGTGATGTAACAACTCCCTGCACCTAGAAGAGAAAAGCA
Source organism: Aegotheles bennettii (assembly GCA_013398125.1). Lineage (NCBI taxonomy): Eukaryota > Metazoa > Chordata > Aves > Caprimulgiformes > Aegothelidae > Aegotheles > Aegotheles bennettii. The sequence goes on along the minus strand of VZRW01010110.1, from coordinate 423,545 downwards.
TCAGTAAGCAAAGCTCTGCTTTTTCTCCACTAAAATTCTCTCTTGCCTTTGCTTTTTCATTAATTTATTTTATTTTATTTTATTCATTTATTCTCTCTGCTTCTAATGACTCTTACTATTCACAATGTTGTAATTAAAATATCATTTGCACTGAAGGATAAACAGTATCATGATCAAATACAGGCTGCACGGGGAGTGGCATAAGCAGTAGTGCAAACTTTTAAAAGCCATATATCCTTGAATTCTTCACTACTTTGTATGTTCTTCTTTCACTATGCTGGTGGTACCCCAGAGGCCATGCTTGTTGGAACACTGTGTCTGAGCCACAAATAGCCATACCATGTAGTCCAAGACAGGAGTACTAGGTCAACTTGCCTTTTCTCTTTTTTGCTACCACTGTAGCAAATTGAGTGACTGCTGTAGAAAGAATTATGCCTGCTCTATGTTGAAAGGACATGCTCACAAAATGGAGAGGTAAGGGTCACAGCAGGGAGGTGCAATACTTGCTAATTATTTCCAGAGTTTTACAGCAAGTGTGTCATGGTGGTGTAGCACAGAACAAGTCTGGGCTTTAACTTCATTCTCCAAGGAAACTCTGTGTTGCACGTACATTCTCCTTTTCCCTCATGGTAAATGCTCTAATAGAAGTTCAGCAGCAAAGTGAGCTGGTGTAGGGCAGCAAGTATCCTATGTCCTGCAGGCTTAACCTGACCTTTAGAGAGTATATCAGTAATAATCTTTTTCCTCTTTTTAAATTCCTGGCACCTGTCTGGTAAAAAAATAAATACATCTGTTCCCACAATGTTATTGATACTTTCCTGAAACAAGATGGACTGTTACATAAAATTCCACTTCATGCCAAGCCATTCATGCCACCGGTAGGGAATAGCAGCACAGATGCTGGAATATTGTGAATCCACTGCTTTACACTCTGTATTTTGGGGGTAGGTGTGAAGGGAGATAAAGCTGCTCTGGAGTGTGATAGAGAAATGCCTGAGGAAGGAGATAAGGTTGTTTGGTGGGAAAGGGGTATACTTTCCAGCAAAGCCCCTCTGGGCACAAACCCTGGGGGGATGCACGGTACTGTGGCTCTGGGCTGTTGCTGTTGCATGGATTCAGTTGATGCCGATATTGCAGGTAGAAGATCAGAACTCAGTAAAGGTCTCTTACTGACAGCTTCAGACTTGACAGAACTGCTGGTAAAAAATGTCACTATTTTCCTTCTAAATTCTAGAAATTCAAGCTTGTAAACTTTGGTGAGATACAAATTTCTTTCCAAGCCTGCAACTTCAATATTTTCACAGTTTACTTTGCAGCGATGTTTTTCTTATCTGCTTGGCTGCAAATGAATGTAAGTATATGCAAGTTAGAGAAAAAGAGAGTGAGAGATTGCAGCAATGAGAGTATTTAGAATCTGCTAAATCAGGCCAACCTGAAGCTTCAAACAGAACTATACTAGACTGACATCTAATAACAATACATATTGCCAGTAGTTAGTTCTTAAACATTATTAGTCCTTGTCACCACATCAAAGCAGTCAGTTCTTATTCTATATTCTGTATTAATGATAACTACAGAGCTGTGTAGTTAGTGCTGATGGATATGGTCCTTGGTCTTAGCCAGTGGTTGAGATGATCAGGCTATAGAGCTCTCATGGGCAAAGCCATTTTCCCCTATTTTTCCTTTCACACTGTTGGTCTTTCTATATTTCTTGCCCCCTTTGTTGTTATGGATTACACTTAGCTGTATTGCACAAAGCTTATACACGATGACAGTGTATGTTTGTATTAATTTAGAATACCTATGCCTGAATTAAAGAAAAACAAATATTAATTGTATCCTGCTTAATATATTTCTCCTTAATGGGTGCAACAGGTCTCTGGTCTTGCTACAGCATTGTAGCATCTTTTTCTTCATTTATTTTCATAGCTAGCAAATGTAGTCCATGGGAAGAATTTTATTTTCCCACAGCCTAAGCTTTTTTTAATGTAAACTTTTTAGGTACTTATTCTTTAAAGAATGGCACATACTCAGTTCCTGTCAGAGTCTGGGAATAGCAGAGATTGCCAAAAGATTTTCAGTGGAGGCCTACATGGATTCCCTAGGTTCAAACAAAGGAAGAGCTTCACTCCTGATGGATAAAATACTTCCTCTCCTTTCTATCCCCTGTCAAACAGAGGCTGTTCAGATCTGCTGACTGGGAGGGTAAAGGAGAGAACTCGAGCCTTGCGAATCACTGTGTGCTGCTAACTTCTCATTGTAATTTGAATTCTGGACATTCTTGTCCATTAGGTCACAAGACAGAATGTCCATTTTGTCTTCTCTTCCTACGTATTTCCTACCTTTCATGATTTCATTAAAAGATGAAGTGTTTCACTTTTGCTTCCTATGGGCTTGTACTACTTAGTGCCTTACACTGCTGAAGGTTTGGACTATATGGAGGCTTTAACTTGCTGGTGTGTGGTGTTCTGAGACACTATGATTTCACTATGGGCCGATCCGTTGGCATCTGAATCAGCCTCCTATTTCCTTACAGAACAAACAGCTACTGTACACCCTAGATGAATAATAATAGGAACTGCTCTGGTGTATGTTTCATAGATAGCAAAAGCCCTGCCTGGATCCATATAGAAAGGGCTTCCCATGAAACAAGTACATATTTATGGATATGGAGATAAAATTCAGAACCATCTGGTTGTTTGACCTCTGTATATTTCTAATACAGATGTCTCAAAACATCATCTCTGAGAATTTTAATACTCTGAAACAATATTCTATTACTGCTTTTTTCATTGTATCTCCCATGTATTTATTAAATATAGATCACTAGCCATATGCTCATCACTTATTTTACTTAATTGTTTAATTGTTTTGTACACTGGCAAGATTGTAACTGTTTTGACTCTGCTTGGTTTGTTTTATCACAACCTCTCCTAAAGTACGTTGTAAAGATATTTACATAGAAAGGTATAGTAAAGACGTGGGGAAGAGGCTGTTTAGCAAAGGAGCAGTAGTATTTTTTATCTGCTTAGATTTGTTCATCTGTATCCAACTGAAAGCTTCTTTAAACCATGGAGTGTCCTGAACTCTGTCACATTTTAAAATGAGATCACTTCATATTCCTTTGCTTGACGATTGCTAAATGAGATCTAGAGCAAACACAGCTTTGATATCACCTTCAGACACAAATTTTGTGTCTAAGCACAGCAAATAAATTTTTAGCTCTCATCTCAGTACTTCCTGTGACTAATCTTTGTAGCATTATTTTTTCCTTCCAGTTTTTAGTTTTCTTACCTGTCCCTATAATTATTGGTCATTTTTCTGTTTCTCAACTGGGCTACCTCAGGCTGTGGTTTATATCACTGTCCTTTGAATAGTAGCTTCCCCAAACGTCTTGGTTCTTTTTTCTTGTTGTGTGGTGTTGTTTTTTAAAATAATGCTTATTTTAGTCTAAAAAAAAAAGAATGAATACATTAATATTGCCAACCAAAAGCTAAAAAAGACCAAATTATAAAGAGGCAAAAATTTCCTTAATGCTTTACCTAGCCCACAAATTCTTCAATCCTACAGATACCTTTAAATCACCAAGTTTTCCTTCATGTGCTCTCAGGGTTTTGTTTTTGTTTTTTTTTGTTTTGTTGTTGTTGTTTTTAGAAAAAAACCATAACATTTGGTAGCCACTTGCCAGTTAAAATTGGTTAGTTTTCAGTCTCCCCTGGTTACAGTCATATGCAGTGAGTGCATGTAGATGTTCAGAACTTTCTGCTTGTCCAATTAGTATGACCTCAGATAATCCTGCTGGACAACAGTGAGGGAGCACAGTGTGTCCCTGTGAGCTCATTGCTTACCTGACATTGAGCTTTACTGCAGACAAATCTGACAATCAGGCTGAACAGTATTCTTTCTTTCCTGGGGCTATTATGTCCAGGTATGGAACTAACTCATTTTGTTGCAAATACAGACAGACATTGTCATTATGTTCTGATTGTGATTTTCCATATTTTAGTCTGATTATAAATTTCCTCAAATTTGTGTGGTCTCCAAGAGAAAAAAGCATTTCAGCAAAAAGTGAAATATGTTAAAATCTGAAAGATACAAAGATACCTTATTTTTCCTGCTTCCTGCCTGAGGGCTCACTCATGTTCCTGGAGTCAGTGGTCTGCTCACTTGACACACCTTTTACAGTAACAGCTTTACTCCTTTTAGAGGAATGGTGGTGTCAATCAGGAATATGAGTTGTTAAATGCCTTGAAATAGCAAGCAATTTAGGGTGATAACCAACAGAGTGACAAGTGTGTCAGTTTATGGTACAATATTTCTGACAAGGGTATTTCCCACTATATTATGTTGTATTGTATCTAGCCATGTGTTTAAATATATGGATCTGGATCTGGATAGACTAGGGAGCTGGGCAATCACCAACCATTGAAATTTAACAAGAGCAAGTGCTATATTATCCACCTGGGACGGGGTAATCCTGATTATACGTACAAACTGGGGGATGAGAGGCTGGAGAACAGCCCTGTGGAGAGAGATCTGGGGGTTTGGGTTGATGGTAAATTGAATATGAATCAAGTGTGCCCTGGCAGCCAAAAGGGCCAACCATATCCTGGGGTGCATCAAGCACTGCATAGCTAGCTGGTCAAGGTTAGGTGATTGCCCTCTTCTACACTGCTCTGGTGTGGTCCCACCTTGAGTACTGTGTGCAGTTTTAGGTGCCTCAATATAAGAAAGACATCAAACTATTAGAGTGTGGCTAGAGGAGGGTGACCAAGATGGTGAAAGGTCTCGAGGGCAAGACTTAGGAGGAGCAGCTGAGGTCACTTGGCTTGTTCGGCTTGGAGAAGAGAAGGCTGGGGATTGACCTCATCACAGTCTACAACTTCCTCAAGTGGGGTAGCAGAGGGGGAGATGCTGATCTCCTCTTTCGGGTGACCAGCAATAGGACACAAGGAAATGGAATGAAGCTGTGCCAGGGGAAGTTCAGATTGGAGATTAGGAAAAGGTTCTTGACTGAGAGGGTGGTCGATCACTGGAACAGGCTCCCTAGGGAAGTGGTCATGGCACCAAGCCTGTCAGAGTTCAAGGAGTGTCTGGACAACAGTCTTAGTGATGATTTAGTTTTAGGTAGTCCTGCGAGGAGCAGGGAGTTGGACTTGATGATCCTTACATGGGCCCTTTCCAACTTGAGATATTCTATGTGTGTGTGTGTTGTTTTTTGTTTGTGTTTTAGAATATTGTGGCACTGTCACTGGAGTCAGTGATACATTTTAAAATATTTTTTGTAAATGAGGCTCTTTAATTGCAAATATTGAAATTATATGAATCAGGGAGAGCCATACACAGTAAACTGTGCTGGGTTTTGTTATGGTTTATGAAGCATTTTATTTTGTGTAAGTAAAGTGCTAATTAGGACTTCTGGTTGGTCTGAAGTTGGAATCCCAGAAAAGCAAAGTTGATTTTGTTGTTCTAACTAGAAATTTGCTTAAGAGTTGAATGAAAATTCTAGGGAATGGGGTATTACTGTTTGGAGTCAGATGGTTGTGTGGTGTATTAATGGTATCTGGTACGTTATGATAAGTGCTGTCCTCAGAAATCAATGTTAGAATGCAAAGGTGATGTCTTCACCACCCCCCAGGTGATTCTGGTGCATGAGAGAGCCAGTGAGCCTCTTTTAGGAATTTATCTTGAACCTCTTCACTTGCTGTGTAACTGACAGGAAAGGCTACTGTGGAGAACTCTTAAAAAATAATGAAAGAAAATTCTGTTTAGCAAATCCCCTGCCACACTTCAGTTCTTGATTAGGTCCATACTAACCATTCACCTATCCTTTCTATTTTTTTTTTTCCTTCAGTATCACACACAATTCTTATGATCTACCTTTCTCACCTTGTCCATCATTCAGGAGTCTCCTGTCTGGAAAAGTAGCATGCTGCCATAGGTGAGGTTCATGATTTCATTCAGGTACTACTTGTTTGGTTAGTTGTGGAGATTTTCTAAAGATATTTCCCCAAGTTAATAAAATATCTGATGGAAGAACTAAATACAGAAATTACTTTTGCAGACATCAGCATTTTTAATCTACAGTCATTTACATTTTCATCTTCTCTTTTTCTAAAGAAGTCACGGGCTTACTGCTTGAAGACAATCAGTTTAGTTCACCAAAAGACATTTATCTAATCCATGAAACTTTTGGAAAGCTGATCTGTATTTGGGGGAAAGAATTAAAAGAAAATTAAACACTCTCCACCCCCCTCCCCTCACCATTATCTGGGCAGAGTAAGCATATTGCAAAAGTACACATGAGATTTAAAAAGTAATTTTTTCACTCGGGTAGAGTACAAAAGACTGAAACACCCATTATATTTGTGTTCTGTACATCATTCATGACACAAGACAGCAGTAAGCAACTGTCACTTTACTACTCCAGCATTTTATCATTAAATAAAAGATCAACACAAGTATTTTGTTTAAGTCATTGTATAAAATAGAAATAAAATGACTAAGAATGAATATAGTCACAACATCAGTGCCCCCTGCTTTGAAAAGAAACCTGTTTACTCATTTTCTTTATCATCAGCTGGAGGCAATCATGCAGTGACAGCTTAGTATTCTTTTGATAATTGTTCACCAAATTATATAAAATAAAACATCTGTCTTTTAGTGTCACCATTCATTTCCATGAAATAAATTCTATTCTCAGTTATAAAAGCAGCATACTATTGCTGCGTATGTTTTTAAATTTTAAAAAACATGTTCTTACCCAGTCTTTTAAGAGTCTTTGTAGGAAGCCCTTTTAAAAGAGGTGATGAAAGATACACTAATTCATTGGAATCCATGTAGTGATATTTTGACTATTGTCCAGCAGGTAATATTTCAGTTTTACATTTCAGTTTCTACATATAGAACACAAATAAATGTAAAACAAGCAAGTAGAAATTAAAGAAAATATTTGAAACAAACTTTTAATTTTAAATATTAAACACTTCCTCTTTGTTTTACTATTACTTCAAAATTGCAGTGGAATTGCCAATAAAATATAAACATAAAATGCAGTGGAACTGCAGAATAAGCTGTGAAATTCTTTTTTTTTATCCTCCTTTTATAAGTAAGATGCTGGGAACTAGTTCTCTCTATAGCTGGTTCTCTGTCAACACTAAAGACCTCAACTATGTGAAAGCTGTGCTAATTATCACAGCAGGAACTAGGTTGGAACTGGGCCCAAGAGCCTGTGGATAGAGGGAAAGAAGGGACTCTGCAGTACTGCACCTGTCTGGGAGCAATGCTTATTCATAGTACAGAAAAAAATGCAGAAATGTAAAAGTGAAGATAATAAAAAAAAAGCTATTTTTTTTTGTCCAAGAAATTCATTAGGGTTGGTCAGGTTAATTAACAGTGCTCTGTAGCCTTCCAGAACACTGACTCTACCTATGTTTAAATGCCTATATCCCAGGAAATAAAATATTAACTTACTGACCACTTTTTAGGATAACACAGGTCATTTAGAGGACTTAGAAGTATAGACTGTTCGTTGTTAAGCTAGTATCCACCCTATGTATAAGAGCAGTTCTACTCCATTATAATGTGGCAAAGGTTTAACTTTCTCAGCCAATATCCATTTCTTTGACAACAAAAATTATTTTGGTTGTAGAATATTGTGGAGAAATAACTGGCCTAAAAAATAAGGGTTGTATTTTTAAAGATTTGACATCAAGTTGTGTCATATTCTCAAAACGTTGCACTGGTATCAATATGCGTTTCCTAATTAAACTTGCAGGACTTATAATAGTAGAGGATAATAATATAAAAGTAAATGGGCAATCTAAAGGAACTTCTAATTATTTTTATTTTCTCCTTTTGCTCGATGTGTATCTTCCTTGGAATTGCACTGGCATTTCTTTGCCTGATCTAATTTCAGCACATTGTTTGGATCTGCAAAAATGTTATTTCTCATTTTTTGCATTGTTTGGGCTTTTTTTCCCTCCTTCTTGTCTTTATTGCATGGATCTGATTTTGAATATGTTGTAAATAATGTGTATATTTTACCATGGATCTTTGAACATAGGTGGATTTTACCCTCTGGGAACAGGAAGAGAAAACGGAATGGATGGTTGAATGTATATATGTATCTAATACTTGCACATGCACCTTGAATACAAACTATTGTTTCAAATAAATGCACTTGTGATAAAACTAGAATGATTTAGTGTATCTAAGAAGGCTTTTATAATCATTATGGTAGGGTAAAAAAGGTACAAAAGATACGTAAACGCTGTCAGTAAACTCATTCAGACTTAATTCAGTTTATCTAAAGTAGACTATGGATTATTTGGTGGTATAATGCCTGAAGAGTTAGCTCTGCAGAGTTATTAGGAAAATATAAATCTTTATATAAAAATAGAATGGAATTAAAAATAGAATGGAAATTAAATAACGGAAACNGAAATTAAATAATGGAAACAAATAGGAGGGAAATCCTTGATTACCACTGCTACATCAGGAGAAGTTTTAGTTGAAATTGTTATCTTTTGAAGTCCTTTAAGAATTAAAATCAATGCAGAATTAATTAGCAGGTCTCTAGAAAACACTAGAAAAAAAATCTAATGGAAAATCAGATGATGGCAGTAGACTTGCAATCAAAGTTTTGTTTTAAAACTTAATATATATATATATATATATATATAAAGTGAGTTCAGAGTAATAGCCAATGTTAGGTCACACAAAAACCTTAATGCTCCAAGGTCTGAAGTGTCTCAGTTATTTTGTACTCTTCCTAGAAATTGCAAAGCATTAATATACCATCTGTAAATCGGTCCTGGAGGAATTCATATAGTACAATGCTCTGTAAAATTATATTTACTAGAAGTTCACCCTGAAGAAAAAGAAGCAGCTTAAGAGGAGGATGTAGTTATTTTTCTTGCTTGTCTCTATTGTTATGCTAACTCTTTAGTAAACTTATCCTCTCATTTATTTTAAAGGTTTGGTTATCAGTTAAGAGGCAGCTCATGTGATAATACCAGAAACCTCTTAATAAAAATCCCTTTTGGTACTGTCTGCAGAATGCTTTTCTAGTACTTCTGGCTCACTCCAGCTTTCCTTTGAAACCTCAAATAAGCTCAAATGGCTTCATATTGAAAGGTGACACACAGTCTGTGCTAAACATGCTTGTTAAGCCATATAAAAGTGCCTATTCTTGTTTATGCTTTGTAATTTCTTAAAGAAGTACTGAAAAGGTACTTTAACAAAGTGTATTAATGTTAGAAGTGAGGAAATAGGAACATTTCTTGTTCCGTGTTAAGTAATTGGTCATTTGTGCAGCTGCTATCTCCTTGTGTTATTTCTCATAACAAGGAAACTGTACTAGGAAATTAAGGTAATTGGTTTCTTTGGAAGGAGAATCTTCACTCTGAAACTGCCAGTGAGACCAGGCCATCCTTTCACCCCTAAGGATTTTCCATATAGGTCAAAGTTGAGATGTGGTGGCAGGTAAAGAAAATGGTATTCATGGAATCATGGAATTGTTTGGGTTGGAAAGACCTTTAAGATCATCCAGTCCAACCGTTAACCCAGCACTGCCAAGGCCACCACTGACCTATGGCCCTCAGCACCACATCTACACGGCTTTGAGATCCCTCCAGGGATGGGGACTCCACCACTGGCCTGGGCAGCCTGGGCCAGGCCCTGACAGCCCTTTCCATGAAGAAATTGTTCTTCAGGTCCAATCTAAACCGTGTCCAACAAAACAGCACTTTTCCCAACCCCCTAAACTCCTCTAACTCAAACATTTTTCAAATATCCTCTTAGCCAAGGCAGACAGTGAGACTTGGAAGAAACTAGCACAGGCAGATCAGAATTCTCTTGAAATTGGGAAAATAATGGAAAATGCTTTGGTGATCCGAGAGAAAAGCATGCATAAATAGGAGAATAGAGAAAGAGTACTTTAGGTTAGAATGAGCTTACAATAACAAAGGATATTGGAGAGGGAAATCAGATAAAAGTGGATTAAAAATAAACATATAGCATGTTGTGAAGTTATAGCCTGGTATGTAAGTGGATCTTGATTTATAACTGGAATATATTAGGTTATTCTTGTTATTAACTGCATGGAGCTGGTAGGGAATACTAATAGTAACCCATATCAGTCAGATCAACCCACTAAATCCACCTGTCACTTGCAGGTTGTTATCAATTAACTGTTCTAACTAGACACAGAACCAGGCTTCAAAAGAAACTTGAGGCTTTAAGATTGATGCAGAAGAGGACAGCTCACATTTTTGTATCGTCTTATTCCCTAAATATATGGCATCTTTTTCCATTGCTGTATGGTAGGGATATGCATGCATCGACCTTGCTGAATGACTGCAGCAAGTAGCTGATAATGTATGAAATACAAAGCTCCTGCCCAGTGCACAAAGAATATAGGTAGTGTTGGGCGATCAGGACTGTTCTAAACTGTGTTCTCATGCTCACAGTGTTCAGTGCTATCCTAAAAGCTGACCCTGTATCAGAGCAAGGCCAAAATACATTAGAAAGTAAAATTATTTTGAAATGGAGCTATTTATATTTTATGTCCATTTTTACTGTAATTTGCAACTTGATAATTATGATATGCCCATAGTCATAGCTAGACAGAGTTTTCATCTGGCAAGCCAGTAGGCGGTCTTTTACCAAAGATAAATGTATGAAGACCAGTAAGCTAATAAACTCACTTGGTGTACATGAGAACAGGATAAATAGTGTCCAAACTAGGAGTAAGTTTAAGCATCTCTGCATTATTTACATGCAAATTTTCTTGACTGTATGACTGCCTTTATTTCTCTGTTACTTTTCCATCCACCTACTTGCTTATTCTGTCAGTTGGGGTTTTGTTAGTTTGTTTGTGGTACTTGTTACAAGTACTGGGTTTTGTACTTCACACAAGATTTTGCTGAACACTTGGGGTGTAAGAGAACTTTTCTCAAGCAGATACTGTTATGAGTGACATTTTTCCATTTCTTAGAGCATGCTTAGAAGTTCAGTAAGGGAGAATTTTGAACCGAGTTGCTAGTTACAGGAATCTAGAAGAGTCTAGAGAAGATACTTTGAACACATCTTTAGCAACTACACAAACTCTTAACAGCAATATTTCACATTGCTGTCTTAAGCCAATAGAACTTAGCTTTTGTAGAGAAGGTGCAAAGAAATCAGTACTTTTTCTCAACCTCTAGAGAAGAATAATTTTCCATCTTCAGTTTCTCAGACTTTGTTAACATATAGGAAATAAGAGATTCTTTGATGTAAGTTATGCTTATCATATGACTTAGGTTTATTAAAGAAAATATTTCTTTGTATGAACAATAGCAAATGGACACAGACTTGAGCATATTAATAAGGAGATTGTCTTGTGTTGTCGTCAGCAGTTGGAAAGATACTCTTTCCAGACCTGCCAGGTCACTTTATGTATGCAAGAAGAATAATGTCTTTGTAGCACTGGCTTTTTAGCTACCATCACACCCTCAGTAGTCATCTTTCATCACCAGAGTTACCACTGAGAGTTCTTCTAGGATAAATAGATCTGAGTTGTATAGAAGAGTAAATCCTAATGCTAAGTAGTTTCTTTCAGTTTCTCTTCCCAGAAGTGCTCAGCCTTGTCAGATCTCCAGAACAGGTGGTTGCCATGACATTATATCTCCAAGATACGTTGTATAATATATATTAGTGTTTTCTTAACTATGTGTGTTCAGCTGTGCCCTATGAGATCTAAACTGTGTGTACTTGGTGAAACAGGTACCTTAGTAATTAGTGACTCCTTTCATGTCTGTCTATATGCATTTGTCCCTGCCTAAGAACTGAAGAGGGTTGGAGGAGGAAATGGAAAAGACAGGAAGGTGACCACACAATTTTCTATCTTGCTTTTATGTTTAAATTAAAATGTTATGATCTAGCCCAAATTGGCACTGAAATAAAATATACATCTGGTGTTAAATTCTCAGACTCCAAATTGGCCAAAGCAATTCAGATTTCAAAAATCAGTTTTAAAAAAACAGACGGATTTGTGTGGGGTGTTTTTATTTTTGTTTCAAATGTGTGAGGGTAAACTGTATTTTTTGTTCTAGATCTAGGAATTATGTCTATATGTAATCAGATTTAACTCTGGACAGTGACATGAAAACTGATACCATGTTAGGGCAATTAATGAAAGAGTTGCTGGTATTCTTTGATTATTAATTGCATAAAAAACTTCCATTGCTGACCATGAAATAGAACTAATATGCTAGCCTGAAGTGATGGAGTCAATGATGAATGATTGCATTCCTTCCTTTCTGATATCAGATCACAGTGCAGTGTGGTAAGAAGTGGAGTCAGGAGCTGTCAGCTGCATTTCCCCCCAGGAAGTTTATCTTGCTCAGTTTACTCCAGTGTAACTCTGAAGTAAGAAAATGATTTCCACTAGCATACTAAGACTTCCACATGGCAGCAGTAGCCATGACAATCTATGTATAAGGTAGAAGTTGTATGCAGTTAAATACAAAAAAAAGAATGCCTTTTTGGCCCTAGTAATAGTGCTGAAAAAACAGACCAGTTTTTGAGTGCTTAGGATTTTGTTCAGGTCACTGAAAATTGGGAGCTAGGTTGACTAGAAGTTAATAGGCTACAGGTCCACTGGGAATATAGTAGTACCAAGTTCTAGGAAAATGTGCTTTTAGATACCTCGCTCTTGGATTACTTTTATTAAGGGAATCTCTTAGCCATCAGTACTAAATTATCATTGATCTGAGAGTCTAATGGGGTTAATGATTGCTTGCAGAGGCCAACTCATGACTACTGACCTTTCAGTTCTTTCAGTTATGACTAGCAAGTAGACAGTTCCCCCTTTGTTTTCTATAGTAGCAGAAGTTGATTGCTCACACGTGATTCAGACATCAGATGGAGTTTTATAATGACTTTTTAGTTAATATTTGTGTAGCAGGGTAAGTATAGCTAATATTTGTATAACAGGGTAAATATGTTATGTCTGTGGTAAGGGTTCCATGACTAGCATCTTGTCATTGATATCTGCTGTTATTAGCTGGGTCAGTCACTATAGCACACAGACTAATACATCCTGTACTGTTGAATTATTCTGTGTATTTTTCTTTGAGACAGCAGCTGTAGTGCGTGTAGCAAGTTTCATAGCCAGCTTTAGCACTTGGCTATGGTATGAGGTGAATAGGTGTGCTCTAGTTATAAACAGAGGAAAGAAAGATTTGCCAACTAAGGAAAATATCTATAAAATATTTATGCCCCTGGTATTAGTATCAGACATTTACAAGGCACTAAAGCATCCACTGGCCATTACCAGTTTCATACACAGGCATCTTTCCAGGGACTTGAAACTGGCAAGCTCTCTGAATTAATTTTAAAAAAAGATTCTGAATTTTCTTTTGTCTCCCATGAAACCAGTGATCTGCTTCATAGTTTAAACTAAAGCATATGCTTAGGTGTTTTTCTCTCTGAGACCCTGTCTGCACGAAAGCAGAATTATGTATTTCAGGAATTGCTTATGCAAGAACATTAGGCATCTCTCTTCTTGAGTGTATGATGGTTTTTTACACAGAAATGTTCAAATAGTTAGGAGAAATGAGGAACATTTGATTCTCCATCAGCCCAGGATAATTGCAATGAAAGGGGAAGTTATTTTTCATTATGGCTCTCAATCAGTATAGGAGTTACCATTGGCAGCCAATATTATATAATCCATAACTGCTCTGTTAGGTTTCATGGATTAAGCAGAAATCTTTATCCGTTTTCCTTTTGTTTAAGATTTATCTGTTTAACATTTTGACAAATTTAGAATTAAGAGGCACAAATTCCATTTAGGTCATCATCTCCCTCCCCACAGAAACTGGAAGTAGCAAACATTCTAGCGAGCGCATATAGACAGTTCTGGCATAGGATGATTTGCTTCCACAGTCTCTTATCCAGCCCAAGGACAGGAAAGCATGTGGAATAATACTTATGGCCCCTAATGGGATGGAAGCCAGGCTGGCTTCAGTTGGACTCCAGCGCTGCCTCTGAAAATCAGGTCTATTCAGTTGCTTTTGCCAGGATGAAATTGTTGAGTAGCCTCTTGGCAGAGGTGGGAGCATATGTGTCTAGTCCCCCTGCTGTCATGTGCTAAATTTGAGGGTTGCTGTAATTGTTGCCATGCTGTGTTAAGCTGAATCAGTGGAAGCTAGAGGGAGGAGAGGATGGAAATGTTTGAGGAAGAGAAAAAAAAAAGATTTGGGTCAGTAACGAGATGTATGTTACCTAGGACACATTAAATTACATTTTTACATGTATGTTACCCTAGGGTGACAGTGGAGCAACAGTGACAAGCGAGCCTCGTGTTCCTCATGCATAATATAGCTCTTAGATGACTAGGTACAACTATAAACCAGATTCTTAAGTACCACACAGAACTGAGAATCTTTATTGCTCACATTTAGATAAAGTACCTTTTGTATGCTATTTATTTGTTCAGTCACTGAGGGGAATAAAATTCCAGGTGATGTGAGCTGGTTTCGAAGCGATTTGGTTTCTAAATTGCTTGGCTGATTAGGATGACAAAGGTGTTGTGGAAGTAATCCTGTTTTTATCATCTTGATTTCTTTTAAAAATGGGAATTCTATATATTGCTCTTTTTACTGGGAATATTCCCTAGGGATACAAAAATATGCTTTTCTAGCTAACCACAATAGAATAATAATAATAAAAAAATCACACTGGAAGCAGAGTGGAGGTATGGATGCAAAAAATTTAAAAAGATACCCAAGCATTGCCTGGATATAGCCAGTGTTTTTAGTGCATTGACAGTTTCAACTTGGAAGACCTGAGCTCTGAAAATCTTGTTTTATTTGAAGAATCAGCACATTATCACACAATCATTTGGAATGATTGGTACACTCTTCAAGACAGAAGATCCAGACTTGGAAAGCATCTCATGTGCAGACCATGATGATGTGCATTTAAAGATTTGAACAGAAGTTTGTGCTGCTTTCATGCTGTATATTTGAGGCAAATGCAGTGTTTCTGTCTCCAAAGCTTACATTTAGACACTACTTTTGGAAAGTTTAACAATGCCTTGTATAATTTAGCCATCCTATATGATTACAAATATTGCAGTAACATATCTGCTGTATTTTCTGACTAAAACATCTAAGACTTTATTTCTCCATCAAGAAATTAAATAGACCTCACCAGTGTAGTTTTGTCTGTAAGTTATATTGACAGCCATTCAGCATTTTCAAAGAAAACTGTGGCATTGTAGCCCAGTATTGTTGAAACACTGAAAATTCTGGACAATTTTAACCATATTGCCTTTATATGTAACATACTGAGTTTAGCACAAAATATATAGAATGGTATCAACCCAGGTTAATTTTTTGCAGAGGCACTTGTCAAGATTTTGTATTCCAGTATTAAAGTTTTATAAGGGATAAATGGAGCAAGTTAGTAGAAAAATAGTAGATCTATAAATAATTTACATTCTTATTTATGTCAGTAAATCCATCTGGGACAAACAGATTCATGCTAGAATATTTAGCAAGCAAGCCGGATGAAAACCAGCAGTTTCAGAACACTAGCTGTGCAACTGAAAATATTGTGCAGAACACAGAACATTATTAACAGAACAGAACGATTGCAGAAACAGAAAATTGTGGGTTTGTGTGTGTGAGACATTATGCATTATTCTCCCCACTTTTTAAAATTTAGTTTTAATCTTATGCCAACTGATAGCTCACCTGGCTTTTCTACCAGTAGAGCTGAAGTAGATTTGTCCTTGCTTACAGGTTGGTGAACAAACCAGTGATGGTGATGTCAGATTACGCTACCAGAAGTTTTGCTTTGACTGGACAATCAAGCACTGTTTATATACCCAGGTTGCTCTGAGATGGTTAACCGGTTTACTGATTAATTAGAAAATGTGCTGATGACAGCCAGCACAATGACCAGTGAAAATGTTAATCATCTGTAGACAAGAAGTTACTGGATCATAAAGAAAGTCAAGGATAAATATTGTTTGCTTTTATTCACATATACAAAGTAGTATTTTGCTAATGTAATTTTATTTTTTTATACTACACTTGTTTAGTTTGTTTAGGTGAGATTATGAGTACACCATATGTGTATTAACTTTTACTGTGTTTGTTTTTCATAGGCGTGGGAAAAGTCAGATGTAGATTAAATATTTGTAATGGTAAATCCCAGCAAAGCATCTGATATAGCAAATGCAAACACACACGGCTGGGAAGGGAAAGCAGAACTCTTGATCTAGAAAAAGTGGCCAAATTTGAACTACTAAGATAGGGAAGGGCAAAAATGAGAAAGGAGTTGGAGTGTAGGTGAGAAACTTTAAGAAAACATTTTTCAAGTAAACTTCTGGTTTTGCAGGCTGATTCAGATGACCAACAGAGAGAGCAGAATGTACTGTTTGTCCTCAGAACTGCAGAGTACGGTACTTGTTCCTATCACGTGTCTCATAGACATGGTTCTAAAGGTTGTTAGTACCATAGAGATGTAGTCAGAGTAGTGGTTCAAAATACCTCTGTGGAGACTGCCCAGAACATCGCTGTGTGTTAGCTGTCTGTGTCTAGAAATACGGATTCATGGTGGTGGAGTGTGGCTGAGTGAGGATCACCTCTTTGGCAGGAAATGCATAGGTTGGGCTTTAGCCTGCAGCACAGCTCCTGCCTCAGCCAGCAGCGGGGGGAACAACTGCAGTCAGTGTTGTCCAGACTGTCTACGGGGAGCTCTGAGACATAGGGTGCTCTTGCAAGGAGGGGATGAGCAGGCTGTGGGAAGGCCCGAGTTTGGCACAGAGCAGAAATCTCCCTGCTAACGGGGATCACCCTGGAGTCCTGATAGCCCAAACCTCCCGCTTCTCTTTTTTCAGTGATTACGTCATTTTTAATTAATTAGTTAATGAATGGCCAGCTGTTTTTCACGTATCAGGTATTATTGTTTTTTGTAAGGACAAAGAAGAAGAGAGAAGGTGTGTTGTGGTTTGGGACCAGACGGGCAGGGGGGAGACTGAATGACCCTGGGTGCCACCGCACTTGTAGTCACACAGATAGTCACTGGGGAGCGACACGGCTGCCCTGCCCTGGAGAGGAGACCGCGGGCCAGGAGAGAAGCAGGACAGGCCTTTAACAGGACCGCTCTGTCCTGCGGCAGAGGGGGCAGCAGGGCCCAGCAGGAGGAGGGTGCGGGGCCCTGGGGCCAGGCCCGGCCCTGCCCTGCCCTGCCCTCCCGCCTCGCGGCCCTCAGGCGCCCGGCACGGGCGGGGCCGGGCAGTGCTCGGTTCTGATTGGCTGGGGCTGCCGCGGATCCCGCGCCTCGCCCCGGCTGCTTCTGGAAGGTTCCGCGGAGCGCGGGGCGGCGGGCGGTGTCCGGGCACGAAGTTTCAAGGGAAACGAAGTTTAACCTGCCCGGACTTTATGCCGAACACCTGCAACAGGTAATAAAGCCCCAAGCGATGTGTATGTGCTAGGTTCCCAGGCGGTGCCGGCAGGAGAGGATCGGTGCCTGGGCCGTGCCTTGGGCTGGGTTTGGCTCGGTTCGGGTATCGCCAGGCCGGGTGTCAGACCTCAGCTGCTCACTCGGGCTTGCTTCCTCTGCACTCCATGGAGCAGGTTGTGCATTCAGGGCTTCCAGTGACAGAAAAGCTCGGTTTCAGCATGAAGGTGCCTGGCAGCCTCTGCTTGTTTGTGCTAGGAAGCACCCGGGAAAAAGCCGGCTCAGACGGAATGTGTGACTTGTAAATGCTAAAGTCATAGAAGATTAATTGCAACCATTGTTTCAAGTGAATATCCCTTTGACTGTAAGTGAGGTTACTCTTTAAAAACTTTCCAGAACTGAGCAGAGCAGTAGGTGTGATTTTCTCCAGCACAATCAATTTTAACAAATTATTTCTCGGTATTCCTAATCTCAGAAGATAACTGCCTGTAAAGTAATTCCAGTGAACAGAGGCAATAACTTCTCTTCCTTTGTTAGTGCAATTTAGAATTCCCAGAATAAAAGCATGGTATATAGTTTGTTTGCATTTTAAATAAATGAAAGAGTTACTACAATATTTTTCTGTGTAGATAGCAACTTTAAAACAAATTTTAAACATTTAATTAATTTAAATGTGTTTTTGCATAAAATCGTAGATACTGTTTATTAATATAAATTCTTGTGCTAATTTGTGTCTGCTAGGTACTCGCTATTTTCCCTGCATGGATTAAATATGGGACATTTGGAATTTGAACAATACTGAATTTCAGGGTTTAAATCGGGGAATGGGAATGAAAGGACAGACTTAACAGTTGTGATCTTGATCCTGTAAGATATATATGGAAGTAACTTGTGTTAGTGATACTGTATTGCTAGTGATTTTCCAGAGTTCCCGTATTCAGTTAAACAGTAAAGTATATCACGGGTAGTTTCGATGATGGACCCTGAATTATTCTGAATTTCAGAAGTTACTGTTTCTCTGCTTTCTTAATTTCTTTACTTTGTGGAAGTGGTTTTGTACATTTGTTTTTTTTTCTCACTTCTCAGCTCCTTTGAGATGTCGGTGTTATAACTTAATGAAAGTCCTAGCACTTCCTTACACTTGCTTCAACAACTCTGGTATGAAAAAATCTCTCTTCAGGGTTTCTCTGAAGTATCAAAGTGGAAAAAGAGACACTGTATTATTCAGTTAAAAGTTTGAAAAATGTTCTGTTCCTTAAGACTAACTTTTAAGAACTGAAATTCATCCTAGTCAAACAAGTGTTTTAAATCAAGTAAACAATGATGAATGATTATTTTTGCTGGGAAGCACCTGCTGTGAGGTACCTACAGTAATGCAAAAAAACTCCACAGTAAGATTGGCAGAAGCAATTACGAGGCCAACAGGACTGATTAAGTTGAAATCATGCTTGCGAGTACTCAGACTCTTTCAATATTTGACTACAGATGCTCAAAATTCAATAAATACCTTAACCTAAATAATTTCTTAGGAAACTGATCAATTATACTTGAGGTTTGTTTTTTCAATATAACTGTACCAGAGTGCACTGAGGATCTGGATGGGGGAAAATGACAGAAGATGAAAAACAATGAATGATCTTTTATCAATTTATCTCTCATTTTAACTGCCACTGTCTGGAATTCAATAAAACAGCACTGAATAATTTCATGGGCACCAGACACAATGGTAATTTTATTTTTACTTTCTAAGATGTAGTGAACCTAATGAGTGCAGCACACAGTAATGGCAAATTTTGCATGAGGATAGTAATTATGATGTTCAGGTAATGAGCAGAATACATACTATTATTGGAACTGTTCATATTTTGTATAAATTCATGATCAGCTTCAGAGGAAAAAGTACCAGCTCACAAGAGGCAACTAGGAAATGGTTCATCAAATAGATGAGGAAACCTTTCCATTGTGAATGCTTAATAAAAGATGTGTATATACTGTGACAGGAAAGGGATGAGACACGGACAGGACACAGTGAGCATTCAGTCAGCATAGTCTGGCACAAATACAGAACTACTGCCAGACAGGCATCAGACTGAAATAGGAGGACAGGCATTTTATCATTTTTATGTCATTATTTACCCAGCTTCTTTCCTACTTCTGAAAGGCAGAGAAATAGCAAAGGAGATGATATACTGAATCCTGTGCATGAATTGGAGATGGCAGCATATTGTGAACCACTGTCTAGACTGTCTAGTAAGTCAAGGGAAGTCTTTTCATTTTTGTCCTACATAAACCCATTCTTTGCCCTTTTCATTTTAGCAAGTGGGTATTTCAAAAGGTAACAGAATATCAGGTGAGTCAAGCTTCATTGCCCAAATGATATACTCAATTTTGGAAGCCTCTTTTCTGCTCTGTTGGTTTCACTGGTAGCACAAGGATAATGTAATTATTTACACAGCTTAGTGGGAAAGATCAGCTGTACTCAGTTTTGCACTGTCTCTGTTTGGTATATGTAAGGAACAGGAATTTATCATTAGGAAACACTTTTGTGTTAGAAATATACTAGACAGGTGTGAGGCTGTCCAGAGACTAAAAATGTAGTATCTAGTAGTTTATCCTGGAGTAAAATTTTTGTTTCCTCTCCAAACTGAGGTTGGCCCCTTGGTGAGTACATGCTATTATAGATTACAGTGCATTTCACTGCAATGAAATGGTCTGTAAACATTTTCTTAATTCCTATTGTATTACTAAGTTAGCGCTGTAATATGTAGAACTTGAAGTACTAGTTGTAGTATCTTCAAGTTTAATTGTGGAAGAGGTGGTAAAGCTTGCTTTTAAGCCCCTTCCCCATCTGGAATATGAAGTTTCTATACAAAGAAAATGGAAAGGGTGCTGGATGATACTAGGAAAAGTAAAATGGCAGAAGCAGAAAAGTGTAAGAAGATACTGAAATGTCTTAAAATTCTGGACCTGTACTGTATACTGGAAGAGAAAATTAAATCTTTCTCACTGAAAGTTTGGTAGTAGGTTCTCAAATAGCATTGTGTAGCAATCTTAACAGCATGAACATGACAGAGTTGTCTTCAAAACCCATCTCAAAAGAGTTTCTTTAAACTATACTGTGTTTGAAAGCACAAGCTCTGCTTGCTTTGAGAAAAAGAGTGGGTCAGCCTTCTCACATTAAAGGAGGATGAGAGTTCTGGCACTGAGAAGGTAATGCATAGTGGTAGATCTAGGAGGAAAATCAGGAACATACGATGACTTAAAATAACTGAAAGACAGGATTGTACTTTATTGAGAATGTCTGCATTTTGAAGTGCCTGAGTGGTTAACTCTGGAAACTAATGAGTTCAAGTGTTGCTACTTAGTATGCAAAAAGGCTTCTCGAAATGAGAAGTAACTTGTCTCATCAGTCCTTGACTTTTTTGCTGAGATCAAGAACATGTAGACAGTAATATCTAGTTGCATTTATTACTTGTTTTTTAATTTTTATTTGGGATACAGACTAGTTGATTTGAGACTTCAGTTGACTTTATATATACTGTTATGACAGTCTTAGCCAGATCTGATCACAAACAAAGACTTCATATTGGGAATGGGAGAACTTGTTAAGCTATTTTCATATGTTGCCTGATACAGTGGAATTGGATTAATGTTTCTCTTAAAAAGAAGTGTGAAAGAAAAATATGAGAGAATAAAAGAAGAAAAAAATCCAGTCTAAAATAGGGTAAAAATGGAGAGTAGCATCCATAGTTAACCCCTCCACCTAAATGAGTAAAGTGACCAAAAGAGCAGAAGAAGAAATGTCTAGTGATGGAAAGATGTTTTTAGTTAGGGTAAATCAAGTGTAATTCTATGAAGTTCACAGAATCCCATTGGACTGAGAGCAGTAAAATACCTTGCTACAATTTCTGATCTTCTAGAAATGTTGAAGATGCTATTAGATTGCATGGGACAAGATACGAGTAGGAGAGAGTTGAGACTTTAAATAAAAGAAAGGAATATGTTGTGAAAGATACTCGGCAACTTCAAACAGCTTTGCAAAGCAACAGTAGATTACAGTATGATAAAATACAGATTTCTTACAATATAGAGCCTACCACTAATGAGCATGCAGTTGATAGATTCCAAGAAATTCTTCCATTAGTTGTGTATTCCATTAGTGTCATGACTTTAAAAAAAAAAGTGTATGTTTTCATAAGATTTTAATTTAATTTTTTGACCAGTTCCACTTATATGTGATCTAGGTCTTCCATTAGCTGATGTGGGAAGAATCTGTAGTGCTCAGTTGTTTGAAATAAAAGTGTAAGATAATCTTTAGCTCTTAGAGACAAATTCAAAGGGAAGCCACTCTGACTGAAATTTTGAAACCAGGCTTCTGTCATTCACTTTCATTACATCACTGTCAGATGGGAAGATAGTTCAAACAATGAGCTTGAAGGAGAAGTCCTTGGAGAGATCTGTTAATACCAGGGAAGGGTTTTCAGGGGACGATCGTCCATAATCAGATAAGGAGAGAAATAAAATGTCTACTCTTTTGCACTTGGAAACTGTTCACTTTGAATCTGATCAGAGTTGAAATGGAAAGCATCTTGTGATGCTGGATCAGTCCCTGTTTTATCAGTACATGCAAAACTGATAGCTTGGCTAGAAATGCATAACATCCTTTTTCATGACTGTGTTTTTCTCTTAATCACCTCTTTGCAAAGAATATAATTCAGTGTGCTATTTAGGTCCAGCAGAATATATTCTATACAATATTGACTGTAAAATTCTTTATTGGACACTTTTATTACATGACTTGATTATATCACTTGATGCTCCTTCTTGTATGTTGGTTTATTGGAGTGTACTTGTCTTCCCCTGAACATAGTGCCTGTGTTGGTCAGTTAGCCAGAGGCTTCCAGCTACCATTGGGAAGGCTTAAGATCAACGACAGCTTTAACATCAGTACTTCTCCCACTCTAAAGATAAAACATTCATGTTTGTGAGCTGCTGTTTATTCATTATAAGTGAAATATGTATTTTGTTCTGATAGTTACTTCTAGCTGGTTTTCTCATTCAGTCTAACTTCACCTCTTTGACCTCACCCTTAGTCTTTCTATAAAATATTAGACACCTCTCTTCCTTTGTATGAATAGGGGTGTTAGAGCCTTTGGTCGGGTTTTATCTCCACTGTAAATTCCTAACTTTGTGGTGACATTTTAATGAAATAAATGAAGAAATTAATATATAAAAATATTTTTAAAATAGCCAGAGTAGATGATATTTCTGCAGAATAGTGAAATTGGATAAACAGAGCCTCTGTGCAGTGATAAATCCCTCTAGGGTACACAGCCCAGCAAGTTTGAAGTACCATCTCATTCTGCATGGTACCTGATGATCTATGGTGGTTGTGTTTTGTACATACTGGATTTTGTGTCTGCAGTGCTCCTGGTAAGGAACATTTCAGTCCAATGTTTGCAATTGTAGTTGGGGTGAGTAAGGTCTTTTACCTTAGGCACTTTTGGTACTTTTACAGTACCTGAATAAAATGGTTCAAACCCAGCATTTTTGTTACAACAAACAAAAAACCTGATCACTAAATGTAATAGATCTTGTACAAAAATGGTGAAACAAAGATTGCATATTAAATACTTTCTTTTCTTACTGAGCTGTAATCTTTTTACCTCTGTCTTGTACATTTGGTACCTCCCCAGCTATCCAGCTGTTTCTTTCAGGCATTTCAAGCTCTAAGCTCCTGATAGTTATTCAGCTTTTCCTACTTTTCTTGGCCAATATTTTATGGTTCAGGATTTCCTTCTATTATAGACAATCAGCCAGAAAAGAATAAACCTAGCCAGCAGCTTGGGGGGTGCCAGACCACTAGCTCCCACCTTGCAAATAGCTCAGGCCGATGTTATTTTAACTACTTTGAAGCTGTCTACTATAAATATCTTATTTCTTTCATTGTGCTCTTTGCTATTGATTTTCGCCTTAGCAGCCTTGCTTGATTTAACACCTGGCAGTCAGATGAACTGGTAAAAAACTGGCAACCTGAGCAGCATATGCCAAATATAAAAGCAATGTATAACTACCTAATTCTTCACAGAAGACTTCTGTGATACTCTTGTGTAAGAGAAATTAAAGATGAGATGAAAACCTGTTGTTTAGGTATGAATGGTGTTCAGTAATATAAAACAATCATAATTCTGTAATTGTACTGTTTTTGCATTAGAGTTCTTATGCTGTTGTTAAACTAAGCACATCCTTGACAGTATGTTAATACTGTAACCTAATTAATACTTGTAGAAGGTGCTTTTTATAAGGTAGAAGTATTTAAATGCAAATGCAGCTCTTCAGACAGGTGTCCTTGTGTTTGGACAATGAAGCAAAGCACTGCTTTTTACTGATTCACTGCAAGGGTGTAATTTTGCACAGTTCAGTCTGCATGACATAAAATTAAAGAACAAAAGCAAATAAGTGATTTAATAATTATGGAAGGGAACCAAGCCTAGCAGTATAACCTGCAGTGTCTGTAAAGCATTGTGGGGTGTAGCTGTCACATGCAGTATTAAACTCACTAGGAAAGCAAGCACTAGAAGGCCATATGATAATGACACACATCAATCTTTGATTTGAATACACTGACCTATTTCCACTTTGTTGCTGTTCACTAAATATCTCTTTACCTTAACTGATCCTTATTTTGTTACTGCATCTTAGTATGTATTCATACATAGCCTTCATTGCTGGGATATGGGCTTGATTAATGACATAAATCCCTGTGTATTTCAGTAAACTGTAGTGCAAATTTTGTAGATGTTATATCTGTCTACCTTCTAGTGCTTCTCTTCTGCTTTTAGCGAGTCATTCTGATTATTCTGATTATTTAGGTTGCATGCATAGTCCTCCATTAAATATAAACTATTAATGGGATCTTTTAGTGTTTATAAAATTTATCTGGAGCTTAATCTGGCAACCTGGGCCATGCATAGCACTTTCAGTTTTCATTGCTTTAAGCAGTGCTTCGTTTGCTCTCTGTTCAAAGTTCTGTTCAGAGAAAAATGGAAGTTTCAGTGCCATCCACCAAACAGATCTTGCAGTTCTATTTTCCTGTCCTTGGTAAGTGGCAGTTGTAGAACTAGAGCTCTTAAAGGTACAAGTATATGTGCATGCACCCTGCACAGACTTGTCTGTACCCCACAAGGGTGAAGAAGGGAAAACACAAAACAAATTTTTGGTTTCTTCATGATAAGCAGTCGTAGGACCAAATTCTAAGCCTGTTGAATGCAACAAGACTTGATAGGTTTCAGTGAATGTTGGTCAGGTCTCTCCAGTGCCAAGTCAATGGACCATTAAAACATGTTAGGTAGAATGTAGCTGTGAAGTAAAAGTAACATGTAATGTCTTTCTTTTTTTCCTTTTTTTTTTTTTTCTGCTGAAAATTTTTATGGTATGGGACTCGGGGGTCGTGACAGACAGGAGACTGAAAGAGAACTAGTGGTATGTCTAAGTAGCAAAAAAGGCCAGCAGCATCCTGGGCTGTATTAACAAGACTGTAACCGGTACACCTAGGGAAGTGATTATTCACCTCTACTTAGCACTCATTAGGCCAAATCTAGAGTACTACATGCAGTTTTGGGCCTCCCAATACAGAAGGACATCAGTCAATAGAGTGGGTTCAGCAAAGGACCAGCAAGATGGTTGGAAGCTGCAGCATATGACTGTGACGAGAGGCTGAGGGAACAGCTTGTTCAGCCTGGAGAATAGAAAGCTGCAGGGGAACATATCGGCTGCATTCCAACACATATGATGAAGTGATCAAGAAGGTCGAGCCAGGCTTTTCACAGGTGTGTATGCTGGACTGACAAAAGACAACAGGGATAAGTTGACACAACAGAGGTTTAGAGTGGATTTAGGGAATTATTTTCACCATGAGGACAGTCAAGCAATGGAGCAGTTTGCCCAGAGAAGTTGTACAGCTTTCATCCTGGGACGTTTTCAAGACCAGATGGAATAAATTCCTGAGCAACCTGATTTGGTCTAATAGCTGGACATTAATACTAGATATGGTTTCTAGCATTAATCTGTGCAAATTAACTAGGCATTATTTAATTAATATTCTCTAAATTACTGGTTGATCACAGCACTAGAAAATTCTAAAGACCTTAACTTTAGAAAAAGCCTGGTCCATTAGCTATTCCAGCCGTGCTGTATTGATATCCATTGACTATAATAGCACATAACTTCTTGTGACTGGTTGGATAGCCTGTGATTACAAAATGACTTACCTGACTGTACAGAGATGAGCAAGGTGTGAGAAATCAACACAGAGTGATTGCAAAATGCCATTGCTACTTCATCATGTAATAGTTGTAAAATAACAGTAAAATAACACATGCCCAGTGATGGTAATTTGACTACAGACAATGACAATGATTCACATGTCTAGGTAGGAGAGCAACTGCTTCAGTTGAATGACAAGCATATGAGAATAAATTATATACATGGATATCTGTGAGGTATGATTATGGATAATTTGAGAAGCACAACATGTGCTTGTATCATGGTACTCATGATCAAGCCATATAAACCTGGTTTTCCACAGCCAGTGGGCCTGCTCTGTGCCAGTGTGTATTCCAGCTGCTGTGACATCTTGCAGTCTCGATCTCTCTGTGATCATTTTCATTTGCCATAGGTCAGCAGGACCTTCCCTCTCAGCAATCTTTTGTATCTGTAAAGATAAATCATTAGTTGCAATTCCAGAAGTAACACCAGAAAAATAAGCACGTGATGAGTAAGGGCTGCCATTTTAAAAAAGAGCAAAGAAGGACAGATTTATTCTCAAATCCCCAGAAATTTTGTTTTGTTTGAACCTGTGCCTCTAAGTTGTCTGGAACACAGGTAACAAGAATAAAGAACGTCAGCCATTGTCATGTCAGTACTTTTGACTTGGTTCTTTTTCTCTCCCAGAGGGTTCATGTCAGAGTGCATTGAGAAGAGCTCTTTCTTTCAGGAAGCTGATGCTCCTTCTCTTGTCAAGCACTGCCTTTGATGTGAAAAATCCCTTCTTTGTACTTTTCCTTCTTCCATGTAGCAGTGCTTTTCTGCTCACACATAATTTTAAAGCACGTTTTTCATGCATGTTGTTAATTCTCTTTTTTTTGCTTGATGTGACTCCCTGTGCAGAAAACTTGTTTCTTTTGAAAATAGCCTTAAATAAATTTAACTAGAATATTAAAATGTAGATTGTAATAATCTTGTTTCTATCTGATTTGTATCCAGTTTTATCAACCAGATTTCTAACCACTTGGGAAAGGAAACCTGTTTCTGAGGGATTCTATTTATTGTTCTTTCTGTCATTCCCTATCTTTTACAATTCCATCTTCCTGAAGAAATGTAATATTACAGTCTTAGTGTTCCACATTTGCTTTGTCCATTGTTAATCATATGCTCTTCAGTTTCAATAGCAGAAGTATGAGCAGTTTGAGATGGGTAAAACTGTATTTATTTAAATTTGATTGAATGATAAAAAATAATATGGTTGGACATGTTTTCAATTTTGTGAAGGCTAACCAAGGAAATCTGTCTGGGGTCAGATTTTCAGAAAATTCAACAATTCCTAGGAACAGATTGCTTATTTCTTCATTCTTTCTGTAGTTTGAGGTCAAGATTTGCATATACAATTCAAATGTGATTACAGATCAGACTAACTGCATCTGTACTGAAATAATAACTTGTCATATACATGGTGTTGAAAATCCTTTCTTTTGCAGCCTTATGCAACCACAGTTGATTTTTTGCCAATTCAGTGTACAGGCTTGAATTTTAGGAATATACAATCTGTTTCCATATTTATTGAAGATAAACCTGTTGGGAAACTTTGAATCTTTGAAAAGCTTTCTTTAAGCACACGTGAGAGCTGTGACCCTAGACTCTCCAGAGAAAAGGTCTTAGCTATCAGTGCCACTTCCTACGTTTTTTGAAATAAGCGTATTAGTTCAGTGAAGTATTGTAGTAAGTGTCAAGTTATGTGTTTTTAAGTATGTAATTGATGACTTGGTTTTTTTTTGTTATGAACTCTTAGACTAGCAGGTCTACTTGCATGAATTAAAAGCTTATATTGGTCACTGAGTTGAAAAAACTTTCACCTTGAAAAAGTGTCTTTCAGAATGACCTTTGAATTCTGTTACTAAGTGACAGGATCATAGAATCATTGAATGGCTGGGGTTGGAAGGGACCTTTAAAGGTCATCTAGTCCAACCCCCCTGCAATAAGCAGGGAAATCTTCAGTTAGATCAGGTTGCTCAGAGCTTGTACAACCTGACCTTGAATGTTTCCAGGGATGGGACATCTACCATCTCTCTGGGCAACCTGTTCCAGTGTCTTACCACCCTCATCGTAAAAAATTTGTTCCTTTTATCTAGTCTAAATCTATGCTCTTTTAGTTTAAAAACATTACCTCATTGAACAGCTGGAAGGATATGTGGGACCACATGCTGATTCACAGTGAGGTCTATGATAGATCAATGTTAATATAGTTTTTCAAGTCCAGTTTGACCTATCTTCTCTGCTAAGACACTTAAAGGGTTGTCAAGCACTGGAACAGGTTGCCCAAGAAAGTGGTTAAGTCACCATCCCTGGAGGTATTTAAAAGACGTGTAGATGTAGTGCTTGGGGACATGGTTTAGTGGTGGACTTGGCAGTGGTAGGGTAACAGTTGGACTTGATGATCTTAAAGGTCTTTTCCAACCAAAACAATTCTATGATTCTGTGAAAACCTAGGATTCACACTAGTGTCATAATTAGGATGGGCCAGATTGAATTTATCACTCAGTTGCCATGACAGTTCATTTTTCTTTTCTCTTTCCCCCCCTTTTACCCCCCTTTCTTTTAAAACCATCACTTCATTCTTCAATAGGAGCTTTCCACTAATTAAGCTGGATTGGAGCAAAAGATTGAAAGGACATCATCTTTTCTTTGTCACCTGTCATGAAATAGTGGCAAGGGCTTATATATCTATGTATTTTCCAAATCAAGTAAGCTGAAACTTTTAAATATTAAGTGGGTTCATTTCAATGCCTTCTAGTGGCAGAATAAAAGGCTAGTGCTTCTGACTGAATCTGCTTGACTCTTACCAGTGAACAGTGTGACAGATTTTTATCAGTTTCATCAAAACCATTTTTAAAAAAATCTCTTATCTTATTTTCAAGAGTCAGAAGGAATAATACACATTCAGAAAGTTGGAATGCCAAAGTGTACCTGTTTTGCATGAGCATTACCATGTACTTCCTTATAAAACATGTATGTCATGTGAACCCTTAGATAAATAAACCCCTTTGGAAATATTTATGAACGTAAAAACCCAGTCTGTGTGCATGTATGTGACTTTCAGATGTATTTACTTCTGATTAAAGGGAATCTTGAAGATTTGATCAAATGCTTGCCAAAGAACCAGAGAGTAATGAACGTTGCTTGTATGTCTTATAATTGATAAATACCTGTATCTAGAAATCCATAGTTTCTAGTATTCTATTCCTTGCACCTCAACTCATGTTCACTTTATGCAGGGTTTTGTGTTTGGGAAGAAAAAATGTTGAAAGATTTCTCGAAACATAAGTATTTAGGAGAATCAGTAAAGGTGAAAAGCAGGCATTCCTGAGTTTGAGAGAAATGTCCATAGAATTTATTTTTTCCACTCGCTGTCCAAGTCACTTTTTTCAATTCTAGTACTTGCTTTACAAATGTTCTGAAAAGCAGTGCTTGCGACTCTCGAGGGAAGGGAAAGACAGGCTGTTTGTTTAATTTGTCAGCTCTGGCATAAATCATAACCCTGTTGCACTTGATGTTGTACAAACACAGTTAATAAATGATCCTTGCCCCAGGTGCTTAAGAATTAAGTCTAAGACATAAGATGGTGGATAGGTATGACAAATAGAAGAGTAAAGAAACCCAATAAATAAAGCCAGTTAGAAAGATAGATCACTTCCTGACACATCAGTATCAAGGGTTTTGTAGGCTTCCCAGGAGGGCGAGGGTTTTGTAAAGGATTTATATGAAAATCCTTGCAAACACGAGGGGGAACATAGAAGAAAAGCTGGAGTTGCTTGTATGAAGATGAACAGACATACTAGCTTGTTAAACAATTTTACGGCATAACATTTCACTTGTGACTGAGGTGCGTAAGCTACTTTATTAGTATTTTGCTCTGGCATTAGGACATAAGTAGGATGGAAGTTAGTAGATGGAAGTGTTAACTTAGATGCTTTGGAATTACTGAGGAAGATCCCAAAGACTGTTCACTGGTTTCTACTGGAGATACTTTGTTATTCTCATCTTATTTTGACTGACAACATTAAAGGCTCAGTGTTAGAATGCTCTGGATTTCACTTGAAATGCTTCACTTCAGATTGCATGAACAAAGAATGGTGTATTGGGATTTTCCTAGTTTTTATATCAAGATGAGTTTGGTGAATGACTTTAATGAGTAAACAGATATGTATGTGTGTATATATATGGAGAGATCTATATAAAGAGAGAGAGTGAAAGAGAAGACACTGACTATCCCATAACAATGCAATAAATGACTACCAATAACAAAAAGGAAGCTAGTGGAGCATATACACACACAGAAGTAAAAATAGCTCTAGTTCATCATTTAGAGGAAATTACCCATTGAGAAGTCTGGTAGACTGCCAGTGCCTCAGCTTTCATACCCAAATTCATAGGAAGAATAGAGAGACAATTAATGGAAGATTTTTTAATGGTTCTGTTACAACTGTAATTATTTAAGAACAGCATTAATTCCAAACAGAAATTTAAATATATAGATACTTCATACAAAACTCTCACATTTGTACTGTAGAACAAACAAAAAAAGATAATAAACCCACATTTATTTACCAAATACCCAAAAATAACATAAGCTTTCAGCTCTGAGGAAGGAAGATTATGAAAACAATATAAGGCAACAAGCTTAAAGAAGCTAACTAAAATCATCCTGTTCCAGCAAAGCTACATGAAAAACTTATATGCTCTATGTTAAGCAATTTTTCTACCATGTGACCAAGCTGAACAAGATAGATGTAATTCTTCAGCAACTTGTAGTCACTGTAAACTGGAAGGAAGGGAAGAACACAAATTCTGAGGAGTGTCAGTTGAAAAGAGCAGAAATTTCATCAATAGACGAGAGATGGCTTGACAGTCAAATAGGTCAAGATAGACTGAGATGTCTTGTGTGGGAGGAAAAAATCAGTATGAAATTTAAGATCAGGTGGTAAGAATGGTAACATCAGCTTGGACAGGGCAGTTTCTGCTTGAGTTGAATTGATCTTGTACAAACAATTTGTGCAGAAATCAACTGAATAGACAAGTTACCAGTCTTTTCCTCCATTTGAGTGTATTGATAATTCAGCAACACTATACTCAAATGAATAAAATATAAACGTTAGGGTACTTACTAAATATGTGACTTTACTATTGGTTAGATCAGGTTGGTTAGGTTATCAGGGCCAAAATTCTGACAATGAATTTTGAGGATGTATTCTGGTGTCACTGAAGTCAGTGAAAAACACTGTTGATTTCAGTTAACGCTGCCTGTTGTAATTATTTTAAAGTCACTGTCAGCTCTATCCGGTAGCATATACTTGATGCTGAAAGATTAATCTAATGCTTTCCTGACTTCCCCTTCCAATATTGTATATGACAGTGAACAATTTTAATGGTAAGCAATACTCATAGCAATAAGTATCATCTTGAGTAAACATCTTACGTATATAAAGTTTGATTCTCATTAAAATCAAATTTATTAGAGCAGAATATGTGATTCAGGTTGCTGCATATAAAATTTCTTTTTGGTAATTCAGCTAGATCTTTACTACCAGGACATGGCTGCATGAGTCATCATTTCTTCCTCTACAAGAAGCAGTTACTATTTATATGAAATATTGTGGAGAGGGGCAGGAGACTAATTTCACAATAACATTTTTACTTCTCTTTTTTTACTACTAAATAATCCTAAGAATAATTTATAGCTAAGTAATCTATAGTAACGTAACCTCCTTCCTCCCTCTTGTTGTTCCCTTTTACATACACATCAAAAGCAGCACTGGCTTTTTAAGCCTCATGACAATATAGCTTTAATTAATTTGAAAATGCTCTGTAGTTATAGCTTGTTACAACAATCAGATTAAGATAAAGATGTAGTACATTATGAGAAGGCCATTGGTGATGTTTTGAAGAAGTATTATAGTAGTATTAATTACACCACTGTTTTTCATAAACTTGAACTCGCAGATTGAAGTGAATATTTAATTTCCACCAAAGCTCAGAAAAGTGTCAGGGACGAAAGATGAGGGAGAGGGAACAGGTTTTCTTTTTTGTTTGAGCTCAGGGGTGGTTACAGCTCTATAAAATTAGTTAAAGGAGAATCAAGGCCAAAACTGTCAGTAAGCACTGTTTCAGTACAGCTTGGGAGCTCGGGTGCCCAAGGACTCTTCAACATAGTTCTACAGAGATATATGTGGTATTATTTCACATTATATAAAAATGTCTCTTGCTTTCCAGTACAAAGCTAATTCATTTATTGGAGAGAAATAAGCGACTAGTATTTTCCCTTCTTACTTAAGAAAGTGAGTTTTGAGTTGCTGTCACTTCGAAGTAAGCATGCTTGTGGATCAGATCTTCTCAGAGGTATATTCTGCAGTCCTGGTCATCCAAACCATGTAACTTGCCAAGTATGTATTATGTCTCCCAGCCCGTAAACCAAGATTTCCTTCCCATGGAAACTGAGGTATGGGAAGGAAGAGGTTCTTGTAAGTATCCAGGTCTTACCATAAATTTAAATGCCCCTAATTCCTGCAGTTTAGACGTAGCCTAAATGCTTATAATGAAGATATTTATAGCTGTGTATAATTTAAAGAGGATGATTAGTATATACAATTCATATATGAAATCTTTGTAGGAAACAAAGAGGCTTGATTCTGTGGGAGAGGTGGGAGGTATCCTTTCTGTTTCTGGTTACATATGTTTTGAACTGAGGATTTAATGGATCTACTTGAAAAAATCTAAAAAGAGAAACTTTATAAAAATGAAGCAATTTTTTTTCAAATTTACTTCCTCTGCTGGAATACTGTTAAAAAAACTCCAAAACTCTCAATTTTTTTTTTTTATCATCCCCAGGCATTTGGCTTAGCGATGCATATATTTATATACAAGACAAGAAATCCTGAGGGCATTTTTGGAATGATGCTCCATGGTAGAATTTTGAAGGCATGGCATTTGAACCCAAGTTTCTTGTATGTCCTAGGAATTGCTCTGACCACTGAACTGCCCTGACAACCCATTCAGTAAAGAAATTTTTCCTAATATCCAATCTAAATCTCCCCTGACACAACTTGAGGCCATTTCCTCTTGTTCTATCACTTGTAACTTGGGAGAAGAGACTAACAGCCATTGTTGTATTGTTGGTTTCTTTTACTTAACATATAGCGGATGAAACTGTTGTTTTCAGTGGCACTATCATTGCAATTCTTTGTAGGCGCGGATGAATTAGAAAACACAGTTTGTAATTTTTTTCTGATAGTTACTTAGTAGGGCTTACTTGAAAACCCTGACTTGGGTGATTTCTTTTTTATTTTTTTGCTTTATATTGAAGCAAATTGGACATGCTGAAGTAATTATGCTTTCAGTTTTGTGGTTCTGTAATGGAACATACAGTGTAATAATCATACCATTTTTTTGGTATAATTATAAGTGACAGATATCTGAGGCTTGCAGTCATTTTAGCCTGACATTTTCAATTATTGCAGCAGTATTGATGGAAGAGGATTAAGGAGCTCTCGAATGCCAAACCCCATTATTTCAACTTTATGTAGAGCTGTCAAGTTCTAGTAATTCCACAGGGATTTAGCCATCACAGCATAAAAATGCGTGCAAAAGGTCTTCATAGCAATCTTAAAACTATTATGGGTTGTCAAAATGTAAATGATCATGATTTAATGACTATCTAATTTTATAATTTTCACTTAGCAATTTTTAAATTATGCCCTATTCTTGAGGTGACATAATGGTTAACAGTTAGTAATATCCCTTAAATAAAATTTTAAAATGTCTAATTATTTATCCTGGCATCTTAGAATTGGGACTCATGAGAGTGCATAGATAGCCCAATGAAAATACATCTAATATGCAATAAAATGGATTGGAGATTTTTTATTTTCATCTGACATCTTGATGTCAACATTTGCAGGCTGGTCTTTCAAATCTTTTCAAAGGAAGATAAATCATTAATTGCTTCCCTGCCTTATTGTTAAGACACTTTAATGAAAAATGAGACATAGTACATTGCCGACCTCTTTTATGTTGTTGTAGGACAAGTTAAAATAAAATTATTCCACGAAGAATTGATTTTAGTCTTCACCCTCTTCTTTTGGAGATTCTGATTTGCAGGAGATACTTGTAAAATTTTCTTTCTTTAATCTTAGTGTGTTCAGGAAGCTAACTCCCGTTTTAAAA
Organism: Aegotheles bennettii; assembly: GCA_013398125.1. NCBI lineage: Eukaryota > Metazoa > Chordata > Aves > Caprimulgiformes > Aegothelidae > Aegotheles > Aegotheles bennettii. The sequence continues at coordinate 389,591 of VZRW01010110.1, read as the reverse complement.
TCTCAGATGAAAGAAACATGTTCTTTGTGCTTAGAACTAGCTGTTTTTTCTTTAATGATGTCTTTTCTTTATTAATTGACAACTTCTGCAAAAAAAAACAGGTATTGAATTGTGCATTGAAGGTGACCCTTCATATCTGTTGGTAGACCTCTTAACCTGAAGACTTTTCCCTGCTGGAGATTCTGTTTCTTTAGTAGCTTAAAGTTTCACAAGTCTACGTGAAATGTAGTACTTTGATGAGCACAGTTATCTCATTTTTATTGATGAAAGAAGCTGATGTTTTTAAAGATAGTGAATGGGCAGTGAAAATATCTCCAAAGTAGGCTCTTATGGAATACCAATGTGATCCACCCAGTCATATTTATTTGTTAAAAATTGGATTGACAGTTTTCTGTGTTTTTAACTAGATTCAGAGGTGTTGCTTTCATTCATAATTTGTAACAATGAATTATAACTATCTATTAGAGGACGGGAAAAATATGGCATGTGCAGAGTGAGAGACTGCAATATCTCTGAGTAAAATGGACCAAGGCTTTAACTACTGTGCTGATGTGTTTTTTCAAGAATGGCCACAATGCCACTAGGATTTCCAATCTGCTTTGAATTCTTCTGAAGAGAAAATGCCCATAAGCAGATTTTTGTTCAGTTTCTCGAGCTGTTTTTGAGTTCCAGCCACAACTGTTAATGATCTCAGTCTGATAAACATGCTGAAATAAAGTTTCTAGTTTATCCATTGATTCGCTGAAACATATTCATACTCCTGACAGCCTCTCATGATGTCTTTGGCTGTGCCAAGAGGCAAGAAGTTGGTTGTTTATGACCTTGCTTTGTTTAGCTTTTTCTCATTGCAATCAAGCTTAGACTTGAGACTACAGTAAATGCCTTTTGAACTCCAGCTTTCTCCACTGATCCATTACAAGGATTATCCAAACCTTTCAAGGCAGGTGCTGGGTTGTGTCCAGTGAGTTTTGACACTACGTTACTTTTGAATGAAACCCTTGATTTTAGTGATAAGGTAGATACCCACTTTGTAATCATGAGACCTCAACAGGAAACAATAGAAACATAGAATATCTGGAGTTGTAAGGGACCCACGAGGATCATTGAGTCCAACTCCCTACTACCTAAAACTAAACCATATGACTAAAAGTGTCATCCAGATGCCTCTTGACCTCTGACAGGCTTGGTGCTGTGACCTTGGGAGCCTGTTCCACTGACCAACCACCCTCTCAATGAAGTGATTTTTTATTAGAATACATAAAAATTATGTTATGTAAAGCAAATGCTTGTTTTTCAAGTATAGCCAAAAGCCTGAGACTGGTGGATTACAACACTTTTAGCTCCTACGTATCACTTTTGGATTTTGAGAGAAATGTAGAGACAGAAATCCAACCTCATTCAAAACATAGGTCGGTTTCTTCTTTAGAATGCCATAGCATTGTTAGAGTAGGGCATTATATCAGTAAACCAAAAGAATCCTTTGTGAGATGCAGGAATCAAACAGAGAAATAAGAATAGCAGGGCAAAAAACAAAAATGGATTTATAAATAAGACAAAACTGATAGAAAACTCTCTACTCCTGAGCCCAGTTCATTCTGTTATTCTAATGTATATGTTGCGTAATTCCTCTGGATGTCGATCAACGATTTAAATATCAGAACATAAGATCTATTGAGGTACATACAGAAAAATGTTAAGAGGACATTTTTTGTGCAAATGAAAAGCTAGAGCAAATCTTTCTACTTAACCAGTGATTGCACTCTAAGAAATCATGTGGCTGTAGGGAAACTAGAAAAATTCTATTTAATCCTCTTTGGCCAGAAGAATTAGAACTCTGCTGAAGTTTCAGAAGAGCAGCAGGCATGCTTGAGGGGAGTAGATACATGGCATCACTGACACAAAGTTTTTTTTACAGAAATATGTTTTCTAGCTATATGAAGCTTTTCCTTGGGAAGAATTTTAATTAGATCCCTGGCTGCAGTACTTGCCTGTCATATGTATTTTTGTCTAATTTTTAATAACAATCATTTTTTCATCTATTGGTCACCAAAACATGCTAGCATTTTTGTATATTCTTGACAGTTCAAAGACAGTCAAGAAATCAGGCTGGCTGGCTGACTTCTGGGTTTGCTGTGAGTGATTACTACAGCTCTCATGCTGACTCTTTTTTTTGCCCTTCAATTTGTAGCTAGCTGGTTTGCCTGGATTCCAGTAATTTGTTGCTATGACTGTTGGATGCTATCCCTTTCTTTGTGTGTTCTAATGAGCTCAATAGTTCATTTTGAGCTTCTGCATCTGGTAAAGATAATAAGCATGACATCTCTGTTAGTCACAGCCGTGCCTGCAGTGAAGGGCACACTGGGTTTTGAGTTTAAAATAGATTTTTCTTCTATAGTCTGTGTGCTCAAGCCCACAATTACTGAACAAAATGTTCTTAGACGTTTGCCTGAATAGCATCAATCAATGGCACTGCTTATGAAGGAGAATGCTATTTTTGAGTCATAAGGAGGCTATGTATATAAGCTGGCATTTACTTTCCTGCAGTACCAAAATCTAGACCTGATGGTTTTGTTTTTGCTTTAGTTTGATCAGTAGGTACACTTTGATTAGAATGCTAGAAGTAGGGTACAATAAGCTTTTTGGGAAACGGCAGAGCTCGGAGGAAACAGCAGTGCTATCCCTGAAACGGGTTATCCAGTGTAAGTATTTATTTCATAAGAAGTCCAGTTCTCTGATAAAACACAATCAGGACAGCATAAAATATATTTAAAATTTGGATAAGAATGAAAAAAGCAGCAAAGAAACAAAACATTTCCAGTCCTGTCCTTGTGACATGAGGAGCACCTAGGTACATGTGGGTTTGAAGAGAGAGAGAGTTTCACGATTTCTTCCATTGGGTGAAAAAAAGTCACCAAAGCATGGTGGCTGTGGTGAATAAATTACTGCCTACGACTCCCAAAGGGGTCAAAGTTACTAAATTGCAGACTAGTTAAACTAGATCTTACACGTTTGATTTTTCACTTCCCGCTTAAGGGTCAAAACAAATTAATACGCAAAAAGATCAGCAAGGAGGAGAGTATGAGCGTATTGGTTTAAAATCTATAGACCTTGGATCTCCAAGTGGATTTACAGTGGCTAAGCTTTCCTTTATAAATAACAGGAGAGGTGTATGTTTTTTATATGAACACTTTCTGAAGTCTTGTATAACCGACATGAATTATGAAGTATGATACAAGTAAGAATCTCAAGAAATCCAGTAATGATATCTAAAATAAAACATGTAGTTTTAAAGTACTTAGAAGATGCTGCTGTTGTTTTGAAAATATTTATTTGTATTTGTTTTGGTTTGCTATTGCTGAGATAAGACAAATAGCCAGTAAACAGTTTATGGTTATAGAAAGCCAAATCTGTGTCATACTGACAGCTGGAGATACAAGTAATAGCTTGATTGCCTTATTTTAAGGAAAGCAATCTTGTCTAGTAACTTGAAAAGCCAGTTAATTGCAAATGAGTTTTTAACATGTGAAGAAATGTCTTCATCATTTAGTATCTTTCTAAATTAGGGTCTAACCATGGAAAAATGATTTTTCAGAAGATCAAAGTACAATTTTAGTTTCAGATACTGTAGACTTCTAAATGTAAAACTGCCTGTATGTGCTTTTATATATAGATTGCATACAGATACGTATAGAGAGACTGAAATGTCTGTGAATCTGGCCATGTTTTGCTGCTGAATGTTTTGTGGAAATGTTGGCATTATTAGTCTTTTGAGTTCGTGGAGAAAGGGGGAAGGTTATAGGTGAAAGCCATATTATTTCACGGTGCAGAGGTGTGACATGTAGTGTGGACGTTCAAGTTCATCTGAAGTCAAACAAAATTTAAAAAAAAAATTTCAAGAGAAATAGTGTGAAGTGTTCTGTTGTTTTTTGGGTGAAAAGTCTTAAGTTGTGAGAAGCAAGAATGAAAAAGGAGCTGCTTTCTCCATAGTGCTGTTTTGTTTTGACGTTTGTATTGAATTGAAACGTGAAAGGGAACTAAAATAGGCCTCACTTCTTAATTGACATTTAGTCTAGAATCCTAAAATCTTGGGAGAAATCTTTAGGACCCAAAACAAGCTTTTACAACTCATAATTCTTTATTCCCAGTTGAATGCATCCATCAAACAGCCAGCTTGAAACTGTCATGACTTGGAAGAAGTAGGTCTTTTTGGGATGGAGAGCATGATTATGACAAGGATGGGACTGATAGGACATTTTCCTCCCAAAGGGCTGCTTTCCTCTTCGGCAGACTGACTCGAGATGGTCTATGTAACTGTTTTACCTACCTAGAGCTCTTCAGGGTTCTACTGTTCTGTAACAGAAAAGAGTTTCACCATAGAAGTGGGATAAAAACACATTATTGAAGAGCAGGGATGTGTTAAGTAAAACCCTCATGATATTTATAAAAATAATAAAAAAAAATTATTGGTCCTAATACATGTGGTACATGCATCACTTTGATCAGACTCATTCCTTTTCCTGTGTTTGCATGTTGCCTGCCTCTGTTCCGCTGGGAATCCTCAGGAAAGGAACCTGGACTCTACAACTTTAAAGAAAATATCTAATGTTGGAACAGAAGATTACCACCATTCAATTCTTGCTACCCATATTAAAGCTATACATAAATGGTAAATCAGGTCTTTAGATTCTACATTCCGTTTGACCTGTTTGATAATTGCCAGCTTTGCTGCTTCAGGTGTTAAACTGAGAATATGCAGAGCTATGGGATTTAATAGCATCAGGGTACCTCCAGCTCAGGTGAGCTAGATTTCATGCCAGGCATTTTGCTGGGTGATGGACTTCTGAGTAAGATCCTATCTTCCAAGAATTTTAAAGGAGTATTTTAAGGGATATTTCCCTTAAAAAGGTAGAGGTAGATCTCTAAGAATGTAAGAATGTTAGTGCTCTTAAAGACACATCTTTACAGATGAATACATTACAGTAAACAATATAATTAATACGTCAAGATATTATCTTATAATTCTAAAAAATACTGCTATTTCAAAATAAAACTTGGTAACTTTTCTAGTGTTCCCATGGAAGCCACTGTGGTGGCATAGGAAGAAGCAATTGTAGTTTTATACTGATACATACTTTCTTCCAAGATGTGTATATTTTTTAAAGTGGTTGCATACTTCAGTCAAAATTCTGGCATGAAATCCTACTGTCAGCCATGGCTGAATTTACAGAAGTTCTAAAGCCAATGTGTCATGATAGCTGGAGAGACAATGCATGGATTTAATATCATTTGCCAGTGGGAATTCCTGAAGCTCAGAGTAATGGTATCTTCTACATTAATGTGCAGTGAAGTGAGTATAGCATTAATCTTCATAGAAAGTTCTGTTCTCCTGAGAATGTGCAAGGATAATATAAACCACAGTAATAGAATGAAGGAGCCAGGTAACAAGGGGTTACTTTTATATAATTTAGATCTGATTAAAGAAAGTCTTTAATATTTTTTCTCTCTGCAATTTGTCAGAATCAGGCATTCAGTATGACAGATAACAAGTGTATCTATACTGTGAGTATGTGTATATGTGACTCATACATCTTGTTTTAGTTTGAAATTTTAAAATCCAATTCATAGAATTATTTCTGAAATTACTATAGCATCACCATTTATTTTATTGTACTTGAGAATCTGTCTATTATAAATGCCCTATTTTCTGGAGGTTATTTTTCTGCTATAAAAAATGTGCCTTGGGCTGAATCTTAATTCATAATGTTGCCACCTGAGAATAAATTATTTTACAATGTTACAGAAATTGATTTGAATGTGCATGGGGAAAGAGATGGAAAGTTGGATGACTTCAAACCAGGGCTTATTTGGTAGTACAAAAGTGTACAAATGGAAAGGTGCCACTGTGCTTTGTTTTTTCCTTTGTAGACAGCAGATTTTTTTATTTGCAAAAGTAGTTCATTGTTGTTCCTTTAGTTAAAAGAAATTTGACATTGACTTTAACTTTCTCCTTTCTTGCTATTAGTGTGATTACAATGTCATCCACTTGATTTTAAGCATGACTTCAGTAGCAAAGGGATGTGGACTCAGAAGAAAGACACACTCTAACAGACATTGAACTTTATCTTGCAATGGAAGGTGTGTTTGGGGGAGAAAGTACGTAGAACTACAAGCAGGGGATTTGATGGTCAAAGGATGCAGGGGAATAGGCTGGTGATCTGATAGAAGAGCTGTGCCCTGCATTCATTTTGTGCAGGAGCAGCAAGATTTTTTTTCAGATCTGTCAGAAAAGAATTACTGTTTCTGTGGGTAATCCATGTGACAGCCTCAGCTCACACTTTTTGTTAAGCTCAGCTCTCCAAATACTTGGACAAAGCAATACTCCAGGGAGGCAGAAGGAATAAGATGACAAAGGGACTCTAAACTTCATGTGTGTTCACTGAATTGTACTTAAACCAGCTTGACCTTACCATGCCCTGTCTCTTGCCCTGTGGCATAAATATAAATAAATACTGTCTCTCTGCAGATCAGGCATTAAAGTTTCCTTACATTGCTGAATGCTAGGCAAAATTTTCCACACCCAAGTTTTTTTACATGTCCTTTGTAATTTCACAACTCCTTGGTGGATCAATTCCATTCATTTTGGTAGCTGAGGAGACAAAACTCATGTTGTGGTTCTTTGTATAACAGACATCTCAATGACCTCAAGGGAATAGGGCTATTAAATATCTCAGTTTACAAATGAGAAAACATTGGAATTCTGACTCAGTGAAGTAGTGAGGCTTAATTTATGGATGTTTATGCAGCACTTTGAAATTCCTGGACACGTGTCACTCTGTAAGAAATACAGTGCAGTCTCCTTGCTAGAGTCTTTTATTGAACACAGGAGCAACCCAGACTTGCCAACTATCCTTGAAGTCAGAAAGTAAAGCTAGGCAGATGAATGCAGTTTTGGTAGGTATCTTAGTTATCCTGCATAACAATGCAAAATCTCTTTGACACTCTTTGCCACTCTTGGAAAATCTTGAGTTAAAACCTTTTTATCCTGGAAAATATACACGTGATTATGGGTTTTGCATAAATTTGACTGAAAAGCTTTGACTAGAATAAAGCTTGAGTGACAAGGGAAAATAATAATACAAAAAGAAGTATATTTTTTTCTCCCAAAAGTCACTTTTTGAACAAAGTCACTTAGTTTGAATAAAGTAAGATGTTTTGTTCAGCCTGAAATATTTTGTTTTCTAATTTTTTTTTCCTTCATAATTTTCAAGAAAATTTGTGCGTTTTTTTTCATCAGTATCATCATTCCCTAGAAAAAAATTGCTCACAGAAGTGTAACATTTAGTTATGTATATTTGGAAAGGTATTGGTATAGATTTACATATACACATAGATGCACAAATAATCTTGGATATATTAATGCCTTATTGATTTTTTCATGGCATTATTCGGCAGTAATTATTGGATATTTATCTTTACTTATTCTTTTCTTGTGTCAATGTTTTGAGAACTATTGTTGCTTTGTTTCAGTGATAAGTAGATCCTGAAGTACAAGTTGTGAATACAGTGTCTAGGTAGAGACGTACCCATTTTATTATTGCTAGATTCTTTCAAGTGTTCACCTTTTGTTTTTTTCTCAGGCATGTAAGATTTTATAAGAGTACTTTCTTCTACTATCTGCCTGATCAGTGGTATCTGCTTCAAAAAGTGCTTAGACTTCCTTATTTTCCCAAGCATGAGACACGAATGGCTTTTATACTTAATAAGGTGCTATTAGTAGTGTGACTGTTAATGCCCAAGAACTATCAAGAGAAAAGACCAATGACATTTAAAATTAAGTGTCATTGTGGGGAAAAAATTACACCAACAGGATTGTAGAGTAACTTTTGTCTTCCAGATGTATTCGGAAAGTAAGGGAAGCTTTACTTAGCTTTACAAAGAATTTTTTTTCCACCTAGCCAGTTATTGGAAATAAACATCACAAATCTTAGCCTACTGCAATTTTCATACATCAGCACTGAAGTGAAACGGTCAGCACAAATTCACTGAGTTCTCCATACTGCCCATGGCTCATTCTGTCAGCTGAACCTTAGACAAATGTGACAGTGCTGAGTTTCTCCCAGGGCTTTCCTAATGTTCTCTTCTGATGTAGCTGGGGAGCAAGAGTACAGCTTTGATGTGCTTGGTGAGAATGATATCAAAATTTCCCCTTTATTTTGAGATGCAGGTGTTCTGAGATTCGAAGACAAAACACCATCTTTGTGACTCAGGACAGTGTCAGGCAGGAATGTTGTGGGTGCAAGGACTTACACTGGCAGTGCCAGTAACGGTAAGCATATTCAGGGGAAAACAAAATGGAAACCTCAGCACATTGGTTGGTTATCTCATGTAGATTGAAGCATCTTTTTGCAAGTTTCCCCTCTGTTGTTTGAGACTATTTTTTAATGTTGAATTAAGGAATTGTGGGACTGCTTCTGTAATTTCATTATTAGTTTGTCTTCCTGCAGAAGACTGGAAGCTCGGTAAATGGACCATGGTGTAATGTTTGTTTGGTACAATGTAACCTGTATTCAAGTAGCTTTTTAGTCAGACTGCTCTGAATTCCCCTGGGTTGATCCCCAACAGACTGGATGCTAGCAACAAATTATCTCCTTTATCTCATAAACAAGGGATGATGGCCTGAGGACATTCCTGCCTCACAGTTCAGTCACCTCTATTTCTTTCGTGAGGTATTTTGTTTTGCCTTAATTTTGAGCATATGACACGATGGAATACTGCCAAAGCTTTTATTTTGTTGATTTGCTTCACATTTATATCCTAAAAGGTTACAGTGTTTCTAAGAGAAACTCACTTGGCAATGGTTTGTCTATCCGAAGAGTATAAAACCTTCCAGGTTCCTGTCCAATTAGTTGTCCATTATGCCAAAAAACATTACCAGTATTTTCAGTATTATTCTTTCTTGCCTGCTGTTACTCCTAAATTGCAGACACTGAGAGATCACCCTTTTTTCTGGCTTGTTATTTATATGCTTTTTTGAGTAGGGGTTCCACCATCCCACCAGGTATGACTGGTTTCTGTATGCAGACAAAGAGAATAGGGAAGGCCAGTGTTTTCTTTCAAACTGGGTCCTGTGGTTTTCATATCTTGTTTTTGATACCATTCTGTTCCATATGCCTACAATCTGTCTCTGTTTGATCACTGACAATGACTTCTATATGTTGATGTCTCAGATGTTTATTTTGCCTATGGTGTAACTGGGAAACTTTTTTATTTTTTGACTGGTTTGACAGGTCTTGACTAAGAAGAATTAAGGTTTCTGTTTTGCAGTCAAGCAATGTTTAGAAGAGATACTTAATATCTTTGGTTTGGTTTCAATGGAAATTGGTCACAGTTTAGGAGCTAAGCTTCCTTTTAAATTCTTTGCTGAACAGCAAAAGATAGAGAGAGTTCCAGTAAGCCTTGTCATAGAATCACTGCCAGAGAAAGATATTTTGAATGAATCTCCTGTTTGTTGTTATCTGGTGCCTTTCAAAACCCTGTTCTTTAGAAATACAATTATGGAATAGCAATAACAGTCTCCTGGAGTTTGTGGGATTCTTTGAGTTTAAATTAAAATTAAACTTTAGTAACAGTCACACTTTCAGTGTTTTAATTGTATCTAAAAGTGGTGAAATTCTGGTGTGAGTCACTCTGAAGTCAGAGTGGTTGTGTATGATATAAAGCATTGATTCATGCATTAAACACGTACTTTAGTACTTTCCTGGAATTGTGGCATAATTGTGCGACTTCACTGGGGGAGTATAACTAGAGGTGATCAAAGGGGTGGAGGGAACAGTTTTTCATTGGCAAATGCAGTTCCACTTAAACCTGCATATCTGAAAGCTCTCATGTCATATATCTGATTAGAAATTATTTCCTTTTTTTTTTTTTTTTTAATTTTGTTGCAATGACATTAAATTTTCAAAGCATTTAAAGCTATAATCTGAATTTTAGGGAGTTTTCAATATTAATTTTTTTTGGCATTTAGAATGCAAAGAAAGTTCAAAATGTCTGAAATTCACATGGAACATGTTTTCTAACTTAGTGAATATGGTGTTACCTAGAGTAGCGAGGGAGTGATTTTTACTTTCATCATATGTATGAGCAGTAGAATATAGAAAGCCCAGGGTGTGTTATTGTAGCTGTAAAATCTTTATACTTTCAGATTAAAGTTGTTAAATTAATAGAATCATAGGAAAATTCAGGTTGAAAAGTACTTCAGGAAGTAGTTCAGTCCAAGTAAAAGTTGCTCCAGTTGATCAAAGGGTGCTTTAACCTGACACAGTTTTCTCAGTGGGGTCTAATCCTGGGTAAATCATCTTGCCTGTTCCCAATGAGCTTTTCCTTGAAGTTCTCTGAAATGTGTTCCAAAAGGACATGCACCATCGAAGGGAATGAAGTAGTTTCTCAGGTTGTCTTTTGGCATTGTGTTTCTCATAAAAGGTTTTATTGCAAGTCCCCCTTTAAGCATCATTTTTCTGACAGGCTTTAAGTGCTTCGAAATAACAGGTATGTTATCATCATCCGTACCCTAAATATCTGGAATGAAATTGTACTGAAGAGTGGAGTACTGACAAATGGAAAGGAAACACTGAATTGTAGCCAAGTATTTAGTAATTGCGGTGGAGTTTCTATCAAACTGAAACAGTATTTCCTGTTCATTATCAATAAAGTACCACTATCAGGCTTCCTTTTACGTGTGTTTGATGCTAGAATGTTGTCAAGTAAAACTGTAACTTGAACAATAATGAAAAATATTAGCCACTTTGCAAGTATGTCAAGTAGATCTACTTGAAAGGTAAGCAAAGTTAAAACTAAGTCACATTTACAACATAATTCTGCTTAAAGAAAAGAGCAAGCGTTGTTCTGGGAAGGAACTAGGCAAAAGTTTTTACAGTTTCTCTAGGTAACCTGTATGAACCAATTCAATTAGATGCCAAAAAGTTGTCACACCTAGATAGGCCCTTGCATATATAGAATCCAGTGGCATCCCTTTCAGTAAAAAGCAAAATAAAGGTTTGGTCCTTAAAAAATAAGAATGGAAACTAAATCCAGGAATGTGCAATAGTGCAAATATTAAGAAGTAACTTTTTAAATAAAATAATAGCATAAAAACACATCCCCTTTTTTACGTGCACACACTGGCATTTTTTCTCCATAACAACTTTTTCCAATGATGGGGCCTTTATGCCACTGTTTGCTATGGTTAGCAGTTGGTGCGGTGCAGTGCAGTTATGAAACTTCATTTTTTTGAATGTGTTCATAGGTTCCTTCCTATCCATTTTCCTGACAGCAGATGTCTGACAGTTGTGTTGTAGTGTTAAGCAGATCCATGGATTTATGTATATCTTTATATCTGGTCAGAGACCTTATCTGTAAACTTGGCTTTGTTTAACAACATAATTTATTTGTGAGAGTTTCATTTTATTCTGTTATCTGCACTTGTCCACACACCCTTAGCTTGCCCAGTGCACAGACAGTTCCTTGTGTTTGGAGTAATTCAATGAATAAGAGAGATGATTTCTGCCATAAAGCATGCAAAGAAGTACTCTTCAGTACTTTACACAGTGTGTGTATTCTAGGTGTTCCAGGAACCCTCATGCATGCAGACCTGATCAGTAGTGCAAAATCAGATCCAAACTTTATTCATGATTAGTAGCTTTACCTGGAAAAAGACCTCTCAACTGTTACTAAGAAAAATAAAAGGATAATGCAAACACACACTGCAGCTTGCGTGATAAATTCCTCAAATAGAAAATTTTCGTATTTAAAAATAAAAATAAAAATTCAGTAATGAGCTACTACATTATTGTCCTCAGAGGAGAAATGTAAAGTGTGGCTACTTGGAAAATAAATTTGTTAACAGGACATAGTGATGAAATACATTTATGAAGGAATGGGAAGAGATTTAGAAAATCTTTTGAAAAATTCATCATTGGGGCTTCATTGTTTTATCATGAGTCATTACTTTCCATCAAGTCAGACTGCATGAAAGATAACAGAACGTCTGGAAATAATTCTGGGAGTAGGAGAGAAAATTTATTTCTATGTATTTCACAGACAACTTCTTACATGTCTTTCTGTAGTTAGAGGGAAATCCATATTGCAGAGGCTTCTTCATTACAAACTGCTGAATGACAAATGCTTTTTCTCTTCTAATGAATTTTGTTTTAAGCACAACAAGTTTCTGGAGGAAGAGTGTCATAAACAAAGCAGAATGGGTTTGCAAATGAGGAAGTTACTTTCAAACAGAAAAGTGGAAATGAAGTGATGTTGATTACTGTTTTCCTTCCTTGTAACTAGGTCTCACAGCACCTTCATACGGTGTTTAATTAACGTCATTCATCCATTAGCAACTTTCTTGGTATTTATTGGTTAGAAATGTTTCTGCTTCACTGGGAGCACGTTAATGCGAATAAAACATTGGCAGCATCTGCAGATGAAGACTCTGGGCTTTTTACTGTAATAATAGGAAGAGTATCTCATGTTAAATATTTTTTCAAGGCAACGATAACTCTTTGTTTCATGAAGTTTTACTGAGCCCCCTATAAAACGCACATTCATGTAGAGGACCGTAATGTTTCTGATCTCGGAGTGAATTAGGCACCACTTGTACTGAAATATTTGTTAAAAAAACATGATTAATTTGCCATTAAAAGGGGAATGATCCTATGATTTGAATTTTAGTCTCACTTTCCAGCACATATATGAAATATTTGGGAAATGATTAGTTTCATTATCTGTGCAATGAAGGTCACTCAATATTCCTTTACAGCTCTAGTGGGATGTTAAGTGGTTAAACTCGGGAGTAGATTTATCAGAAAGGATAAGGGCTGTATGATGAGAAAGTGGTTGTATGCCTATACAGCCCTGAAGCCAGATGACAGCTGGTTCCTCTTCTCAAAGTATGTGCTGATTTCCTAACTACTTAAATTTTCTTCAGCAAAATCCTGACCAGCTTATGATTTATGGAGAAATTCAGATCCATTTTTGATTCCATCACCGTGGTTGGCCTGCAGACCCATTACAAGTTAAAAATTCAAACTTCGAGCGCTGCTGAATCCTGATTAGATTAATCTCATTTTGTAATTATTTCTATGCCCCAATGTGTGAGCAGCAATAAAAAATCTTGATCCCTTTAATAGTAGCAGATTTTTGTTTATGGAAAGTTATTCACTACTTACTGTTTTCTATATTCAGTCTAATTGAGATGAAAGACTTTATATATGTAATTACCATTCCCCTGCGATTATTCAGCCTAATGGTTTATAGGTAATTTAAGCATTAGATTTGTAGCTTAAATATGAAGCTATTTAATGTGATCTGCATACTGTGGTGTAGTCTTTCTGGGAGCTTTCCTACAAGCTGTTTTTACAAACACATACTGATGATATCTACAAATGTTTTTCAAGGCTGTATGATCCAATGAATTTGCTAGTATTTCGGCCTCTATTTCAGCGAGTTTGGGTTGCTGTAGAAAATGGGTCCTGTTGCATAAACAAATAATGTGAACATAGGTTTTAGTCTTTTAAATGATTATTGATGAAATATAGTTGCAAATGATAATATTTCAGTTACCAACATCACAAGCAGGCTGTCCTTACTTGGATGACTTGAGTGAGCAGTTTCAGAAGGCCATTGCAGAAATGCCTTGAGTTCCACTTTACTCAGGAAGCTGTATTTTTTCACATAGTTTCTTGTGTGATGACTTAATTTTTCACTAGATAAAGTGTTATTAAAATAATACTTGTGATGGAATTTTCTTCAAACTGTGTCTAATTTTGTCCTGTTCTTGAGTGAATATTTTCTCCCTCCACATGTGTCAATACAGTTCAAAAATACACTTTTTTAGGGAAATACAGTATTTCAGATTCTTTGCATGAATTATGTTGCTTCACATTTTCCTTTAATGCTAATCCTGTTTATGGATGTTTTTCTCTTTTTCACAGTACATCCTAGTATATTTAAATATTTTATGGGTGCTGTTTTTACCCTGCCATGAAATGATCAGTATTCTATATGTCTTTGAAAAAGTATTTTTTTCAGCATCTTTCAGTCTTTGGTGTTTTTTGTGTAACTCGAATTTACAAAATAGTTACAAATTTAGTTGCAGGGGCTGTAAGACAATGTTGATTATGATTGTACTTTGTTCACAATTTTTTTTTTCTTGTTAATCATGCTGAGCTTGAACTTCCTATGCATTAAAACCAGCCCTCTGTGTATTACACATTATTTGTAGAAATATTTTGAGAAGTGAGAGAGAGAAAAATGAGAAATCTCCAGCAAATTTATATCTTGAATCCTTATGCTGGTTTCAGGGAGAGAGAAGAGAGTACAGAAGAATAATTTCAAGGGAGTGTTACAATCTCAGTTGGAAAAATGAATCCTTGCAAAAGTAGGCCGTTTTGATTTCATAATAACTTTGAATGAGAATAACATTTCATTTTTTTCCCTTTCTTCTGCCTAACATTGCTTTTGGTAAACAGATGTCAGTAAAAAGAGAATTCTTTACCATTAAGCCCCACTAAATTTTCCACTTCAGATGTTTGTGAGAACAGAATAAGCAAGTCCATTACTGATTGGATTCGGTTTTAGAATCATCTAGAATTTTGAACTAATTCCTTCAGCTGAGATTATGTTCTACATTCTACAGTTTAGAAAGTGTTGCAGTTAGATACCATCCAAATTGCAGCTACAATGATAGGACTTACATAGCATATATTAACTCCCTGTTGTGCTTTTTTTCTCTGAGGAAAGGGCTTTACCTACGTGAAATCATTTAGGAGTCAAACCCCATGGCAAGTATTAATCAAAGTTTTATTTGAATATGAGCTATCATACAAAGTTTAAAGAGAAATTTAATGAAACTTTGACTTTCGTGTCAGAAACCACCAAGCAGAAAATACAAAAAATTAAGTATATAGTCGCCACCACATTCTGGAATTAGTTTGCATAGTATATTAGGTAATTCTAAAAATTACAAGGAATTTCATTTCCATAGGTTACAATTTTGCACACAAAGCACATTCGAACTGCAATCTTAATCTAACTGCAACAAATGTAGAGCTTTTTAAATGTAATAAACCTTCACAATTAAAACGGTGTCCCTTTAGTAAGACAGGCATTGAATATGGTACAATACAGACCATAGGATTTTAGTGTAAAAAATAAAGTGATCAGCAAAATTGCTTTTTCTGTTTACTAATACGCAATAAAAGTTAGCAGAACTAGGTTCATGTTGATACAATTGTAAATAAGCAGAAACATATCTCCTTCTGGGCTATTACACTTTAATACAAAGATCTTTACGAGGATATGTAACTGTCACTACAAGTATTTTCAAAAGAAACCACCAGTACAGAATGCCTTTTTTTGGATCATGCGGGTGTCATGCAAATCACATGGAAATTTATTTTAGCTCTGAAAGTATTGTCTCAGTCATTTGCACCTGGAGTGTTCCAGGCTGTATGTTTTTCAGCATCCTCAGTGTCAAAAGTACTTGCGCTGTCCTGCATGAAGCCCATAATAGATTAAAACATAATTGCTATTGACAAGAAAAACTGCTATTGTCAATGGTAGGAATTATTTCAGCTTTATAATAATGCAACTATCCTTATTGTTACTAAAAATTAATGGATACTGATCTGCTTCATTATAAGGTGTTTTAGGTGAGATTGTGTTCCAGCTCCTGTGCAGCATTTATGCTCTGTTTGTAAAATTACAATTTTTTTCTACTTAAAAAAAAAGGAAAAGAAAGAAAATTTGCAGTCAACAGATTCCAAGTGTTATTTCTCACAAATGCATCACTATTCTAATAAGTGACATGCCTTGTTTAAGCAAAACAGAAGAGATCAGAATAAACAGAAAAAGTAATCTTCAAAGATTCTTTTCATGAAAAAGAACAGTCAGAATGTTCAGGAGAGAATGTAATTTTCTTGGACCATAGCAACTGTGACATGGCAGCAGACTTTTTATTAATGTAGAACAAAAGGAGCCAAATATTGCTCTGTTTCTGAATACATAAAACTACATATAGCCAATTCTTATTAAAGCTTAATCCAGTTCCCACTGAAATCAATGTGCGTCTTTCTCATTACTTTAATAGAAACCAGATAAGTATTTTTACCAAGGCGTGTGATGCTAAAAGTCCTGAAGTAAATTGTAATTAAAAACTCTTGATAACTGAAAATACTGTTCTTGAGGTCTTTGATTATTCTTTTTGATCTAGTAGTTATTACCTAAATTATTTTCCTAAGAGGCTGTTTTTACTTTTGTAAATAGAAAGTATTTCAAAGAACTAAAGTAAATTACAAGTTAGAGGTTGTCTTATAAACAGGACTGTCCACTTCAATCGATAAGCATCAGTGTCTGATTTTAAAAAGTCCACCATGTTCTCCATAAGAGAAATTGCATTTAGGAAATCTTTAACTCTGAAAAGCTTATTTAATGATTTTATCGATGGGAATGAGAGACTACCACAATGTTTCCAGTAATTAGGGCTTTGTAGCCTTCTTGATTGAATACCGCATAATTGGTAAAGTTTAGATAAAAAAGGAGTACAGTATATGTAAATCTTTAATAAAAGAAATTACTCACTAAATGTGCTTACCCCAAAGAATATTAAAATAGAGATTTCAGGAAATAATTGCTTCTCTACCAAATGGCTGCTGCTGGTGGCTAAAGGAACCCTTCCATGTAGTTTTGGTCTGTTTAGAAGAAGCAATTAAATCTTTTTCTTAGCAGCCTGTTCCAGTGCTTGACGATCCTTTCAATGAAGAAATTTTTCCTAATATCCAATCTAAACCTCTCCTGGCACAACTTGAGGCTGTTTCCTCTCGTCCTATCCCTTGTTACCTGGGAGAAGAGGTATTATTTCTATTAGGTTCAGTGAAGTACTTGATAAAAAATATACTCGAGACTGTCTGCATGGCTGCTGCTTTCTTTTAAGCTGTAGAAATCCCACTGAGAAAAAAGAACCTTTTGTAAGAAGGTACAAAAACTGACTATGTGTTACCAGCTTGTTTTGGTTGGGTTATATTTATTGTTAACAATAAGTTGGTTATTCATAAATCCTGAATGACAAATAAATGACTACTGAAGATAAGGAACAAAAATGTGGTTATATGAATTGAATATAAACAAAAAAATGAATCGTGGTCATTTTAGAAAAAACTTTTTACTAACGTTTTATGACCTACAAAAAAAAAATACTCTCAAAACCTGATCTTTTTTTGGCTTGATTTTCATGTACCAGACTCAGCATACTCACTTCCTAATTAAAAACCTGCTGTTTATCAGAGACAGGGATGACAAGAAAAAATGCTTTGTTTGTTTGCATTTAGGAGGAACAGGAAAAACTGTAACACTATATGAGCATCCAACTGAAATACCATCATCTAAGAACTCTGTAGTTTAGTCATATGTACTCGCCATATTAATTTATTGTTAGATTTGGGAAGAAATATACTATTCTGCTGAAGCTCTTCTTGTTTCTGTGGAGCTTTTCTTGAGCAGAATTTGACAGCTACGCTTGGGGATTGCACTAGGGGAGATTGACATTAATTTTTATTTATTGTCTTAGTATGATTTCTGAAAACAAAGCTTTGTTGCTAGTAAACAATCACTTCTCCCCCGCTGTTCTGCATTATACTACCCGCCTTGTTCTGCCACCTTCCAGCATTTCAGTGCAAACCAACAGCTGCTGCATTGTTCACTTAATTTTTTTTTTGGTACAGATTGTTTTCGAAATAGATTAAGTATTTCTCAAGAAACTTGCAAGCCTTTCAGAGGTTTTCGTGGGCATGTTTACTCTTTTATTTTGAAAAGAACCCGAACCATAACCAACCCCCCCAACACTTTCCCTTCAGGTTTAAGATAGAGTTGGGCTTTAAGAGTAAAATGCCTCACTGTCTTTTTAAAAATTTCCTTTACTCTGCAGAGAGATCTGGACAGGCTGGATCGATGTGCAGAGGCCAACAGGACGAGGTTCATTAAGGCCAAGTGCCAGATCCTGCACTTGCTTGGGGAAGAGTGGCTGGAAAGCTGCTCAGCAGAAAGGGATGTGGGGGTGCTGGTTGACAGCTGGCTGGATGTGAGCCAGCAGTGTGCCCAGGTGGCCAAGAAGGCCAGTGGCATCTTGGCCTGCATCAAGAACAGTGTGGCCAGCAGGAATAGGGCAGTGATTGTCCTGCTGTACTTGGCACTGGTGAGAACTGTGTTGAGTTTTGGGCCCCTCACTTCAAAAAAGACATTGAGGTGCTGGAGCGTGTCTGGAGAAGGGCAAGAAAGCTGGTGAAGGGTCTGGAAAATGTGTCTTATGGGGAATGACTGAGGGAGCTGGGGGTGTTCAGTCTGGAAAAGAGGAGGCTCAGGGGGGACCTCATTGCTCTCTACAACTCCCTGAAAGGAGGCTGGAGTGAGGCAGAGGTCGATCTCTGCCCATAGTGAAAGGACGAGAGGAAACGGCTTTAAATTGCAGCAGGGAAGATTCAGATTGGACATTAGGAAAAAGTCTTCACTGTCAGGGTGATTGGGTATTGGAATAAGTTGCCCAGGGAGGTGGTGGAGTCACTGTCCCTGGAGGTGTTCAAGAGGCGTCTGGATGTGGCACTGGGTGATGTGGGTGAGTGGGGATGTAGGTGGGCGGTTGGACTGGATGATCTTGAAGGTCTCTTCCAACCTTCATGATTCTGTGATTCTGTTACAAGTTCTTGGTTTTGCCACATTACAAAAAGAATAAGATTTAGAATAATTTCTATAATTATTTTTGCTTACTTTTAATGGGTAAATATTGTCTTGAACAAAACATGTATTTAGCAAAGTTAATTTTCAAAAATTATTTTTGAAGGAAAAGTTGTAAAGGAATTCTGTGTATTTTACGTCAGACATTTTTGGTATCTGATAGCTTTTGGGGAACTGTTGCAAAAAATGTAGCACTTGTGAAAGGGAGTAAAACTTGATACTGTTTTTTATTTCTAATGCAGAACTCAAAACAACTGATGAGGTGACTAAAAACCTGAGCTTTTGTACTGTAGGACCTGAGATGAAGCTTCTGTTCAGATCTGCATTTATGACACTAGTATGTATTGAAAGTGGGCCCAGTTCTCTTAATAATCAGTTGTCTGCCCCAAGCATCTGTCTAGGCCCCAGTGAAAAAACAGCTAGAATTTCTATGCTATTGATCCTTTTGTTGTGAAGCTAACAAAAATCCCTTTTGCTCTTATGTACATCAAAACAGGAATAAGTTGGAGCTGTGTGGACTAGGGAAGAAACAGATGTGTGCAGAGCTTGTCCAGTGTGAAGGGAGAGCTGTATTCCTTGTGATGAGGAATAGTGGGACTGGTGCTGCTGAAAGCAGTATGACATAGCAGGGAAGCTGATATGTAATGAACTACATTACTACTAGGAGATGGTATCTTCTGAACTGTTCTTTCTCCTGCTTTTTCTATTTGTTTTGAAAGACAAAAGTGAATAGACTGTATGAAAGGTATGCTTAATTTCATCCTGGTATTTTCAATCAGGAATCATAGACCTCAAGCTTGTTTCATTCGTTTTGTAATGTTGAGCATATGGAAGCTCTCTGTAAAACTTGTGCTATCTTGTTATTTTGTACTACCTCATTTAGCGTTATTGACTTTGTTGGTGTCTTAATAAGGTTTAAAGAAGAAAACCAGAAAATGAGCAGACTAACAGAAAGGAAGATTTTGCACCTGTATGAATGATAGTCAAAGTGATGCGGTCGCTGTAAAAAAAACCAACCCGCTTTTCTTCAGAAAGTTTTTCCTCTCTATTGGCAAAATGACACTTGGGAATACTAACACTGAAAATGCTTAGAAGATTAAAAAAATGACTACCTACCCTCAAACAAAAACAAGCATAGATGTGATCTGCACAGCATTTACTGCTTGAAGTCCCCATGTCTGTGCACTACATCTTTGCCTGTTCCCCTCACTGCTGAGGCAGCAATGGTTTTGTGTTTAGATCTGAAAAAGATCCCACTATGCTATACAATGGAGACCTTACTTCTCACCCATTCTTACTGCTATGTTTCTTGTGGTCCTCCAGCTTTTCACTTACATTGATTTTATGATTGTGCTGGGACATGAAAGGTTTTTTTTCTTTACACTGCATGGCTTTATTTTACTTTTTTTTTTACATTAACATGGTTGCTAGTGTTACAAGTAGGTTGGGAAAAGGACAGCATGTTTGTTTATGACAAGACCGTGGTGGAACTCATAGCTCAAATCAGATCTGTCACTGATCTCAGCACTTTAAATAAAGCCTTCCTGATTTCTTCACCACTGTCTTCTTCCTCAGAATTGTAAATCAATACCTTTTGATCTAAGCATAAAAGCCTGGGAGGCTTATGTTGTGGATATCTTCCCCTGTGCCTTGCTTCATTCAGTTGTATTTCTAAATCTGGTTTAAGGAAATGAAATGCAATACTGAATTAACAATTAATAGCTCTGCTCAAGACTGCCAGAAAGTAATTTCTAAGTTTGGAAAAAACTTTGCATTATGCTGGTCTGGTTTTTTTGGTCATTTTTAGTACTCCATTTAGCATATGCAAGTAGCTTTTTGAAAGAAGCAAGAAGTATCTGAACTAGGAAGTTGAAGTGCTTTTCCTTAATGAAAATTTTTATTTTCTGAGGAATAATAATAATAAAAAAATATGCAAAAGAATCTGAAGTAATATATCACAAAACATTGAAGAATTCTGAGAAACGGAAGTGTTTTGTCAGCTGTACCAGTTTTGACCATCTGGAGTAAGCTATACCTACATCAAAATACAGTTGCCTCCTGTTTTTTCAAAAAACAATATTCAAGCTTTTCAGTGTCTTGTTAGTTCAGGTCTGCAGAGTGGTACTGAGTGGTGTCAGCTCTTTTGGTTGCTATTGCGTAGCGAATGTTAGTGTATTTCTTTTGCTCCATGTCTGGACAGTAGAAAATAAATGTGCAAAAAGTTACTTTTTGCTATGATTTGTGAGACTATTGTGGTATAAAAAATGGATATTTAAGAAGAGAGGCCTAGTACTTCTCAGGAGTTTTAAACTGCAACTTTTCTGGTCAAAATTAGACAAGTCTTTTGACAAATTAGCTGCTGCAGGCAGGTAACACTTTTAAAAGTGTCGTTGGTGACAGTACAGTTTTATTTTATGTTGACTACAGCATAGTCAATAATTTTAGTCATGCCTTGAAAATGAAATGTGATTTTTATGACTGTAGGCTCAAAACTGAGCACCTGTGGGAAGCTCTTCATGTTGTGACCAGCCTGGAAAATGTGGGAGCCAAACCTACTATTCTCAAAGTTCCATGTTTTCTCTAGTTGTTATCCAAGTTGCATTCTCTTTCTTAAAACAAAGGTGTCAAAATGCTTT
Source organism: Aegotheles bennettii (assembly GCA_013398125.1). NCBI lineage: Eukaryota > Metazoa > Chordata > Aves > Caprimulgiformes > Aegothelidae > Aegotheles > Aegotheles bennettii. The sequence goes on along the minus strand of VZRW01010110.1, from coordinate 368,178 downwards.
TGTGCACTGATAACCTAACCCTCTACTGTGTTTTCCAAGATGCCAGAAATCCTCAGTGTCTATTAATCAGCTCTTACAAACCTGTGCTTTCTTGTGATTTATTTTATAAGGAAGGGTGTGGTTTGAATACAGAATTTTGCAGCATATTGGAAAATGAAAATGTATAGTAAGCAAAAGATTGTTGTTTTGGTTGAGTTTAAAATAAGCAGCAATATTTCTGCCAGTTGGACTAAAACTAAGGAGACTTCTTGAGAGAGCAAAGCTTTTTCCTGTGTAACTTACATTATGATGTGGTGTCTTGGTCATTAAATAACTCATGTCTTCAGCATTTGAGCAATAATGCTGTTATGTAGGGAACTCAGCTTCTTTGACATAAGGGTATCTTTATTTCTGGTTGTTTGCTATATAGGGACAGCTCATCCATCACAAATGGTTTGTTTGTGACACTGTCCTGATATTTTCAGCTGTGAAAGCTTTTATGTGACCGACTGTAGTAACAGCTTATCCTGAGGAATGTGGATATATGGAAAAAAATTTACTCTCACAAATACTTCCCACGAAATGAAGCCTGGTGTGACTACTGAAGCCTATTGATTGCTCAGGGTTCAACTGAGAGCTGATTTTGACCAATTGTTTAATGCCTTTAGACTTATATTTATATATAAAAAAATAATTCTTAGATGTTACATAGCTTTCTGTTGAGGTAGAATTTAAGTGTAACTACAGTTATCATATATGGGGCAAAGGTTTTCACTGTGAAAAGTCAATGACATTATATTAGGGAAGTAAGATTAAAATTTAATGAACAACTATTACAAACACATTTTCCTATGCAAGTACTACAACAGTTAATATCAATCATCTGCTGCAAAAAAGCTGAATTAAGCCTGACAGAAATGTGGTTTTAAAGTAAAGATCTACCTGGAGGGGAAAAAAGCTATTTCTGTTAATTGCATCTTTGCAATTGAAATTTACTGAAAAGCATGGCAATCTAATACACATATAGAAATATTTTAATTTCCTATCCTCAAAGATGTATAAATGATTTTCCATATGAAAGTAAAAATATTCAAATATTTTTGAGGTAGCCTAACTTTGGATATTCAAGGACTGCAGGAACTGAAATTGTCAATCACGTTTTGGATTTTCATTCCAAATCAGAACAACCAGAGTTCTAAAAGTTCCTAATTAAGATTTGTTTGTTTGTTTTTATTTTATTAATGTCTAAATCTATGTAAAATAAACACAAACTGAATTTTAGATATTTTCTGGTTTTTATCTTGCCCACTGGTGATTTGGAACTGAAACACCTCTATTGTGAAAATCTTGGCCTGAAACTAAATATATGTTCCTTGGTCTTGAAGGAAAGGTGTGTTTTCCTGTCAAGAAATACGTAAACAAGTGTCAATGTGTCAACATTTCTAGGAAAGCTTTGTACTTTTCTAGGAATTCTTTTTACTGTTCTAGGAATTATTATTTTTTTTTTAATGTTTTTGTAGGGAAACTGCTTTGAGAAACAGAAGGAGGAAAAAAACCAAATAAATACTCTGATTTCATACTGCATGTGTATTTCATGGTATTTTATTACAATAAAAACCCTACTGTTATTCTTCCCCTTTTAGAGGGAATGGTGACATTCTCTGATTTTAACCTTAGCAGCAGTGTGTGCCCTGAGTGTTTCTGGAAGCTGTGTTCTTTAAACTACCCAATTAAGCAGGGAGGTGGTTTTAGTTGACTTTTTTCTTTGCATGGATGCAATTTTAAAAATACTGCGGTTTTCAAAATGTCATTTACTGTTTAAGTCTCTGGATTGCGCAAGCTCCCTGGGCAACCTGCCCCGCTGCCTGACTTCCCCCATGATGCAAGCGTCCCCTTGTATCCAGTCTTAACATTTATTGTTTCAAGTTATTACTGTTGTCACTCATCCTCACACCATAACACCAGACACCACTATGCATCTTTTTTGTAGTGCTTTCAAGCTCAAACTCAGTTTATGCCATTCTCTTGAATGAAGTTCCTAAGTCTTTGTTCAGATACAGTCTTCTGACATGTAACGATCTTTTCATTTTCCCTGTGAGTGAAGTGGGACTATTAAGATCATTCTTCCTATTGTCAGAGATATTTTATTATTATTTGTATTATTTATGCTTTTTTGCTGAAAGAGCTCTACGTTCTGTTTGGAGAAATTGCTGTCTATCAGACACAAAGGTAGAACAGGTATTTGATATTTATATTTTTGGATTAATATCAGGAAACAGACTGAACTATGTAAGTTCAAAAAAGGAGCTGTAGTCCTGCTTATGACACAGAAATCTAGTGCTGTCAGTGAAATTCTGACAGTATGTATGTGAATGAGAATTAGTAGAGTTGAAATGTTCAATGAAGTAAATGGAGCAATGCAAATCTCAAGAGCTTCTGAAACACAGATTATGCAAACAAGATTTTGAAAAGGCACATTACATTGCTTCTTCCTGTCACACTATCCACCATACCTTTTTTCCCTCTGTTCCACTTCTAACGTTCAGTTTTATGAGACTGCCTCTAGTTTTAACCTAGCATGGTTTCAAGAAGAACAGAACTTCGTCTGTGATACAGTAAAAATCTCTCTCCGTGGAAAAGGCTGCAATAGCAAATCTAATGATAGCATATTCCCCAAGGAAAGCTGCCACCTTGGACTGTGTCCCTACAGGAGAGAAAGCGAACAACTGCAATATTCCTTGTATAAAATATGTGTGTGTATGGTGACATGACACGATGCTTTGTGACAGCTCGTTTTACTCTGGGTCCTTCACATGACAGATGAAATGATTTCTGTAATTATTCTTAGGTGTAAGACCCAAAGTCAGTTCTGTTGATGCATGTATTTGGACTGTTTGGCATAAAATACATTTAGATATCTCATTTAAACATCCCTCTGGAAAAAACTCTGGAAATCAGAAGTGATTGAGTGGATAAGCTGCAACTGTGCTGCTTCTAGGCCCAGGAAAAAGGCAAATATAACTGGCTGATTTTCATTTCAAATGTTTCATTTGCAGTGAAATTTCATTGCAAGGCTTACATAACCAGGCTTGCTTTTCTTGTAGCCAAATTAGTTCTTGTTTTACTTCTAAGTTAAATTAAGATCATTGCCATGCTATGCTAAGGAGTAGGAGAAAATTCAAATATATACTTGCTTTAGAACAAAAATGTATATTAACAGTACCAGTGATAAAGTACTACTTGTCATTACAGGTCTTTGTCACTGCTTGTGATTAGAAATAGATGAATTACATAATTAGGCATACTGCTGCAGAAGTTACTGTATATATAACTGTGCCTTATTTTAAAAGAATTGGTAGGTTTATAATTTGATAGGAATGTAGAATATTTTTAAAAATACCTAATATAATTAGTAAATTAAGTAAGAAAAAAATATGTAGTCTCCTAAAACTCAGAGGCTTTGTTATATCTGTATTTCTTGTGTAGCAATAATGCAGTTTTTATTATCTGTTAAGAGAAAATTCTCCTCAACTTCGGTGAGTTTTTCTTCTCTTTCTGAACATTCAGTGTGACTTCTAGCATGCAGTTTTAGGTCTCCAGCCGGGCTGGTTTGCATTCATCCCGGATTGAAGTCAGCTGGTGTGTTTCCAGGATTACTGAATAGTTGAGCCTACTTCAGTGATACATAGGGTCTACAGAAAAATGGTCTGGCAACTTATATGCTTAAGGGAGAGGGAATATGTCCAGAAAAATTCACTAAGTCATCTATCAAAGGTGCCAGTGCAGCCAGTGGCTTTATTTCTCAGGAAAGCAGAGAGAGATGGAAGTGCATGAGGGGAGATCTTTTTGATTGCTTTCTGGGAAAATTATTCTATCGGTTACTTTTGCAAAGAATGTAATTTGCCTGAGGTACAGCAGGAATAGTATGAAAAGCACAAGGAGAAATGCATTCCTGATATAATTCAGTATAAAATGATGCAGTTCTATCAGAGCCAGAACTCTATCTGGAGCTCCACAAGCATCACTAGACATGAATGTGACTTGATGTGTTTGATAATGTTAAATGTAACTCTTGAAAGGTTTACTGGCAGGAAAAGCTGGGAGGGAGATTTTGAGTTTTCAAGGAACAGTTCATGTAATAACAAAGAAGGTATTATTTTTACTCTGACCTGTCTTTGCTCAGACATACCTTGTACTAGCTTGCTGGAATGATGGACAGCATTAGACATAATCCCAGTGCTTGAGATGAAAAGAATACAGAGGCTTGGAGTTAGCACAGGTGCTGCAAAAATCTGAACCCTTCAGAAGAACTAGATATATTTAATTATCATTGTCATCAGGAGGAACTCTTGAGAGCCTTAAAAAAATGCCAAGCTTTGGTAGTTATATTTGTCTAGTGTACACTGTGTCATACTCCTGTGTTGCCTGTCCATCTGAACACTTGTGAACAGGCAAGCTTATAGCTTGCAAGCAAAGATAAGGCATAAGAAAGATCAAATCCAGATGAGAATGAACATGCAGGGAGAGCTATAAAGGTATCAGGCAATAGTGTACTTAGAAATTTCTGTTACCGGTAGCTTGTTTTGGGAAATGTAAGGCAGGCATTCTTATAGAAAGGTCTAATTTGTATAAAGTGTGTCATTATTAAGATCAGTGCTCTAACATGACTTACACAAGTTTAATGCAAATAAGTAATGCAAATATGGCCATTGCTGTGTTTGTTCTCTTACTGTTTTGTATCAAAGTGGTCACGTTCAAATACTCACATAGACACACTGGGCTTGGAAGAGACCTTAAAGGTCATCTAGTCCAGGTCTAGTCCATCACCAGGTTGCTTAGGGCCCCATCCAACCTGGCCTTGAGCATTTTCAGGGACGTGGCATGCACCACCTCTCTGGGCAACCTGTGCTGGTGTTTCACCACCCTCATGGTGAAAAACTTCTTCCCTGTGTCTAAAAGTCTCCAAATAAGGTCAGGACTTTTAAGATGTGCCTGTTTCAAAGCTGAACAGTGGCAGCCCTGGGGCTGTGCCCACAGCAGGAATATGTGCTAACAAAGGAAATATTGTGTTCCTTCCACTATATAATGCTGTGGAGGCTCTCATATTCCAAAAGATCTCTATTTACTATGGCTGTTGGTCAGATATGGATTCTTTATTAATGAATATGACAGCTATGACAGCTGTGATCAATTATGATAACATATTTGAGATTCGAAAACACTCTTCATAACTGAACTTAGAATATTAATTCATTACGTGCATAGAACCTGACAGCTATGGATTAAGTAGTATGGTTGGTTTGTTTCTTACTGTATGGGCCAAATTAGAAATTATGACTGAGGGAAACTCTGCTGGGTCTTAATTCTGCATGAAGTACATTTTAACTGCATAGGGATGTAAACAACACTTATTCCTTTAGTCTTGTTTCGTGTGGTTTCTCTGACATTCAGTATTCGTCAGTAGTTTGCTATCAGTCATGACTATGAAGTATCAGGAATTTTATTTTTATAAAATATTGTAATTCCCTCATCTCTTTTATTCTATTTTCATTTATGGCTTCAAACAGCATTTCACACAAAAAACGATAGGCCTAGTGTCAGAGAAGAAACTTCTGTAGAATCCAAAACCAGTTTTCCATGAAATGGAAGAAAAGGCCAACTAAGTGAAACCATGACCATGGTGTGATACATGAGAGTCATGTCTGAGACATTAGCAATGGTCTGAGAAAACAAAGGAAGACAGACAATTTGAAGCTGGTAATGAGAAACAGCAGATTATCCTTATTGTTATCCACTTACTATGTTCTCCATCTAATAAAAGGTTTTTAAAGTGGGTGAATAAGGTTGTTTAGTCTTGTTTACTATAGGTAATGTTTCATCTGAGGCAACAGACTCTTGGAAAGCTTAGCTTTTTAAAAATTCTTTGGTTTAGTTGCTGTATTTCCAGGAACTTAAGGTTTTTCAGAGGGAAGCGTTGCTGTCTAAACTTCTTCCTTTGTCACGTTAGGCTTTAAAACACTTTGAGCTCGATCAATCAGTGTAAATTGAAGAATTATCAATGGAGCCAGGCAGATATGGTGCAGAAGAGCTAGGCCCTTAAGTTATTTTATTTTTTGTCTCAGCGTAAATGTATTTACAAGTCTGTCCTGTATGGTAAATGCTGACTTCATAACTATTAAAAGATAAGAATTTGCATCATTAGTAGAAGACTTCAGGAGGTCATAGATTATTGATGCTTTAATTCTGTCGGGCTCATTTAAACTGAAATTTTACACATGTAAATAATCAATTGCAGGAGGTGTAGCACTGACTTACAACACTGCTTTCTTTCCCATCTCCGTGATGAAAGCCTTGAAAATCTACTAGTACCCTTAACCTGTACCATAATGGTCCCTAATCTAAGATCTGATGCCGAAAGCAATATCTTCCTTAAACTTGAAACTGGAAATTGATCAACTCGGTTTTCCACATCAGATTTTCTGGATGTAGGTCCCAAATCCTTCTATGTGTGATTCAGATATAGGCTCATCTCCCACAGATTAAAGCAGCTTTAAAAAAAAATAAATAAAATCTTGGTTTACAAATTATTATATATATTATACAAATTATTATTATATATTATACGGATCTAATAATTATCATTGTCCACTGTTATAAAAAAATCTGATCAGTGAATTGAACTTGATAATTGAAATGTTTATAAATGTTTTGTGAAAGACTCATCTTTTATATTTAAGGAAGAAAAAGCAATTCAGTGTTCCTGCATGTGACAGGTGAAAGGTCTAAAATCTGCTGAAATTGGATGTCGCTCTCAGTTACCATCAATCCTCATTGCTCACTGTCACACTGCAGAAGAACACAGTTAAGTTTTCTGAATTATAGAGTCTTACTGTGTAGCCGCACACTGACATCATTTCACACTGGCATTAATGTACAATATTTGTAAAACACTCTTGTGGCTGAAAAAAACTGCTTCAGTAGTCAAAGTGATGGAGTCACATTTTGAATTTAATTTTGATACACTGTATGCTTTCTTAAAGTAATTGCAGGCTGTATACTTATTTTTGTGTTCAAAATTCATGAATATATTTACTAAAGGTGAATTGTCTTATCTTCCTCTAGCCTAAGAAGAGAACCATATGATTTTCAAGTTCACAAAGACAGCAATCAACAAGCAAGCTGAATTACTGATTAAGAACTGTTCTGTGGTGAGTAAACAGATATTTTCATACACAGAGCTTATTATGTGAAGATTCTGTGTCACATTCTTTCAGATAAGTGGAAATTACAAAGTTGCAGTAGTTGAATGAAACCTCAAAGAATTAATCTTACAAAAATAGTATTAAAAATTAAATATTTATTACTGTTTCACTGCTTTTGCTAGTGTTCCATTCTTGTGTAGACCATATTTTTTTCTTGTTTGACCAACATTCTTACATTTTACTGTCACTTTGTGACATCTAATGCTATCGTAATTGTATCATCAAATAATGTCTGTAGCTGGTACCATGAAGTACTTTTCTTGACAAGAAATCTCTTATTCCTTGACATGATTGTATCTGAATATTCCATTACTGCTGTATTTGCAATTATATACTGTTGAGTGGCACTTTATATATTGACTGTGTAGGGACCTGACTGTCTTCATCTATTCCAGTAACACTGAGAGAAGGGATAAAGCTCATTCTTGCTGAAATTAGATCAGTTCTCATGGGAGACTGTAATGTGGTTGGCAGTGAGGGTGCTCCTGGATGCAGCCCATGGCGTAACAGCTGAGAGAAGTGCTACAGACAGAACAGAGTTTTTCCCAGAGGGCTCAGGCTCTCGGTGACAGCTGGTAATGCAAGGTGCTTCCTTAACTGAATGTAGGGGTTCTAAACACTGCTCCTTTTCTCTTCTGCTAACACATATTGGCTAGGACTTTTCTAGAAAAGCAAAACCTGAGGATCTATAAGTGAATGTGAAAATACTGAGCTTTGTTCCTATGAATTTAGTCTCTTTCAGGCAGACTGTGCAAAGGAAGAAATAAAAAACTAATACTTAGGATCTTTTTTACAAAATTGTCTGTCATAGACTGCTTTACTGAGTCCTTGTGCTAATAGGAAAAATGGACAAACTTTTAAAGAAGTTCTTTTCTGGCTATTGTGGCTTCAGGAGCACTGAAAATACTACTGGAAGACTGAATCACTGAGTTTCAGATTTTTATTTTTTTTTTTATCTACCCATCCTGTGAGTTGTATCAAGTGTGCCCCTATCGGGTAGAAATTCTCAAATAGGGAACTTCGGAGCAAACCTGGAATTCCAGTAAAATACATTTGGATCCTAACACTGTGTAGAATCTTCCCATAAATTTAACCTTTTATGTGTATAGTAAAGAAAGGAATTACCTAGAAGTAGATTAGGTTGTAGACAAATGTATAATCTGAGATTAGTAGAGTCATTGTAAGAGAGCTCTGAAGCACTTGTACCTTAACTTGAAAACAGGTTAAATAAAGCTAGTAGGAAAAACCGTTAGGTACATCTACAGAGAGGAATGACTGTCTCGTAGGATAGAGCAAGAGATCCACAAACTCTTCCTTTTGTACAGAAATTTAAATATGTAAGTGAAATAAAAAACCTAGGGAGTGGATGGGGGAAACTTAAAACTGTATTACTAAGGAAGTGATAAAGAAGTATCGGTAAACTCACATTTAGGGCGTACTGTACCTGAGTAAAAGTTGTATTCCCAGGGGGGTTTATTTTCGATGCTTTGACTCTATAGCAAAATGGTGACTTCCATGTACAAGTCTGCTTTGATGTAGTTTGTAAAACTGTTAGTCCTGGAAAAACTATTCAGTATTTTGTGTTTGGAATTATTTTTTGTAACTGTTTTTAGTGGTGGCAAACTTCTGACATATTATGCCATTTGTAAGGAACAGAAAAACATTTTCAGAATCAGTACTAACGAAATATTTCTGTTTTTACTTAACAACACAAAAACCCCACTATGAACAGAAAATTTTGCGACCTCTGTATCTGCTCATAGATGGCTGACAGTTCATTAAAAAAATCTGGTAGATAAAACACATTTTATCTTTTATATCTGTACTTTGATTCTTGCAGGAATAAATATAACTTTTCTGCGAACATGCTTTACAATGACAGCTCTAAAATTTAGAATTCTGCCCTGAGTGTAGTAGGTTACGTATCCTGAGGCAGGAGTATGTTGCTTTGGATTATCTGCTGGGAACACTGCCAGAAAGAAGCTGTGGGAGTAGACCTGGTTGGGGGGGATGGAGCAGCAGTGAGCAGATTCTAGTTAGACAGGGCAGGGATCTGCAACAGGGAGCTGCACAGTGGCCATTAAGTTCTTTGCCATTGTTCCCTTCACATGGCATTCCCTGAGAGCTGGGCAAGTGTTTCCTGCCAAAGCTGGGGATTGTCTCCTGTTGAGTGTACTGTGGTCATTCACTTGGCCATTGCCTTCTTACCGCTGCTTCTAAGTTCACCTCCAAGCCACTACCACCCTTCCGTTCTTTCTTCACAGGAGCTCCCTACTGATGTGCCCCTCTGCAGAGATAGATTCCACCTCTGTTCTTTTCTGTCCGTACCTCCCCGCTCTTGAGAACTTTGCTTTTGCAGACCATACCTGTAGGATGCTGAAACAGGCTCATTAAAAAAGTGATGCTGGAGGGGCTGCTGTTCCACCTAAACAATTCCGTACAGTTAAACACATTGCTATAGACTAGTGAAAAATCACCCTGGCTTAGATTTCTGTGCAGACTAAATTTCAGGCTGAGTTTGTTTAGTGGAATAAAGGGAAATGCATTCATCTGAAAATTATTTGGCATGCCTGATAACAGATTTTATAGCTGATAAAATATTTTAAGGATCGCTTTATATGTGCACAGAAAGAACACAAAATCCAGTGAGATTTCCCTGCTTAAATAATTCTGAAATAATATGCTTGTGAGTAGCAAGAAAAATAAACCAATATTGGGATATGCCTATGTAACACTTTTGGAGTAGTCCAGTATATGCTAGTTAACTCCCTAGAGGTATTATTGAAACATGGGTTGAGGAGAAGTAGTGATTAAGACTAATTTCCTTATAGTACTTACAAGGAATAGGCTTGTCACTTCAGAGAAAAGCAGAACAAACAACAGCAGAACAGTTGTCCTTACTGACTGGAATGATTTTGTCTTCTGTTTAATGCCAGTGCACACTGATTGTTTGGCCATAGGATTCCATTTTTCCTGGGATTCAAATTTGATAAAATAGTCTACTCTCCATGTATGGCTAAATTTTAGGTCTTCAGTCAGATCTCTGGGCACCCCACATTACCTGGGTCCATATTACTATGCATAAAATTAGTTCTGCATTGCCCCAAATTAATATATCCGAAGCACTAATGAGGATGCTCTGTCAATAAAGAGCACAAAGGAAGTGAGATATCTAGGGCAAGCTATAAATACCACACAGGATAATCCCCTTAAGAGGAAGGCCCATTTCCATTTTCTGGTAAGCATTTTCTAGCTGTGAGTAATGATGGCTGGAAAAATTGTTGCCCAGGTGAAGAACTTTTCCTAATTCTCCTTGAAGAAAGACTCAGGGTTGGAGCTGCAATGATTTGCTAGAACATACGTAATTTGTCTTAATGGATTTGCTCTTAATAAGAGCCATACTGTTATGTGTGGCTTTTTTCCCTTGTAACTGCAGGAAAATATGTTTTGTTATACAGAAGCATTGAGCAACAATCCCCTGCCTCCTGCCAAGGGAAAAAAAAAGAAAGGAAAAAAAAAAAGGGACTTTACAGCATAGTAGTGTAGTAGGTTTGTCTCCTCAGTTCTTGTAGTGGACCACAGAGGACTTGTCCATAACAATTATGTGTATATATACTCTTTTATACACGTCTTGTGTATATATGTGTGTACAATATATATGTATGCTATGCCTCTGTATATGCTTAGTACATACACATGCATTTATATTGTATGTATGTACACCTGTATATTCACATGTGTGAAGGAGAAGTCAGAAGGTGGTTAAGCTCTGTAAAAGAAATATAAGGTAGTGCTGTTATTTTCAATATGTGTCCCTTGGGAAGTATCATTAAGCATTCACTGTTAACTAGTAATGACCCTTTTCAATGTTTGCTCACTTCAAAAGCAAAGGCATGGCATTTGTTAGAGTTATTAAATTCTTTTCTCTGTTCTTTATTTTCTCCCTGATGTTGTGTTGCCCCATCCAGATAGCTTTTAACTGTTACTTTCTGAATGCACTCACACTGTCTGTTCAAAGTTTTTGTATTTCTCTGGCAATGATGCCTAAAATGAAAAGATCCAAGGACCTTGTGATTGAACATGCTGCCAGCATAACAGATGGATGTGATTGTTGGCAACCAAGAAGCCGTATGAAACATCGGTATCAAATGGTTAGAGACAGCATTTTTAATTCAAAAATATATGTTAGGTGCTCTGGGTTTATGCACATGATGGAGCATAGTCTGATCAGGTTGACTGAGTTATTTTAAATTTTAAACTATAATTCTGAGTGTATAGTTTGAGTGTTACTTGCATAACCTTGAGCTGTTATATTTCTGTGTCTTCAAGATTTATATTTAGTTTGCCCTGAAAAAAATGCATCTTAGGGAATAAGGTCAAAGGACTAATACCTGTGCTGGCTTTTTAGCCCACATTGTGTATGATACGATATCAGTATCGTGTCATATATCCTGATGCTTTTCACACATTTAGATTGTTGTGGCATTCATTGCGGGGATTAATTTACTCTTGTATATTAATCTCATATATTGCTGTGTTTCAAGGGTATTATTTTATTGCAGCTAATTTAATTATGCTGAGAGGGTGACATTTTGGAGATATAACTGACCTACTGTTCTTCTTCCCTCCTTTTCTGCCACATGTGGAGAGAAGATATTTACATGTAGAAAACAGTGACAGGTATTTAGAAGATCCCACTGGATGCTTATTTGTACTTCTTAGTTCATAATTACCTTTGCAAACAAGGTACTCATGTTAAACATACTGATTTTCATTAGGGTTTTGTGATTCTAAGAGTGCTTTAAAATATTTACCCTCAGAACTGAACAGTAGAATTCCTTTTTTGAAAACAGTTGTTTGGCTGTCTTGTTGAATACAAAATACATGACAAAATACTTGGGAACTTCTGGTTCATTATAACTGCTTAGCACAATCCCATAAAACCAAGTTCTTGCACTTTTGTATTAACATGCTATGCTCTTTCTATCAATTTAGTTTGAAGAGAGCTTGCTATAGCAGAAGGTGAGATGATATGTGGAAACTTGTGGTGTGTAATTTATCTTCACATGGTGTTCACATCCAGATGAATGAGGGAATGTTTTCTTCAAGAAATAGAAGCAAGGTGTTCGGGAAAGAAAATTTACAGCTTATAAAATCACTGTGATGTGTTAAATTAGCACATTAAATCCTATCTCATTAATCATTTTTAAGCTAAAACCAAATAGTTCTACTTCACATTTAAAATTAATGTCTGAGAATAATTTTTTAACCCTGAGGTAGTTTCATTTCAGACTATATTATCCTCTGAAATCTGATGTACTAATAATAGAGACAGGCAAGCCAGTAGGTAGCAAGTAAAAGCATCACTCAAAGCAGGCAGTTCCACATTCTGATCATAAGTGTGCTAAAATTACAATAGGGAATGTGCATGAGAAATTTAATGGGATTTCCTAGTGAATTCTTAGTGACCTTGGTCTTAAGGTTCAGGAAGAATTCTGAGTTTGCATTTATTCTTGTTCTCAAGCGTACATAAGAAGTGTGGAGATGAAAAATCACAAATCCTTAGGACTACATGAATATAAAGCAAAAAGAGATTTAGGATCATTTATAATTCAGTGTCAGTATTTCTGATTTTAAAACACCATCATGTCAAAATCTTTTTTTTGGCCCAGATATTAATAAGGAAAGACACACATTACTCCATTGAAGAATTTGACTTTAATTCAGGTTTCATGTTATTCTTTGTTTATTCTGAAGCTACCTAGATATTTTCACACCAGAGACGATAATTAACTCAATGGATAAATACTCAATGAATACTCAGCATTTTAAAAAATTATAACATTTGCATTTTATAGCCATCCAAAGTGGCAGTTTCTAAGATGGCACAGTAGCAAAACTTCACCAGTGTCCATGTAGCTGTGCAGATTTGTAGTATTCTTACTTATTCTACACAAGTCCGAATCTAGGATATTTTTTATATTAGACTTGAACCATAATGAAACCACATAATGATTAATTGTGTTTTGGTTACTAGAGGCCCAGTTTGTTCCTCTTCTTCAAATGCACCGAGAGTGGTCTGGGGACAGAGGGGCCACCTCAAACTGAGGAATTAATGACAATACATATCAATGTACACATCTATACCCTAAGAACAGTGGAAAATACCACTAAACTAAGGGTAAGGGATTAGAGCTGGGGTTGGTCTTAAGGTGCAGGTAGCAGGGTCGTCAAATTGGAGAACAATTTATATTCAAATAACTTGCCTATGCTTGGTATTGATGATGAAGAGTCATTGGCTGCTGGTGGGACTGAGGGCTTGTATGGGGCAAAGGATGACATGTTCAGAACGGGCTGCTTGCCTGGCTTGAGCATTGAAGCTGGTAATAGTATGAGCTTCAGACATCTGGTGAGGCATGTTAGAGGTGTAGGACACAGAGAGGGCCACAAAATATTTTACTGCTTTTTGCAGTCATTCGTAAAGGTGTCTTGCACAGGGTTGTATAGTCATTACTAAAAGAAGGTAAGTCTGCTAAGATGTATACACCCTCATCCATGCATACCAGCTGTTTTCACAGTTACAGAAATGAAACACATTCAACTGCATTTCTCTACGTGTAATTTTAAGTTCAGCCCTTATTTTAATAAGTAGATTTGCAAAAAGCAAGTAATATATAAGGCTGGGCATGTAGCACATATGCCATGTGCTGTTACAAAAGGAGATTGTGAAAGTAAAAAAAAATTAAATAAATGAGGGGAGGAGAGCAAAAGCAGACATGATTGGGTTTACTCCTTTCAATTTGAAACTGTTTGCTTTTTAAGGCTCCAATTTTCTAAATCATGTTAGCATCTGCTTAGCCTTAATCACAGTAATAGGCCCTTGAACTTTTGTGTATTTAGATGAGTAAAGTTAAGGATGTGCAAGAGGGTGCAAAGTGAAGTAAAGGTAGGCATGATGTTAATACATTTATAGTTTCTCACCCAGTTATATCATAATGCTGCATGTCCAAATCCCAATGAAGTTACACACAGGAGCAGCATGTTAGTGATAAACATTTCTAATTCTTAGTTTCCCACTAGGATTTAAATTAGAATCCGTTTTACAGATAGCCAGGCTACATTCTGAAGGCAAGTCAAGTCTTAACTTAATTGCACTGGCTCTGATTTGTTTCTTAAACCACCGATCTCTCTAGTTGTGCTTATTTTAGGATGTAAAGCTTATGTTGGATGGGAAGTAATCTGAAATCTTACCAAATATCCTGGGCATCTGTAGGTATTTAGGATAAAGTCAAATTAACTTTTGAAAAAACAAGTACAACAGGAGGAGAAGTGTAATATTTACAGTGGACAGGACTTTTACACTGGAAAATCTGTCACATAATTGGTAGAATTTTTCTGTGGCTTGCTAACTACTTTTACATACTACTATCTTAATTGTTGCTACGTACTTTTTTCAGCAAAGGCTGTATCTTCCCTTCTTGTCATGCCTGCGCTTCCAACTACCATCAGTGGAAGGTTTGCCCTGTATTACAGATTTCCTCTGCGTTAGGGTTTACCAAAAGCATGACAGCAGTAGCAGTTCAGCAGGAGAGACTGCTGCTTAGCATGCTCTCTACTATTATCTCACCACTTTTGTGTGTTCCTGCATCTGTTTCTCTCAGCCTTTCTTGTTTCTGTTAAGACTTATTCCTCAAAAAGACAGTCACCGGAATGCGAGGTGTTACACCACCTCACTTTTAGGTATAGTGAGAGGTACATAGCTCCTTGAACAGACCATAGGTGAGCTAATGCCTTAACGTGGGGTACCAAATCACCAGTAGGAGACTTTCTGTGGCACTGAGTGATATGATTTAGTGGTGATGTAGGTAGGCGGTTGGACTGGATGCTCTTGAAGGTCTCTTCCAACATTGATGAGTCTATGGTTCTGTCTGAGAGCTGTTGGGAGGCACTGCTTATACTGGTAAACTTCACTGTGAAACTGATAAAAAAGAGAATTTAACACAAACATCCACACACATTTTTAATGCTCAAGATTTATCCCTAAATTTTAGGCTTCTTGTGAAAGTTTCCTGGATGTACGTGAAAATTAAGTTCTCTTCTGTAAGTATAGAAAAGAGTTTTGGGACCCACTTATGCTTATGTCCTTCTCTTGTGAAATATTGTGTAACCACTGGGCTGGTCAGATTGTGATGCCTAGGTTAAGTTTAGTTAAACCAACTAAACAGTGAAGTATGAATCTGTCACATGATACTTTTCTTTAATTCTGTCGTTTCGTTGTGTGGGATTAATGTTGATTAATCTCTTATATAGTGTTTCTTATTTATAGTATAGATGTGATTTTTCTAAATGTAAAGGAATGCCTGAATAGTTCTAGTCTAATTAAGAAAAAATATAATTCTCCTAAGTAGGAAATACTCCTATTGAAAGATCAAACTATTTTACTACTTTTTAGGAGAACTTTTCTGAAACTTACTGAATTTAGCATATTCTTCTCAGGATACCAGTATATTTAAGCGTGCAAATTCTTACTGTCTTGACTATCTGTACTCAAGATGTTTGGAAACCTGTCAAGCATTTGTGGCTCAGGGATTATATGCTTGAAACCTTTGAATCTTCAACATGATTCACAATATGTCATCAATACGTATCATAAGTTGGTTATATTTCTCTGACTGCTGTTTAGATGCTTTCATTAAGTGAATTGATGTCTAATTCTAACTCTTGATAACATTACTCACTCATGATTTAGTGCTGCAAGATGTGGAGAACAAGCTGATTTATGCAAGGAGAGCCCTGTGGGATTAAGTATGTTTTAAACAGTGCATAGGCCTTGTGCTGGACCTCAGCGTGTGAGTGTATGCCATATTGAATGAACATTATAATCACAAAAAAAACTTTTTTCATCTTAGAAAGTCTTTAATCAAATCACTAACTCTTAATTTATTATGACTTCATTTGTAAGAGAAATTACTAAGGCTCTGGAGGTTAGAGAACTTTTCCAGAAGATTAAGAGTTGGTGAATGAACAAAGATTTTATAACACATGTATTGAAAAATCTTTTAGTTTGGAGAGTCGCAGTAATTATAGCAGGCATTTGGTGCTGTACAGTTCAGGAAAGTTGGTCTTTGAGATTTTGTTGGTATATACCAGTTGTTTGACAATTTCTTCTGTAGTTTGCAATTTTAATGCAGTTGTTGAAAAATATATGATTTTTCTTGGAAGTGTAGCACCAATGTGTGATGTTTTAAAGAGAAGTCATATCCATGTGATCGTGTGGGAAAGAACAGAAGGTGATCAGATAATAGTATGCCAAATATGGGAGAATTAGTAGCAAGCTTTATAAATGCCTGCTTGCATCAGCCAGGTGAATAGAACATAATTATAATTTCCTTTGTGCTTTCTTATCTTCTAGAGTGCCTGTGCTTTAAACAAAGGCTTCTGCCAGTCTGTTCGCCTCTTTATTATGGTGATTCAGGGCACCTACTAACAGTTGTTTACTACTACTCAGGACAAATCATCATGGTAGTAACTGGTAGCCAGATAAAGGTTGGGAGCCTGAAAGGTGAGCTGACATTTTCTGAAGTTCACTTGATTTTTTACATAGCAAACTACATGCAGATAATGTAGGTCTTTAAAGGGGTATTACCCCATAGTCATTTTCATCTTTGGGACCTTATTAGATCCGTAGTATCTCTGACCATAGCCAGTGACCTGTCAGTGCGTGTTGGGGGGGGTGCAGCCTTAATGTTCCTCACTCTTTCAGTGCGTCAGAAGCCTGTAGGGAATGAGATTGAGAAAGTTACAGCTTCATTTCTCTCTAGTTTAATGAGGTTAGTGATAGACTTTGAAAGAGATCACTTGATTGATTTCTTGGCAAGCAGCCATTGCAGAATTCCTCATTAGGATGTCCTTTTCAATCTCTCCTAGATTACGGTGATCAAAGAGCCAAAGCCTGTCCAGGACTGAAAAGAAAAGAAATCAACTTTTAAAATTGTTTAGGACAGAACAGAACGAGCCATTTAGAAAAGGGCTGGAATACATACTTGATTTATGTCTAGATACTGGTAGTTCTTATTCACATATTATTTCAGTCCATGATTTTGTTGCTGCATGTACAGTACAGGTCTTTCTCTCTTTCTCCTCATTTTACATTAAAATATGTATCTATTATAATAAGTAGAGTATACATGAGCAGCTCCAGTTCTTTGCATTTTCCTGAATACTTCATATCTCACCATAGCACTGAAACCTAAGAGATGAAAATGCTGTCTATGGTGTAAGAAGTCATCTACTAGCCAGTTAAGACCATATATGTGGCTAGCTCTCATTGCTTCCTTGCAAGCAATTTGTTGAAGTTGTGTGCCACTTTCTTTCCCACTGCATTTATCCACAACTTATGGGGGAGAAGGGGCATGAAGTAATTCTAAAAAAACTTTTGCAAATAATTTCTAATGTTAATTTAAAATTTATTGGGCTGCTGCTCTTGTCCAAATGTTTAGTGGCTACAAAAATCTAGAAAAGTTGTAGAAGAAGAATTCAATCATCAGTGTATTCCTGTCTTTTACTTCAGGGTACCTACTGTCCTCATCAGCCCATTGTTAAAAATAAAATGCTGGGCTGAATGCATCTGTAGTTCTTACTGATGCTGCCTTCTAAAAGTAAATGGCAATTACATATTGGCTTTATTGCAACTGCAGTTCTGCACAGGTCATGAATATTTAGTAAAAGAGCAGTCATGGAAAGTAAACATGGAAAAGATCAACTTAATATAAATATCAAAACACACAGGTGTCATTTCAATGCCATCATGAACAAAAATACTGTGGAAACTCTCCTATTGTATTTTTGAAGTGTTTTTACTTTCTTTAAGCAACTGTTTTCATCGTTTCCTTTTTCAGTTAAAATTGTTCTGTTTTCTAAAGACAGATTTTAAGGAGATATAAAGCATTTGGTTGGAAGAACATTTGGGACTGAGAGAGAAGAATTGAAGATTGTATATAGTGACCTTTTAGACTTCTTTTCCACTACAAACAATTCCCAGTGAAGTAAAGACATTTAAGTAGGGTAAATATTTTTTTTTTATTCTCTTGGTGATTCTTTCTCAGAAGGTATCATTTAACTGATCTGTTTGGTTTTGTATAAAGAGCAGCAAAAAATACCAAAACAAGAAAGTCATCATGTGTATCTCGAAAAAGGACGTAGTAGAAAAAAGGCAGAGGTATCTTGTGTTAAAAGAAATAGATTGCATGCTGTATTTCTGGTGGATCTTTGTAAACCTGTTAGATCTCTAGCTATTGATTCACCCAAAGGACAGTAGAATTTCTCAGTTGCTCTGTAACCCCTCACAAGAAAGCAGATGTCTGGGTTAGAGATAATTGTTTTCTGACTTATGATTTATGGCCTACATTAACTGGCTCTTCAAATACCATTGTTTAAATACCCAGTAGGGGAACAAGAGTCACTGTATTAGGTAAACATACTTTATGGAAAGATGTATCTTTTTTTATATATTTTTGAGCTTATGTTGTTCTCTTCCTTGAGTTCCTTACTGTTCTTTTATACCTATCTAAAATCATGATAAAATATGGCAGTTACTATTAGTATAAAATGGTCAGGCTAATGGTGTATTTGCAAATACATAATACTCTGTATTTAAAATTAATGTTGCAAAAAAATGCATACTGGAAAATCAGTCTGATTTACCTATGTATCCTCAGGGGAACATGGGACACAGGGGAAGCTTCTAGCTGTGTCTCACAGAAGCCAACCCTGTAGCCCCCCTGCTACAAAAACGTTGCAACACAAACTCAATACACACTTTTGGTAAAAGTTCCTTCTTCTATGCCATGTTGAGATGAGAGAAGGTCAATTGTTAGAAGTGATGCATTTTGTAACTTCTGCATGTGATTATTACTGATATCTGAAATGGCAGTGCCCATTGACTAAACTCTTGCAAACCTTTTTATTCAGAGGAAAATACCATACATATATTTTTCATTTAAACTCAGGGAAAAAAAGAAAACAAAACTAAGGAAATTCATACTTCAGATGGGAATGTTAGTCATCTTTTTGTATCTGAATCCTGTTTCATAATGCAATGCTCAAACGTGTTGCTCTAACAATTTCAGAGAAAGGCAAGAAAGCTGGTGAAGGGACTAGAAAATGTGTCTTACAGGGAACAGCTGAGGGAGCTGGGGGTGTTCAGTCTGGAGAAGAGGAGGCTCAGGGGGGACCTCATCGCTCTACAACTCCCTGAAAGGAGGTTGTGGGAAGGGGTGGGTCGGTCTCTTCTGCTGTGCCCATAGTGAAAGGACAAGAGGAAACGGCTTTAAATTGCAGCAGGGGAGGTTCAGATTGGACATTAGGAAAAAATTCTTCACTGTCAGGGTGATTGGGTATTGGAATAGGTTGACCAGGGAAGTGGTGGATTCACTGTCCCTGGAGGTGTTCAAGATGCATGTGGTTGTAATGCTGGGTGATAGTTTACTGGTGATGTAGGTAGGCGGTTGGACTGGATGATCTTGAAGGTCTCTTCCAACCTTGATGATTCTGTGATTCTGTAACATAAAATGGTCTAACAGCAGCTATCTCAGCAGAGCTACTTCTGTTCTATCAGAGTTGATTTTGGTTTACAAAAAAGGGTTGAATTATTTTGATTGATGTTTTTAATCTGTAAATGCGTAATAAGTTGAAGTGGAGCATCATCTGTAAGTAACCACCCTTTTTAAAAGATCAGCATCACCAACAAAAAACAACCCTCTCTCTGGCCCTTCATTGCTCAGTCGCTTAGTGGAAAAGTATCAGACTAGGTGGTAGAGGACTGAAGGGACCTTGAGCTGAGAGAAACAGTATGCTGAGCTGTAGCAATTAAAATAGCCTATTGAATTCTTAGCAAGCCTGCAATCTTGTGGTAATATGGCCTATCTGAACTGTTTGCATTTGCTTAACACTAATTCTACAGCAAGATTAGCTATGCATTTGTACATCGTTGCTTTTATGCTCCATTTGGCATACTGCATCAGGAGGTGTTGATTAGAGATGTCATAACTCTTGCAATCCTAGAAATAGTTTTCTGCAGGATGCCTTTCACTGACCATTTTTTTACTAAGGTTTGCATTGATACGGTTGTAGTGTCAGATGTAAAAATGAACCTAATAACACCTAACGCCTTTACTCAGCTATACTTTTTTAATTCCTTAAGGACTTTGTGCTAATCAACTCAAACCTATCTAGGACAGACATGAATTTGAACCTTGTAAAGAAAATCTGGCGAAATATTTTTCCCTAGGAATGCCACTCTTAGCCTGTCTCTTTTTCATGAATGGTAAATTACTAGAAATGTTGTAATTACTTGTTATTCTTCAGTTTCACCACCCACTTAACTGCACCAATAGGAAATTGGATTGTTTGCCTAAGGTTTGGTATTAGAACTACTTATATATCCTGTTACGTATGTTTATTGTTGTTAGACTTTTGATTATATATTTTTATCCTTGCACAACCTCTTTCTGAAACTTCAGTTCTTAGTGGGGCAACACAGAAATCGAAGTTAAGGGGCAGCATAGTTTTCAACGTGTTCCTCTCCTATCAGTTTCTGAATTGAGTAATAAATTTTAGACAATTCCACAACCAAACTGATTGTCTTCACATCACTCAAGAGTTTGTAAGTGAATACAAATGAAACTGTCAGACTACCCATCTAATTAGGTTTTTATTGTCAAGCTGATGGTCTTGAAAGCAACTCATCAACATACTCTACAGAAGCAAAGCTACTATATTGCCATTTCTTTTAATTTTATAACAGTGGAGGATCCTTTCATATCAAAGAGATTTTTAATTGCATGATTCTAGACAGCTCTCTTTGATTTTTCACGGTATCTCATGCAAAGACCCACAAACGTTTAAATTACTCAGCAGAACTGTATTTGCTTTTCATTGGGAATTATTTTTAAACTGAGAAACAACATTCACTAGAAGGTTGGAGGCAGCCATATGCTCTTTTCTGCTTGTACAGTTCAAAGGCAATCTGAACAGCTCTTTATGTACTAGAGTAGAGGATTGCTACTTGAGGGGAAAAAAACCACTGCTTCCCTTGTTACTTGATTGCCTCTTCAACATGCAGGTTCTGTGCATGAACTAGCTTCTAAGAAAAACATTAATTTCTCAGGAATATGGCAGAATTCAGTGTAGTCGTTTAATAACTGTACTTCAGAAAAGAAAGGGCATATATATTGGATTGGTATTTTTTGATGATGCCAGTAAGAGTAAAGATTTTAGGGTTTGGTCACTGGAAGGAACTGCCTGTATAGGCTGTCCTTTAAAAGAATTTTCACATATTGCTAACACTTTAAACTAAAAATCCAGTCTTCTCTAGGAGTATGATTTCAGATTCCTCTTTTTTAGAGGGAGAGGAAGGAAGAAATAGCTTGAATCCTCAGCACAGAATGTAAGAGTTCAAGGCCACTTTTCTCAGAGAATTTAGGTAGTACAGATCAACTGTTTTCTAATTGCTACTTCGTGCCTCCCTTCTGTTGCTTTCATTCCCCTGAAGGTAAGCTTTAGCTAAACATTAGACAAATATTAGGACACCAGAAGTGTTTTACTCAAAATCCTCAAATTATTAGTTCTGCTATGATAACAGGAAAAACTGAGTTTGTGTTGCTTAGGGGGCATAGCATGCAGTTCTGAAGAGTCCAAGGGATCTGTCTCAGACATCTTTTTCCCACTAAGGTATCTCTTGCTCCACCTTTCCAAATTGCTAAAGGACCATGCCTTTCAGCAGGTAATGTGGCTGCTGCTTCAACAGCTAAAAATACACCCCTCTCTGAAGGGTTTAAAAGTCATGCTGAAATGCTGCATAGCTCTGTCATGTTTTTAGCATCACAAATTAAAGCCAGGGAAAAAAAAAACAACTAGGAAAAAGAGAACTTCAAATGTTACAGAGCAAGAGAGCACAGCTCTCCTCTGTCATTGCCACTGCTTTGATAAGCAGTGATCCAGCAGAGCTCAGGAAAGCTGAGAGGGTCCATCAGCTCTGTTTTGTGACACTGAGTGCTGAATGTACTTCATAGCATTTAATGCCCTTTACTGCTAAGCGCACTGAATTAGAAGCTATGGTTATAGTCTTATCTGTAGGTTGTATGTGTTCAGGACCAGAAAGTCAGTTGAGTAGGACTTAAATTAATTGTTTATGTTTTAAGAATGTAGGGCATTTCAGTAATAACTGAATTTAGTGTAAACTCAGCTCTTTCTTCCATCCCAGTTGTAAGCTTTAAGGACATAAACCATCTTTTTATTTTGTTTTACCTACATAAAAGATCCTGATGGCTTATGCCCCTCATCTTTATCCTAGTACACCACAGTGGAAAAGTGGTAAGTGGTTCCTTGATAACAAACAGATTGCTTTATCTGACAAGGTTTCGTGTTGGGTTTTTGTGTTTGGTGATTTTTTTAAAAAGCTCTTAAGAAACATACAGGCTTGAAGACAAGCTTTCTCTTACTAATCCCTCCCATGATCCATTTGAAATTGAACTGTTTGAAGCGTTACTGCAGTGGTACTTTATAACAAATCAGTGTGGGTGTGTTTTGAAGCCAGCATTCTTTTTCCTTATCTATATTAATGTTTGTCCATCTGCCTGCTGCTAATATATGATAGGCTGATGCTAAATGAATCTTCATAACTCCTCCTTGTAGTATAAACTAGATAATTCAATTTTGGTTTTGTCAGTCTCTTGTGTAACCTCAGCCATTTGTTCTACTATTTTGAAGTACTGATTTTTCTCTGTGACATTCAAGAACAAATGATATGTCTTTCTATTCTTAACTGCGCAGCTTTTAGGTTTATCTTCATACTTTTGATGGACAATTACTATGTTTTATTGATCCATACTTCTTGTCTGTCTTTAAGTATATAGCATACATGAAACTCAAATACTTTGTCCTCTAAAATATAAAATTTAATTTTAGAAGTTATTTTTCCAGTCCATTTAGCGAGGTAGAATTTTTTAATATAAGCATATCCTTTATATTTTTAGTGAAAATGAAACAAGTGCATGCTACACTATTGTTATTATTCGGTAGAGAAACAATCTGTCTCTAGAGAGTTGTTAAATGGTTTTCTGGCTGACTCTGATGCAAGAAAAACTGGGATAATCAGCCTGTCTTGCAGTGGTGTTAATTTATATTTTGATTTTGATCAATGCATCTAAATACTGGCATTGCTGAAAACTTTCATGCTCGAAAGAGCTAGTAGTCATCCTGCCCTCTGTAACTGGGTATATACTGCATGTCCTGACTCTGAATGACTGTACCAAAATCTAATTACAACATCACTGACTGAACAGCAGAACTGCTGGAATTTCTGTTTCAGGTGGGGAGCAGGACAGAGTTTTCTTTTAGAAAACAGAAAGGGCTTTTGAGGAGATTCCATTACTTCAGGTATTTTGCTGCAAGCCACAGCATTTAAATAAATGGTTTATGCTACTATGTCACCACTGTTTTGTTCTATAAAAAGACCTTGTGAACATTCTGTTAAGTGACTGCAAACCACCCCTTTTACTTTTCCTCTGCACATTCCTGTGTTTTTCTTTAGTTCAGAGTATTTGCAAGAATACTATGAGCATTGCTTCTTCCTTTTCAAAATCTAAGCCTTAATGATTCTAATTTATTCACAATTGCAAACCATAAAACAGAGACATTTTCATGGTTTAAGCAGATGTCTATGACAATGTAGGTTGTTCCCTCTTCAGAAATCTTCTCTCTTTGCACTGATCTTCTGTAACAAGATAAAGCAAAGCAATATATTCTCGTTTGTGTCAATCACCAGTTTTCTATTCTGGAAAGAAATCACTCTTTACCTTAGGTTCATTTCCTTCTCTTTCTGGCTTGTCTTTTCTAATGTTCGTTTTCAAGTGTAACTAAAAAAATAAATGAAACAAATGGAAGTAAAGATGGAGTGAGATACTATGTGATGATTCCTAATTGCAGTTTTCATTATGCTAATAGTAATTATTCATGTCAAATCACATGGGACGTAGGTAACTTCACCCTCACTATTAATATAGTGGTTAGTATTGGGCTAATGCTGTTGATACTGAAGCTACTAGAGAATACCCTGCAATTTTCTCTGAGGGTAGAATTTACCTGGTTTTTAAAAGCTTGGGGTAAATTCATCGAAGACAGTGGGTGTCTTTGCGGGTAATAAGTGTGATACAGCTGTTAACAGAACTCTACTTCACATGCAAACTTAGATGGGGGAACTAACTGCATATTTATGTGGCTAACATAGGGGGATCCTTCAGGATTGGCTGCAACTGTAACTATGTGGAGACCAAAAGGTTATATAGTCCCACTGGGAAGTTTGGTTTGGGGACCTTGGACTATGCCTAGGCCTGTACGTGTGTAATATAGATCAGAAATCATCTGATAGTAGTGCTATTCATCATGGCCTTCTCATTTATCTGCCTGCCTTTTCATTTTCTCTGGATCTTCTGCATTCGTCCTGCCCCCGCCAGGCTTTATTGCTTGTATTGTTCAATCAGTACATCAAACATTAAAGGTATAGACTGAGACAAATAAAAATCATCCATGCAATTTTTCTTGGCTTGGCATCAATAGCCAGCTAAATAATACTATTCTGTTTTTTTTGGCATAAGTTAGGATGGGTTTTTCAGACAGTTGTTACATTGGAAATCACATGAGCTTTTCCAGCTCTGAAATTGAAATGGCAACAGCAAAGAGCCAGCAAGAAAATGTTTACAGGTATCTCGCCAGGGAAAAAATTTCACACTGAGCTTTGGGAAAATTCAATCAAATCTTTGCTTGTTCACAAACACAGATTAAACTTCAGCTGGGATTGTTTGTGTGCTTGCATTTTATGTTCCAGTGAGAATGTCTTCTGTCAGTTTTGGATGTGCATTAAGTGTTTCCTTGGGGTTTGTTTGAATGATCATGTTTTAAGATTTTGGTGTTTTAGGCAAGGCAGTTGATTGGAGTGCTGTGTTTTCAGCAGGTATGTTATACTTCTAGCCTACAAATACACATACTATAAACTTGGGACTTGGAAGAAAATTCTGTAGAGAATAAAAATGCAAAATGCAGAAATGCTTAAACACTGAAGTATTATTAATGAGATGCCAGTGGTATTTGTACAGTGCTAACAGAGAGATCTCTAACAATGACTTAAGAATTTTCACATCATTATGATTCGTGTGGATTATTTTTTTCTTCTGTTCAGTGCAGCTTTATTTCTTTCATCCCACCTAAAATTCCTCCTCTGAACATAGCTTGGTGTGTCATTGTATATTGTGTTTCAATCAGAAAACAAGGCATGCTAAGAAGAAAGAAAAATAGTTCAGAGAAGGAAAAGTATTTGAAATCCAGTTTCTTTTTATCATTTTTTCTACTTTTGCAATAAGAAAGAACAACAGTAGTTTGGAAATAAATGTTCTGTTTATGTTCGTGTTTGAAAGATCTTAATAATATTAATTTTGGACCATATAATGGATGATCAAAAACAATCAACAAGATGAATGGTTTTTAATTGTTTAAAATAAGGTATTGCAGACAGCTGATCCAGTCCAGATAGACATATTTGTATTAGTTTCTTCTTTTCTGCTATGATAGATATTTCTGTGCTGGTTTTATATGGACATTCTGCTTTGAATTGTAAGATAATTTAATGTTAAGGTTAGAGCAAAGGAAAGTCCACAACCAATTTTATTTACTAGTAGAGAGATTCACCCTTTATCTCTTTCCCTTCTTATCTCCTGGTATCCCATATAATACCTTCCTGGTTATTTAACATTCTTTTCTACTACTTGCTGTTGGAGTGAATTCAGAGGAGGGCTACAAAGGTGATCAGAGGGCTGGAGCACTTCTCCTGTGAAGACCAGCTGAGAGAGTTTGGGTTGTTCAGCCTGGAGAAGAGAAGGCTCTGGGGAGACTTAATAGCAGCCTTCCAGTACCTGAAGGGGCTACAGGAAAGTTGGAGAGGGACTTTTTGCGAGGGCATGGAGTGATAGAACAAGGGGGGAATGGTGCTTGAATGTGCAATATATACAAACTCCTACTGGGATTTGTAAATTATTGCTATAGAAAAATTGCAAGATGCAGGACAAATAGAAAAAGAAAAGCTAAGATCAGGTCTGGTGCTGTGGACACCCTAATACTACTTTCTACCACATCACCTGTATTTTAGAAGCTCTCCAAATGACTTGTAAATCCCATGAGGGAATGTGTGTAAATTGCATATGCAAGTGATCTACACTACCACTACAATCCGTTACTGTTGACATCCCTATGAGGTAGATAAAATGTGTTTAATTAAGGTAATGATCATCAACCATTGCAGACCAGGTACCACAGATGGTATATACCAGATGGTATAGACCTCTGATGATAGGTATCTAAAAAATACCCAGTTCAGAAAGATGGGTGAAACATCAGGGACAGTGTTTGAATGACAGAATTCCCCTGGGCAAATATTCCCATACTGTGTGTATAAGTGCATCTTGATTTGAATCTTATCAAAGAACTTGTAAAAGCCAATTAAGTTTCTTCGTATTTCTTACAGAAGTGAAATCTCCTATATGGTAAAGTAAGAGGGTATACAACTTCAAGCATATAACTAGCCTTACTGTCTTCAGTATGTTAAAATTATACACAGGTTCAATTATCTCTGTAATTTAGGACCTTTGATTGTTTAACCACCAGGCAAACCTTCTTAACATTTATGTATCTTGTGCTAGACTAGGTGAAGTGATAGTGCTATGCAAAAATGAAGTCAAAATAGTAAGGTTCACAAAAAGCACTACTAAATCATTGGACTCTTTACAAAGTAATAATTACCTTAATGCTTAATTGTCCTTGGATGTTCTGATCAATATTGCCAAACCCAACTGTTTCTCCAGGTTGTTTAAATTTAATGCCACAGCTGTGGTCCTCGATGAAAAATCGAAACAAATACTATATTCCACAAAAAGAAGAGAAAGCTGGAAAGACGGAGAATTCTTGAAAAGAATATTTTTTTTTTCTGAAGTTTAGGAAAAATGCAATTAATAGTCATGGCAACCAACTCATTTTCAGCTTTCGAAAAACTGTAAGCCATGATAAAGATGGAAGGACTGAGTAGGTAGATGTTTAACCACTTAAGTTCCACATTAGAAGTTTTGAAGGGAAGGAGGGAAGAGAGTTGAAAAGATGTGAATGCTCATATCCAAATAAACTTTACTACTATGTTCTGGGGGATTTGCAGCCACATCTTTTTATTAGGTGTCATTGAGTAGCTTTGCTGCAGAAGTGAACACTTCATCTGAGCAGAGTCTTTGGTGTTTGCTGAGCCGTGCATCAGCTTTCAACATCAGAAATTCTGGGCACGGAGCCCCTAATAGAACAAGATCATAGCTATGTAAATTCCTCCAGTATTTGTTAATGTGACCTGTTTACTCATCATTTTCTACTTCCCATTTCATTTGGAAGTGACCTTCCCTCTTCCTTAAGTTTTAATTTAAATTATTTTATGTCAGCATTAAATGCATGCCCAGTCAACTCTAAAAGCATAACATAATGCTAAACATTAAAAATTAAATTCCTTTTCCATTTTGGCTTTTCTAATTCCTGCAGACACTAGAAGTTTCAAACTATATTAATTATACTTATGCTAATTGCAGCAGAGCTGCGCATTTTTCTGACATTGCTTGAATTCTCTCAATATTGAAGCTCCTTCAGTTAAGCTTTCCCAGATAATTTAAGAAATTTTGATTAGACTATCAATGTCTTTTTTTTATTCTTCTTTAGGATTGGTCAGGGATAATTTGGTTATGCTAGACAGTGATTTTGGTCAATATTAATTGTGCCCAGAGAACATTTTCCCACCAAGAAACATGTGACCTCAGTGCAATTTATACCCCTTTTGTGATGTGAATCGAGCGATGTTATCTTCATGAATTCACCTTCAGTTTTTGTGAAATCCATGATACAACTTCAGAGACATCTTGAGTGCAACTGTTAGTATGGTGGACTAGATTCCAGTGAGAAGAGGTCGATACAACATCTGTCTTATTTTGCCTACACAGTGTTGCACACCATTCTGCTACTTTGGGAATCTCTGGAGTATAACATAAACTGAGATTTGATGACTTGGAACCTGCTGTTTCAACTGATGTTTTGAGAAGCTGCTGGTCTGCTGTAGCTTATGCAAGACTTTTTTTTTTTTTTCAATCCTTCACAGAGAATGCCTATGTTGGCAGCAGCTTTTACATACCAGTTTAACGTATTTTCCACAATGAATGTTCCAAGAGGAAAGAATTGTGAGATGTGCAGAACTGAGAAAGTCTTGAATACCTGACAAGAAAGTAGTTATCCAGTTTATTGTATTATCATAAACATGAAGTGTATTTAATGTGAACTAGGATGTTAATAAGCATAAAGGTCAGCTTGAAATGGAAGTATTTATAACACATTTCTATTGTCTTTGCTAGATGTAAAGAAACAGCCTCCCCAAACCATTTGGTTTAATAGAAATCAGCCATCTTCATATCACTGATGACATGAACGTTAATTGTACGTTTCTAACTACAAGTGGTGTAGAAAATATTGCAGACTTTATGATATCACTAAAATATTTTCAATCCATGGTGGCAAGCTTCAGAGTAAAACTAACGGCTGCAGCAATTTCTTGAAATAAGAGACACACCAGAGTTAAAGCTCTCCCATTAATGTGTATCTCTAGTTAATGCTGCTTTCAGCTCCTCCAAGATTTCACTGGTTGTCTGTGAGACATTTTTGTTCCCATGACACTTACTCATGTTTTATGAGGACAAATGTGTGACATGCATTGGGAGGAACAATTGATTTTGTAACT
Organism: Aegotheles bennettii; assembly: GCA_013398125.1. Classification (NCBI taxonomy): domain Eukaryota; kingdom Metazoa; phylum Chordata; class Aves; order Caprimulgiformes; family Aegothelidae; genus Aegotheles; species Aegotheles bennettii. The sequence goes on along the minus strand of VZRW01010110.1, from coordinate 339,075 downwards.
GAAGTCATAAAGCACGTCCTATGCCTTAATGAGTTACAGGGAGCAGAAAAAGAGAAGTTGCCGTGAATGTCAGTACATCAGAGTCTGATCTTGTTTACATAAGCCTAATCACATATATGCCCAAGTGTACTATAGGAAATTACTCTGATATTAATTACCCTGCTTTTACTGAGATCTGGATGTCATGGCTTCTATCAGAGCATGGTGTCCTTGAGTTAAGGGTATGCTTCTTTGTTAGTGTAGTTACGCTAAATGCTGCAATAGCAGAGGGTAAACTGTTTTTATTTAGTATGAATTTTGAAAAATTCATACTAAAAATTTCACTGTGCAGTAAAAACAGTGAACGGGCTAGATGTAATCAAGGAAAATGCAGGACAGCCTTCCCTCTTTGCATTGCAGTTCTCTTTTCTATTCTCTTTTTATCGTGGGAAAATCTATGTATCCACCAGTCATGAACTGTATGCTGTGGGTAGGAAATGTTGATGTTTGCATTGGAAGAAAATGCCTCACACTCTGACCAGGTCTCTGTAATGAATGGAAGAGCAGAACCTGACTGCTCACTTGACTGACATCTGCCAGTCAGTCTGGATGGGATGCCTTATGCTGCATTAGCACAGAGCTGTTTTGGGAATGATGAAAGTGTGGTTTTCCTCTGTCAGAATAGAGTTGTAACCAGTGATTCCTGAGCAGACAGTGTGGGAAAAGTAACTGGAGTAAACTGTTAGAGGAAATATATGAAAAAAAGCATTTTATGTTACTGTGTTTTGGAAATTAACTGTATTCTCAGAGTATTTTTTGGGGTTTATTTTTAAAGAATAGAGAAAAATCTTGGCCTTAAAGACTTAACTGATAAATTGGTTTCTGCTTTCCTCAGGAACCAGCAAAATTGACGTGTCTCTTACTACTTCTTCTGTAGAATGTAGCAGTAGCTCCAGGTTGCTGTAAACAAATTATTCAGTCCTGACCTAAGGGATTGCTTACTTACCGTTTTAGTTATGACTAAAGCTAGCGAGAACTACAGTGCATACAGGAAGTCCCAGGTTCCCTCAGATACGGTGGCAGTATTTCAATTTTCTTAAACATATTGAGTTTATTTTGTTCTGTCTGTTCTGGAATGTTTAAATTGGTGAAAAGTTCATCTTAAAAAGAGGTCTCATGGTCTTTTTAGTAGAGAAGATTCTGGGTTTGGGGCTACAGTCATGGAATACTGATGTAATAGTTAAAATGAATACATTAAAGAAGCATCATCAAACCCTTATATTTGGCTTTATAATTAACTAATTATTCTGTCAATTAAAAATTGATTTTGGTTTTAATTCAGGGCACTTAGCATATTTGTCTTTTACTAGTAATTTCCTAGTCAGGTACCTTCTCTTTGATTATAGTTCATTCAATAAATTTCAATACAAGTGCATTACATCAGAACAGAGACATGTTCCCCCTCAGTGCACTTTCCTGCAGAAGCTAAATGTTGGCTTCTACTGTGTGACTATCTGTGACTGCCAAAACCATTCCGGGATTTGGATTTCTCTCCTGACCAAACTAAGACCGTCTGGAAAATGGAGCACCATCTGCAGGTGCCTTTCACAGACTGTCTTTGGAAACAAGCATGAAGGTTACAGTATGTTTTATTTTAAAAATAAAACTCAAGGCCAGATTAATTCTGTTCTTCTCAAATATACAGAAATGCCTATGTCTGGTTGACAAAAACATTGGTGTTTTTTAAATCCAAAATTCCATATGCAACCACTATGATTTTAAAATCATTGTCAAATAAAATGGGAAGGTTACATCAAATTCGATTCTGATGTAAACCATTTTAAAGCTGACAACATCAGAGTACTGGGTAATACAATACTCATTTGCTATCTGGTTTCTGTCTGGACCCTTTCTTTGGGACCTATCCATATGCAGATAGACTTCGCTGCAAACAGCATGATTTGAGGGAGGCTAGACTAAGATAAGGTGTTTATTTGTTTCATTTAACAGTGTGGTGAAAAAGCCCTTTTGGATTGTCCCTATTGGGACATTTTTTCACTAATATTTTTTCAGAAGCGGCAGTATTATCTGTATCTCCTTAGCAATACAAATAGAGGTTCATGGGGAGCTGTCACAAGCTTTCCTCTGTGGTTAGATTGCTGGCTTTTTCATCAGACACTGATTATAAAACCTCCAGAATTACTGCATGAAAGCTGGCTCACATATTTTTATGTGCTACTTCAGTGCAATCTCTGCAAGGTGTATGACGAGGCATAATCAATACATAATTTCTTGATAATGTTTCCATAGTCTCAGATTAAAAATGTGGTTTAACATCATGCTTAATTGAGCATAACGTTGAGCAGACGTTACCATGCTTCAGCTGTGGATTCCTTCCCCTTGCACTGAGTCTGCTGATCACATGCGTTTGAGGTGCACATTTGTTAGAAAACTGTTAATTTTATCTGTGGATTTCTGTCAGATCTGTGAGCTTAACCAACTCACCTTGTGGGCTGCATGATCATTAATTTGATCCAGTGCAAGAAAAACAGTGGGAGAGCAAGGCCAGGGATAACTAAACTGAAATTTAGAAGCAAACCTCAATTATCCGAGATTAGTGGTAATATGTATGAAAATGTACTATTTTTTCCCAGGTATCTGCATACTCCAGCATGGCTGCTCATGCTGATTTATCTTTATTCGCCTTTTAAAAACAAGAATGTCAACTTGCAGGAATTCTTCTATTGAATATAAACTGAAAAGACCCTTGTCTTTGTTTTCTGGGGGAACTTTTTGGTCACTTAGGCTCTAATGAAGAAGACCAAGCATTCTATAAACAGTGTCTGATCCATAATAGTATGGGATGTAATTATATAATTAATGTTAAAAAAATGTAAGGGGGTTATAATATAATAATTTATGTTTGTGTCCTATCAGATCATTTTACTAATCTATTTCTGGGAATCTGGTAAGAAGCTGCTGTGAGATTTTTTTATGCCGTTTATTATGACAAATAATTGAAACTTGAAATGTGAACTGAGTTTCATTGGCACTTGTAATCTGTTCAGGAACCTGTAACAACAGTTTTAACACTTAGTGGTGGTTCTCATCTAACTGAGCTAACACAGACTACTACTATTATTAGAATGAATAATGAGTGTAGCAGAAAACATACGCTTCTTGAACTATTAACTACAGTATATTGGAACTTACTGCACTACTATACCCAAATGAACTGTGACCGCATTTTTATTAATATATGTGGAAGATCCAGTACTAATAACAGCGTATTATTCCAATATGCTTGAAATCTTGGGAAAATGAAATATTTTTCCTTATGTTCTACAATACTACATGAAAAAAAACCCAAACAATTTACAAGAATCTTCAGATTATTTGAAAATCTGTTTTAATAGTAAGTGCTGTAACTCTTTTATCGATGCTGTGAACCAGCAATGTCCTAAAATAATCCTCCCATAAATCACTGTCAAATATTGTGTGTAGATTCTATTCTCTATCTTAACCTCTAAGGTCAAGATAGGTGGTATCTATTTTAGTCAATATGTTCCTTTTTATTGTACTTTACATTCCAGATAGGTTTCTGCAAGGTTGATGTTGAGGAAATGCCTCTATGAAGAAATAAGGCAGATGAAGCCTTTATTCTGGGGTAAAATAGTGGAGATTTGGATGCCTTTCTGGTTCATGTAATCTCTAAATTACCCTAGATCCAGAGAATTTATTGCTTTTTCTGCTATTTATACTTCAGGGAGTTCACCACTCTTTGGAATACAATTCCAAAGGACTGAGAATTTGCAAGTTTTGTCTCTAGTTTTGATCGTAACCATAAAAGATAGCAGACATTGTGAAATCTAGGCATTGCAAAATCTAAAGCAATTTGTTCTAAGACTGTAATTCTATCCTGGCAGCCCTTAGATGACCTTTTCCAAAATTTAAGCCTCTTTTTTTTTTTTTTTTTAAGAATTGAACAAATGTGGTGAGCCTTCAGACACATAGTGGTTTGCCAGTTCAACTGAATCCTTCTCTACGAGGTTATCATGTCACTGCTGCTTCCTGGTGCAGAGGTTTACAATACTGTACCACTTCCACCATGAAGTCATGTAAGAGAAGAAAGATTTTCTGACCAAACTCCGTACACTTTGAATTACTCTTGCAGCCTCACTTTCTGGAGCTGTTCTGTGATAATCCAGCTTCCAAATATCAAGCTCCATGGAAGACTTATTCTATTCTTCTCCTCCCGGCAATCTAAACAATTATATTACCTTCCAAATCAGACAGTTATAGAATCATCCTAGCAATCTCCTTGGCCTCTATATTACCCCAAACATACTGATAAGTCTAAAATGTACTCTGTTATTTTTCCAAAGTTTTTGATTTTTCGCTGACCTGGAAATTCCATGTGTATGCTCAAATTTCTTGTAGTTTGTCGTTGACACAAAAACCATTGGCATTTTCAGACTGTTTCTTATAGTGTAAATGCACTATGAATAGTGTTCGTGATGTCCTTTCTGGCTGATCCCAGGGTGTTTCTTCTACAAATTATCTAATTTTGTTGCAACTGAAACATGCACTAAATCTGCTTATTCAGTGAACATTTGCATTTCCCTGTCGGGTTGTGTTGCTTCAGTCTATGTAGCACATATAAACCAAATTCCCTGCATGGTTTTCACCCTTGCCAAGTCAAGTCTATTATGATTTTTTTGATGCAACTCACATTCAGGAATTGATTCACTTCCTTTTTCCATCTGTAAAAGGTGAAGTCCTCTGCAAGCACCAGTTACTATGTAGAATTTCTACAGTGTCAGCAAGTGTTTTCTTGTAGGATCTGTAAGACTACACAGTAGGTTTTTACCTGCCTTGCCTCTATTAATCTCCATTCTGTTACATAAAACTGCCATTGTTTTTCTAACAGCATGATGGTGATGGTTTTTTGGGTAGCCTAATATTTGAGGAAAGGTTTTTCAGAGAGGCTGGATTGGAGATTTTTGCATTTTGCAATCTGAGCCATTTGATGGGCTGGAGTTGTGGCTGGAGTTGTAGCTTCACTTTTTGTGACTTTCATAGAATCATTTAGGATGGAAAAGACCCTTAAGTCTTTTCTTAAGTTGAGTCCAACCGTTAATCTAACACTACCAAGTCCAGAAAGACCCTATTTTAATTGAATGTTATTACAATTTATACAAAGTCACATGCCTCTTTGCATTATGGAAAACCCTTGATTTCAACAGCAAGATGTCACGTATCCTATTTATGCCACTGCCATAATAAAAATATTCTGCATTTTTTTATTTGCTCAGTTAATATTCATCAGTCATCCCTGCTAAAGAGCATAATTGCTTTCACACAAAAGATTCATTAAAACTTAAAAATTAATTGCCCATAACCCAGAATGATACTGTGTCTCAGCTGGCATGATAAACACTATGGTTTGCAAACCATATTTTCTTTTTTTAACCTTTGTAACATCAACTGTTATTGATTAAAACAGTCTGGTGCTGCCAGATATCATATAGTGGAGTGCAACAGCAGAGGATCATTAGTCCTCAGCAATCAAACACACAAGCATGAAAATTTACGCCACTGTCTCTTAAAACATAGCTATTTTGTTCATGTTTTCCTAAGAGCAATTAACAGCAGGCAGGAGTTTTAATGAAATAAGGTGGTGATTCCCACAGGGACTATTTGTAATGAACAGTAGTGAATAGCAACAGCTTCAAAGTGTTTACATTAAGAAATGATTAGTAACAAAGCTGTTAAGCTACACATTAGGTAAAATACAGACCTAAATTAAGGGATATTCCTAATTAAGTAATTGTATCCATTGGTATATTCCCTACTTTAGTATATTTTGGGGGAGAGGGGTGTTTTATCTGGGGGGTGGTGGGACTTGCCTTTCTTAAATTTTTTCCTGCAGGATCAGCAGAATTCAGGTTACTTATTCCTCAAATGTAATTTTTAACAATGGGATGGTCTAGTGAAGTGGGATTATATGGAACTATTTAGACATTTCAATTAGTGTCTATTTATGACAGTTACTTGGAGCTGTGTAAACGAGCTCTTAAGGGAATTAATAAACTTTCTGTTAGGGTTAAACAGGACTGTTAAACATGCCAGTGAAAATTAAGTTTTGGGAGCTTGTTATAAAATCTGACAAAAGTTTAATAATCAGATTCTTAATTTCTGCATGAATGAGTATTGAATCAAAAATGCTCATAAAAAAAAGAGAAATTTTACTGATAATTACAGTTTTATCAAATACAGAATGTCTGGTTTTAGTTTTGCTGTATGTAACACTTTATTCCAAGTTTCTTTGAGTTAAATAAAACCCTTGAGATGACAGCTCGGTTTTCCACCGTTTAGACATCCAGTATATTTAGATTTCAAAGAGTAGTATGTAATGTAAGTAATATAATTTTGCACAAGCAAAAACAAGTGCACTGGCAGCTGTTACAAAAATGAGGTTAAATCTTCAGGAACTCTTTAGGTGAAATAATTATCCAAAATCTGAGAAGCATATTTAAGAAACTTATGCCAGAACGTGAGATTTTTAGAAGCATTTAGTCTGTTAATTAAGCCTTCAGATTTAGAATTGTTTTATATATCTATTCAAATTACTCATATGAAGCTTTTCTCTGCTTCCTTGAAGATCCTGTATTTTCTTCTCATTGTAGTACTTACACATACTAGTCAAAGCCCTTCTCAAGCTTTTGGTAGGATAAATATACCAATTTCTCTGCAAGCCACTTTTAAAAACTTGATTCTTTTTGAGGCTACCTTTTTCTTTCTAATGTTCTCTGTTGTCTAATAATTGTTTTGCTAAACCAGTTGTAAACAAGATTTTGCTCCTTCCAAATAAATCCAGCTGAATAATTGCTGTTCTCTAGCCTTAAGTTTTGATTCCACAGCTGTTATAAAAGCTGCTATAAAAGCACTATTACCAATTTTTATCATACAACTCAAGTTTTATGATGTGAACGTTTGCACCTAATGGACAAGATTATAGCTTGGGAAAACACATAGTGATTTTGTGAATAGAATAAAATACCCTAAATATGAACAAAAACAGATTTTTTAAAACACAGTCTGAAAATTCATTCTATTTCAGTTTATGCCCTGGTGAATATAGCATCAAAGCATCTCTTTCTGTGCCTATTCTGTAGGTTACATCTATTAAGGAAATAATGAAAAATTGGTTTCCCATATAAGCAAGTACAGCAATCATTATAGTAGAAAACAAAGTAACATAAAATAAGCATGTATCTGATGTGATAGACTCAAGGACTCTGTACCTTGAGTTAGGTCTTGGCCACAGAAGTCAAGCAAGTAATAAGTGACTTATGTAAGTAATACAATACTGCACTTCCAAAGTGGTGTTAAGTGCCACAGTCAACAAAACATTCATTCTAGCATCTTGCATAAGTAGTACAATGCCGGTTACTGTTTCATTAAGCACAAGTCTCTGTAAGCGTAAGGACTATTTCAGCTGCAGAAATGCAATGATTTTAGTTATTTCATTGCCATAAAATTAAAACAAATAAAATTCCTCACAGCACTTCTATGAAGTTTTTTACATATTAGAAATAAAGGTCAATTTTGAAGAACCTTCGTTAAGCTGTGGACATTAGCATTTCTAAATCTAGTAAATAATTTAAAACAGCCATTGTAAGGAAGCAATGCCAATGTAATTAAATATAAAGACTCTGCAAATCATACATTAATTATTTTTTATTTTCAGCATCAGTTTATAAAAAAAAAAACCAACACAAAAAACCAACCCTTAGCACATCTGTTGATATATTTTAAACTTGCTATTTATAAAATTTTGGAAAACTACTTGCCTCTGATTGCCCCATTTCCATTATATACATATTCAGATGTGTAATTATAGCAATTCAAAACCGGTCTGTATAGTGCAGTATCAAATACAAGACAGGTTTTAGTTAGAAATAGAAATACAGGTATTGTGGGTTTGAAAAATATCTTTCTTGTGTTGCTATTTTTTGGAGTCATGATAAAAGCTGACTTTCAAATTATTTGATTTATACAGAAACCAATTTTCATGGAAGCAATATGGTAGCATTGTTCATAAGAATTGCAACATACTGTAGATAACTTTTAATATCTGAAAATGAAAATGCAATAATTCTTGTCAAAAATATTTGGATTTTGAAATGTTCTCCACTCATGCCCATGGCACCTGGAAGTTGCATTGGCATTTTTATTTTCTTTTAAACTTTTTAATTTTTTCATCATAATTTATTTCAACAGTTCAAGTTGAGAAAAAAATGTTTCAAAATTAAATTTATTTCTACTTCATAGGATTTTAAACAGAATGATTGGTATTTCTTCCAAATACTGTAGGTAAAGAAATACATATATAGATCTTGAGTTTAAACAAAATAACATTGAAAATTGGAAGTAATACTTATTTCTTTCTGGTTTTTTTCCTGCTTTTAAGAGTAAATGCTGATAACCAGTCCTTTTCTTTTTCATTTTTCTGTGTATGTAGCTTTTCTTTATTTTTGAAATTTTGGAGAGGAAAAATGCAAATAATTAAAAGGATAAAAAGCTGGCAAGGTTTAACACTGACATTTCAAAATCTCTAAGTTTTGGTGTTGGTGCTTTTTGTTGTTGCTGTTGAACCGTGTATGTTCCCATGGGTGTGTGCATTGCTGTGGCTCAGGCTTTTACACTTTTAAACTTAGCTTTAGCTGAGGAAAATGTTGTATGTCTTTTCCAGGGAAATTAACTTTTTAATGCTGAATAGAGAGGGAGTTATTAGGGGACTATCAGCAGACAAACCCAGACTGAACATTTGAGGGTGATTTACCCTCAGTATTTGACTCAGTTTGGGAAGCAATGAAAAATTTTGTTGAATCAAAACAAAAACATACTTATGTTTCATTATAAAGGCAGTGATTATCAGCAAGAGCATAGGTACTAATGTTTTACTGCATGGAAACAGCCGTAAAATTTTTTACTACTTTTGTGTCATTAAATTGATGAGAAAATACTCTTTAATAATGGTATATTTTTCACTCTTCCTGCAGAAAAAACAATTTTTCTAACAAAGGAATATATACACTCTGGATGTCAAGTAAATATAGAGTGCTTTGAAGATAGTCCGAGAAGCATGGAAAATAAACAGCAAATTCTGACTTTCTGAATACCGGATTGTATCAGGTTTAAAATGTGCATGTGCAGTTGCAGGAATTTTTGGAACACCTTTCACTTCAACTTTTGAGAAGAGGCATTTTTTGAGGTAAGATTTACCAAAAACAAGCAAACAAATAAATATGATATGCCTTGGTTGTGTTAGTTAACCTCTTACACAAGGGAAGAAATCTAGATATATGAACAGAACATTCTTTGCCATAGGGCTGTAGTTCATCTGTCTTATCTTTATTTGCCTAAAAAGCAGGTATCTTGTCTAAGCCAGTTAGCCAGCACAGTGCTCCTGGGTAAGGAGACATTGTTCATACAAGGCAAACAGAGGATACAAGAATCACCGGCTTGAGGTGTATATCTGAGTTGATTACAGAGGTAGCTAAGATGACTAGCCTTTAACAGACATCTAACTTCTGGATGTTTCTTGATGCAACTGTTTCTTCATGATCCTACTCCAAATATTGCATATATTTTGAACAGGCGTATTTCTTTTGAACAGAACTGTGTATTTCTTTTGAGCAGAACTGCACTGGTGAAATCCACTTTCCTAGCTTGAGGTCATACACATTCAGAGAGATAGTTATATTATTATTATATTTCAGAGACACAAAATCAGTTTATAAAAGATCAGTGCATATGTTTTCCATGTAATATATAATTATTAAATTAAAATGCATTAATAAGTATTAAGTAAGTAGTTTATGAATTGTGCATAGATGATAATGCAGCAGGAGAAACTGAATTCATGCCTATTCCTTCATCTTCACCTGATTCTTTTAACTATTTTTGTTGTAATAATGCATGTCACTCCTTGATCTGTTTCCATATAATTATATTTAAATTATCTTCCAAATTATTCAGACTTCTTTTCCAGAAACCTCAGCTGTTTCCAGTCTTTTCTGAGGCCAGGTTCTCATCAGTTCCTGGCCATCTATCAAAGGACTTGGCCAGAACTTCTCCACAGTTAGCCAATACAGATTTTTTTTTAGGGCGTTGAATTGTTAAGCTAATCACTTACCTTAACAGCAAATCTGATCCTGACAAGGACTATTCTCAGCATCATTCATGTTCTTTATCCAATATATCACCCTCAGAACTCCTACTAGAAAATAGAATTTTACATCTTTAAGTTATTATGTTCAGAATATTAAACTAATGAAGTGAATATTTCAATATGTGAATAAAACTGACTAGGCTTTGACTGGAAACTATCAAAGATATTACTGACACGTCTTCCTTTATATTAAAATTACTGCTATGAAGGTTTAACACTAATGAATGAATGAATATGCATGCATTTATTGAGGACCTAGGCAAATATAGATAGAGTAGATTTTCTAAAGTACATTTCTATTTTTTATTTCTGTTCTCTATTTTTAGGTATTTCTAGAGCTCTTTTTACTGACGTGTTGTTGTATATTCAGTATTAATTTTGTCCCAATTTTATATGCATCCCAGTCTTTCTGTTGTGTCTGACCAGAGAGAATCCATGTTTCCTCTTGTCTTCTTAGTTGTTGTTTGAGTTTTTTTGATTGTCCACACTCATCTGTGTTAAATTTAGTTTGTTCTGCCTGTTACTCTGTCCATTCATAAAGTTTTATATTTTTTTTTCTGAAATCTTTTAGTCTTGTAAAGTATTTTTTTGCTTAAGGAGCAATCTTTGTTCTGTGTAAGTTGTTAAGATAGCTTTGATTTAGATATGAATACCGTGACCTGTAATGTTCTCGAGCATATTAGGCACAAGTGATAGAGCTTGTTCCTAATAGTCCACAAATACCTTATCCCTTAAATAGCTCAATGAATCATGGTTAGATAAACAGGTAAAATCATAAAATATTTCAACAGCATGTACTTGGTTTTTGGTTTGGTTTGGTTTTCTCTCTGTCTTCAGTAGCTTCTATGTAATTCAACCACTTGGAAATGAACTGTAGTTGTGTTGTGTACGCTCAGAAAAATTACAGCAGAACAAAACTCTCCTAATGGAATATATCTGCTTCTGAAGCTTTGGGTTCCAGTGTGACAAAGAAGTGCTATTCCCTAAATAAACATCATCCCATGCAGAGAGCTTTTCCTTTTGAACTTGGGTGAGTTGACTAAAGCTTTGTTACAAGTCTCTCTGGAGAGAACTGACACTCAGGTTGCTAACAGGAGAACCCTGCAGGTAGCTCAAGGGGAGTTGTGCATCACTTCAGCTGCAGCTATGATCAGGTTTTTAAAGTTCTCCTTGAAAATGGGCTGTTTGACAGGCAAACAGTTCTGGAAGCTTCTGTGGAAGAGGAGGGAGAGACCCAAAGAAAAAACCCCAAAAGAAAGTCCTAACAGGTAATAACTTGTCTAGAGGACAAAAGGTGAAGTATTACAATCAAGCTCTAAGTATACACTGAAAAAAATTACCTGGAGCTTTGGTGAAAAATCAAATCTGTGAGATTTTACATTGTTAATTGCATGTGTGTACTGAAACGGTAGTGTCACTGTGGAAGGAAGAACATAGCCTCAGCTGTGCTTTCTGTTGAGAAATTTGGACAGTGAAAACAGAAAAAAGAAAAGGATTTGCAAAAATATTTTTAAAGATTGGTCAGTACTGTTTAGAAATGACAGGTCCTGCATTGTTAAGTGTGACTCCTTCATGCACAGAAAGTAGTTCAGTGGTCATCTCTTAAGGGATTTTAAATTCTTTTGAAATGTCTGCTGAAAATGCCAATTTAATTTTCTCTCTTTTTTTTTATTGTACATTTTATATAAGACTCTGTCAAACCCATTTAAAAATTAGATTATTTTATAGTCTTACCGCAAACTCATCAAATATATGTTCACAGCTTTTTTTTTTTAAATCACTTCCAAAATTTCTTTCCTCTTTCTCTCTCCCATTTTCCCCCCAGCTTGTTCATGAATAATACAGTATTGTCCTGTATTGGATAATTTATGTTCTAAGAGAGGCTTCATTGTACAGTAATGACTCATATTATCCATAGGCTCCAGATTATCAATCACAGTACAAATGGCTGTGCTTGAGAAGAGTTATTACCAGCTAAATAAATGAGTTTTATCATCTAAAACTACTAAAGTACTAGATTACCGTTATGCATGGCTAGCCCTGAGTTCTGATTATTGCCTTCAGTGTTGGTTATTGCATGCCAAGCTAAAATGCACCACAAGTTAAGGAGAAAGGTGCTTGTGTAATGTTAGTTTGGCTGTTGCTAATATAGTTGCATGTCTGAGATTATGCAGATTGCTACTACCTCCTTCTTACAGTCAGCTCTACCTTAGGAAATCCCTGTGGCCTGAAGAACAGCTACAACTCCATGGATTTCTGCTCTTTTCATGCTGAAATTATTCACAAACATACACCTTCCATAAAAATGAAAGATTTTTCCCTTATAATTTAAGTGAAAATCAGGACTTTTCTAACTGGGCAGTCTCCTGTCCAACCCATGAGAAGTAATAGGTGAGGTGATGAACTGAGTGGCTAAGGAAGTTTAAAACAAGAACAGGAACAGAAAAGCAGTGACACAAAGCAGTTTTTTATAAGGAAATAGAACTACTCCTGTGCCCACCATAAAATTTTATTTTCCTGAGCCCAGAACAGAACCAAAGTTTCTCAGATTTCTCTATGTCTGAGCTTGTTAGCATATTTCTGGGAAGTCCAGTGACTCTTCTGTGTAGCTCTGGTTTTTCATCTATGTTAATGAAAGTATGAGAGCTCATTCCATAGTCATAGAAAACTGCAGTAGAAAACCATGAGGGATTCAAATATTTCAGCACTGCTTATTACGTGTATCAGTGACTTAGATCAGGCCACATAAAGGCCACATAATGGAATTTCAGTTTAGGTTTCCCCCCCGTAAAAAGTCTGAAAGCAATTTTGCTTGTAAACATTTTGGGTATAGCTATTCTGTGTTTCATCCCAAGCATTTTATAATCCTATAAACACTTCAGTTCCCAAGAAAGTACTATTCTACTTTAAAACAATATGTCAGTTCCTCATAAAGTGCCAGACCTTGTTATTCTGTGTAGTATGTTTTTGTCACAGTGTGCCAAAAGTTCCTCTTTTGAGAGAAGAGGAAAACAAAATAAAACTTCTTCAGGGACATGGAAACCATCTGCCCCTGTTCCAAAGAACACCAAGGGGATTTAATAGCTCTTCTGTTTTTTAACCGATGGCAGATTGTGCTAAGTCAGGCACCCAGTACTTTAAGAAATGGCAATGTTTCTGATTCATAAAGCTTTCTGAAAATTGACTGAGTGAATATGTGCTGGCTCATATTATTTTTGAAAACAAGTTCAGTGGATCTTTCCAAAGCAAACCATATGGATATTTTAGCTGATCAGATATGAATCAAAAATAAACATTTGGGCAGCACATTTTAAAGGCAGTATGCACAAATTAATATAGAGATAATTATTGCTAATTACTAGAGCTGGTTAGGAATGGAATTTTATGTTTTGGAAGAAAATCTGTGTTTTCTGCAGTTTTCCAAAACTGAATCACAACAACACATTTTACAATATGAAATAAAGCCCAGAATTGCTCAAAATCTTTCAGCTCAATACACAAAATGAATTCTAGTTTACTTAGCACTTTTTTATTTTCCAATTATTTTTATTTTTATATTCACTATTATATTAATATTTATAAATATATTTCCTTTCAATATAATATTATTTTTATATTCAGTATAATATTTATACTGTAAATTACTTTTTCCATGTTGGAGAAGTTAGCCTGGGTGGCTTAGAGCTTCAGCACAAGGATTTTCCCATGATTCTTCCCCAATTCCTTTTTTGAAAATGAAGCATTGCTGAAATTAACATACCCTACCAACCTTTTTCCTTTTGTCAAAATGGCATAGCCCATTGAAAAGATATTCCATCATAAAACTTTGATATTTTGACTTCTTTTTTTCTTTAGTGGGTACTTATATTACATAAGGAACTGCTTTTTATGATTGGCTCTACTGTATTAATCTCAGTTTCTTTCCTATATTTAAAGGACCAGTATTCAAATACATATATTAAGGAAGACTAGATGAAACAAAAATTATTGTCCATTTTGTACTAATCCATGTATGATAGCGTATATATTCTGGACAGTGAAATATCATGCATATTGAAGTCATGAAGAATATTGCCATTATCTTAAATGGTACAAAGCTTTCACTGTTAGGATGTTGTTTTAGAATTAGGTAATGTGTAGAAATCGTTATTGTTGCCTCATTTAGCCCAGTTATTGTCAGTAGGAACTGTATGTACAAGCAGTTCAGAGTTTTAATATTGCAGAGCAAATACCCCAACAAGTTTGCTTTGCTGTAGGTTCTACTTAAATGATAGTTGGTTGTAAAGTAAGTTTTCCTTAATGTATTCAATTGAAATCTAGGAAAATTTGTAAAAAATTGTTTTCTAATGTTTCATTCCAGTCCATTGTCCCCTGGTAAAGCTTTTTAATTTTTTTGTTTTGCCAAAGCTGCATCAGAGCATTTCAGGAAGGAATAGGAATGGAATTTGAAGCACAATGCAGACAATATATTTTTCAAGTGTTATATGCTGTATATATGTGCAATTTGTTAATTAAATCAAGCTCATATTTTCAAAATGGAAGGTCTGTTTTCAAACACTTATCCAACCATTAATCAAACAGGCCAACATACATTTACTTGCTTGTAAAAGGACTACAAGCAAAGTATATTTCAGTATTTGAACCACGTAAAACTGGGGCAATCAATAGAGTGGTTTAGGTAGTTTTTTGATACAAGCTTTCTCTGTGAATTTTGTATTCCCGCAGTGTTTCCATTGTCTAGTTCTCAGGGCATCTCCCTTACCAAACTATACTCCTAAGAGTTCCTGCTCAGAGATATGCTAAACAACCTGAAAGTGATTTCAGGTGTTGGCTTACAAACCATGACTTAAGAGCAGCAGAAGTAAAGCACAATAATGCTGCAAAATAAACCAGAAAATAAGCAGAAGCAAAAGCATATGCAGAAAACATTCTGCATGAGAATTAGGCAGAAAGGCAGATGTGAATGAAGAATGCAGGTCTTAACCAACTGACTCTTCAAAAGAATTATATACATGCTAGAAAAACATGGTCTAGAAAGACATAAAAGGCAGAGCTGCTCTTCAGAGTTATGGATGGCATTTGGAACATTTGGATCACCACTTGGAAGTTGTCATTGCTACTATAGTCCTGTATGCTGAAAGTGTTTACTGTTGGGTGAAGCATCCTGCTGCTAAGTCTTTCTAATGCCAGTGGCTCTATAGCAGTTAGACCCTGAGCTCTGCCTGTAGAAATTAATTCTGCAGTGAGATGGCATAACTATAATTAAGGACAGAAATGACTCTGCAATTTGTAATCCAGTTCAGGTTCTCAGTGAGTATAAATCATCAGACATTACCAGCTTCAGTGGAGCTGTTCTTATTTATTCTTATTACCTGACACACAGTTCATAAGCCTGCCAATACTTCTTGAGAGAAAAGAAAACTTAGCTCACTTTCTCATGGGTTGTTAAGGCTAATGCAATTAAAAACTGTATTGTTTTGCCATTCAAGTAGAGATGAGACTTGAAATACAAAGCAGAGAGTGGAAGAGCTGAGTAGGAAGGTGACATTTGAACAAGATCATTTGTTCTAGTGGTTCTGTATTTGTAAATTATGATACATTATGATTTAGAGTAGATGGCTAAAGTTTTGATTGTAGGAGGCATTCTGTGCTGCTATTGTCAGAGTAATTATTTGCCAACAGGATGCTGTAACAGGATATCAGACACAGTCACTGTCTGGAACAGTTGCCATTTCTGTTCTTAAATTTTCTGTATTTTGTGTGATTACTAATTCTGTTGTCCTTATGCTCAGCTGAATTTTTGCCCTATTAGTTTACCATAGCTGCATTTCACAGAGTACAGGTAATCTTGCACTTTTGATATGCTATATATTTGAAAGACTATATGCTGCAAAGAGATTGTCCCATGAAAATGGATTTATGACTCTTTAGAACAAATTCCAAGATGAAAGTTGTTGGATGAGTTTGTTTACCCTATATTGTAAAAGTACAGCCAGAGCTACTGTATGCTAATTTGATACCAGGGCACCATTTCTTCCCCGTGAGCATGACTCCTTCCTTAGGTTTTCATTCAGTTGATGAGGGGTCCCTCGCACCCATTCTGTCTCCTCTCTCCTACATCACTATGAGCCTGAATCCTTTGTTCCTGAGTGGCAGCATGAACCATCTGTAAAATGCAGAGTTGTTTGGGTTTTGTATTTTTTTCTGTAGCCCATGTTCCTTGAGCGGACATTTCAGAATAGATGCCCTTCTTGCTGTGTCCTGTGCATGGTTTTGCTGAATCTTTGGCACGGGTCTAGTGTGCTCAAAACATTTTAGGGTGCAGTGTTTTTTCCCAGATTATAACATGCCCTGTCAAACAACGAAGAACAAAGCTTAATCTCAGGTTGTTTTGTTTTTTGTTTTTTTGACACTTAGTAATACTATGATTAAAAAGACCTATTAAGGAAAAATATTCCAGTAATCTGTGGGAATGATAAATTAGAGTTTGGCCATAAGCACATTGTGACGAACAGGCTATAGAGCTAAGCAAATGCAGGCTCGAAATGACTGCAGTCTCTGATACCTGTGCATGAAAGGATGATTGATTTTCTGTTGTCGAAAGAGAATACACTGGGAAGGCTTATATAAAAAGTCAATGGCAACAAGAAGCAGGAACACAAGCAAAACTGGAACAGCAGTTTAATCCATAGCAATGCTGCATATTCAAGGTAACTGTCTGACTTGGAAGAGTGGGATTGTAACTAAAGTATAAAGCAAGATCTAATGACAGGGAAAGTAAGCCCATCTGAAATGTAGGATGAGGTGTGTTTGGGGAGAGTACTGGGAAAAAAAAAAAGCACAAAACTAATGATAGACGCAGTAGATTTGCTGCCTGCAGGTTTTGCACCCAGCAGAATGGAATGAATGATTGATGGCTTGAAGCTGTGTAGATAGCAAGGACAGACAGCAGGAACACAAGAAGGAAGACCCCCCCACTGGAAAAAGAATGAAAGCTCTTGAGAGGAGTCTTTCAGGTATTTTCATAGAGACTCAGCTTTTCTTTGAAGTAAGGTGCACTGTTGCCACTGTAAACTTCAGCAGACATAGGATGAAAATCTGATCTCTTGGTGTTCATTATGAAAAAAAGAGGGAACTTAACTTATTCCTTTGTCAGGACAAAGGAGAAGTTTGCCTTGGTAGATGAGGATTGGTTAGGGATCAGTTGAGCAACCTGGACATCCATAAATCGATGGGTCCGGATGGAATGCACCCAAGGGTGCTGAGGGAGCTGGCAGAGGTCATTGCTAAGCCACTCTCCATCATCTTTGGTAAGTCATGGGCAACAGGAGAGGTGCCTGAGGACTGGAGGATAGCAAATGTCACTCCAGTCTACAAGAAGGGCAAGAAAGAGGACCCGGGTAACTATAGACCGGTCAGCCTCACCTCCATCCCTGGAAAGGTGATGGAACAACTTGTTCTTGGCACTATCTCTAGGCACATCAAGGATGAGGGGGTCATTAAGAGTAGTCAACATGGCTTTACCAAGGGTAAGTCATGTTTGACCAACCTTATAGCCTTCTATGAGGAAATAACTAGGTGGATGGATGATGGTAGAGCGGTAGATGTGGTTTATCTCGATTTCAGTAAAGCATTTGACACTGTCTCCCACAGCATCCTCGTAGATAAGCTGATAAAGTATGGGTTTGGTGATCAGGTAGTGAGGTGGATCAAGAACTGGTTAAAGGGAAGAAGTCAGAGAGTTGTAGTCAATGGGACAGAATCTAGTTGGAGGTCAGTAACTAGTGGAGTCCCTCAGGGGTCGGTACTGGGACCGGTGTTGTTCAATATCTTCATCAACGACCTGGATGAGGGTACAGAATGTATCCTCAGCAAGTTTGCTGATGACACTAAACTGGGAGGAGTGGCTGACACACCAGAAGGTTGTGCTGCCATTCAAAGAGACCTTGATAGGCTGGAGAGTTGGGCGGGGAGAAACTTAATGAAATTCAACAAGGGCAAGTGCAGAGTTTTGCATCTGGGGAAGAACAACACCATGCACCAGTACAGGCTGGGGGCTGACCTGCTGGAGAGCAGTGTAGGAGAAAGGGACCTGGGGGTCCTGGTGGACAGGAGGATGACCATGAGCCAGCAATGTGCCCTTGTGGCCAAGAAGGCCAATGGCATCCTGGGGTGCATTAGAAGGGGGGTGGTTAGTAGGTCGAGAGAGGTTCTCCTCCCCCTCTATTCTGCCCTAGTGAGGCCACATCTGGAGTATTGTGTCCAGTTCTGGGCCCCACAGTTCAAGAAGGACATGGAACTGCTTGAGAGAGTCCAGCGCAGAGCCACTAAGATGATTAAGGGAATGGAACATCTCCCTTATGAGGAAAGGCTGAGGGAGCTGGGTCTCTTTAGCTTGGAGAAAAGGAGGCTGAGGGATGACCTCATCCATGTTTACAAATATGTAAAGGGTGAGTGTCAGGATGATGGAGCCAAGCTTTTTACAGTGACGACCAATGATAGAACAAGGGGCAATGGTTGTAAACTGGAGCATAGGAGGTTCCATGTGAATATCAGGAAAAACTTCTTCACTGTGCGAGTGACGGAGCACTGGAACAGGCTGCCCAGAGAGGTTGTGGAGTCTCCTTCCCTGGAGACATTCAAAACCCGCCTGGATGCGTTCCTGTGTGATGTACTCTAGGTGACCCTGCTCTGGCAGGGGGGTTGGACTAGATGATCCTTCGAGGTCCCTTCCAACCCTAGAATTCTGTGATTCTGTGATTCTTATAAAGATATAAAATGCTGGCAATTAATGTACTCTCACATGGGATTAAAAGGTTTGTGGACAAGTATAGGACCTGAACCTTAATATGGATTTAAGCAGAATTTATATGTTTATTTTTAGAATTTTATTTCCTGAGTTCAAACTTAATTTTAATTGTAAAAAAAAATTAAAACCTTGAACCAAAACTGATAGTCTGATGAAAAATTCAAATTACTTTTTCCTCCCTGTATTGAATTCTGGAAAGAAAAAAGGATTGGAGAAAATTTGAAAGCAATGCAAAGGTATCTGCTGCAGTAAAAATTACTGAAATCAGAGAATAAGTAATCACAAAGTATAAAAACAAGCAGTTGCACATCACTTTTGCATTTTAGATAAAGCAACGATATGTTCAGGATTATAAATCTTGAAATTGATAAATACAAGCCAGCTTTCACTAGGTCAAACAGCCCATCCAAAATGACACTTTCTTAGCACAAAATCTTCCAAAAATTACACTGCATGATAATGATTCTTTAAAAGATAAACTCCATGCATTTCCTTGAAATATGGTCCAGCAGTGAAAAATCATACATAATTTATATATATAATTTTTCTCATCTAGGCATCTGAATTTAGCAAACGAGGCTTGGAACTATCATCAGAAGGGGAAAACAAGAAAGTCGAAGTTCAAGTCTCATAAACATTTTTTCAGTTCTCAATTAACATTAGCATTTGCTTTTCTCTCATTTAGCTCTTCTGTATTTATTCAGTATATTGTTGAAAATTTGATATAATTGCTGATACAAAAATTTGTTTCTGGCTTTTCTAAAACATAACTGAAACTTTTGGTTTTGTTTCAAAAATAGCTTGCTTTATTTTTAGAGGATTCAGATTCTTAAAGTGTAAGTATATCTCTGCACTGAAAAAATCAGATTGTGTTTACTTGATGCTTTTAGGCAATATAAAAGAAAACCTGTATCTGAAATGCTTTGAAATGAAAGTTTCTGCATGCATACACATCACTAGATTCGAAGATCTGAGCTTCATGTGGTCTTAATGCCTAACAACTATTCCTGAGTCTGAGTAATTATGTCTAAGCAATAGAATGACTATGCACTGTGCATGGAAAACAGGTTCTTGCATCTGTGTGAAAGAAATAGAAAGGCATCTGTAGAACAGTGCTTCAGAATAGTAATTGGTATGTTTACCAGTAAAATTGTGTCTTCTCAAGAGCTATTGCAAGACTTAAGTGGGCTTCTAGTTTTCACCAAGTCCAAGGAAATTAGCTGGTCACCTCCTAGAAAGGTAGATCACACAAGTAATTAACACTTTTCCACTGAGGGGGAAAACCAGATATAAATACTTTCTCCTGTTAAATACTTTTCCCTTATCATTTAAATTTCTGGAGAGTAAATAATCTGGGGGTTTTTTTCCCCCCCATGAACAGACACAGTATAGACAGCTGCAGTGTAAGATTTTGTGAGAACCATAAGACCAATTTTAGAGGAAATGATGTGTTCAATAATTTTCTTTGATTATTTTGTCTATTGCAATCCTAAGAAAATGCACAGACTAGACCCCTCTGTGAAGCCAACAGGAAAACTCCCAGTGAATGAAGAGGAGGAAGGATCAGACCCCTGTCAAAGTAAATGTATAGAGATTGAATTTGCTTAATAGTCAGAGCTAGTCTAAGAGGCGAGGAGTGTTTTATATGTGGTTTCACCTCTATGAATGAGTTGCAGAATAAAACAATGATGACACTGAAAAGTAACTTTCCAGCTCTGGATTCAAAGATGTTCATCAGGGTGCAGACAACAGAAAATTATCTTGTACAAGTAACAGAGCAGGTACAATACAAGTGGCAAGAAGACACTGTAACTGTGCTATTCTGAACTGTGACTAGCTTTTAATAAAAGTTACAGTATGCAAATTTTATTGATGGAAGCATCGATAGAAGAAGAGGAAGATACAGAATAGTAAGTTTTAGGGCTATAATTAGTCACAAAGATACCTATTATAAAGGCAAATACGATACAAGAATGGAGTTAAGGCATTTCCAGGAATGTGGATGCTTTTTATAAAAGCTGAACATTAAAGATGAAGAGCTTGAGGATAACATTGGCACAAGAACAAATGGCTATTACCTGGCCACAAATAACTTCAGCCTGCAAATGAAAAAATGTCATGTGTGATGGGGATTGATGGCAGAAAAATATCCTTGGACCTTACTGGGAAAGTAATCAAACACTTGATGTTTCTGGGTTTTTTAACTTTCATTCTTTCCATGATAGGTATAAAACATAGAGAGCAGAAGTACTGGTTTCTTAGTGAAGGTTTGTTTGCTCAAAGAACTTGTTTGCATGGTTGTTATCTTGGCTTATAACAAACATTGAACAAACTGAATAGGCAACACTGCTTGGTCTCCAGTAATGAACTCAATCACACCAAAATAAGGGAAAGTTTATGCCCATACCATAATACAAAAGATCTACTTTATAATTTTCTTCACAGCGGTTCTGTGCCCTGAAATTCCCACATGATCAGAAAGGGAAGACGAGTGTCTGCTTCTGAGCCTGAGTCAGAAGGTTAGAGCATTGGCCTTCATTTCTCACAGAAATGCAAGCACCAAGCTATGCAAAGCCTAGTATAAAGCCAGCTGGCACCAGGCACTTGTTCACCTGCAGACCTGAGCTGGGAATTAGAGGAGCCAGTTCCAGAAAAAAGTAAAGTACTTGATTTTAAAGGAACTTTATTGAAAATTAATCACAAACCAAATGGGGCACTATAAATATTTCATGAGAGATATACATAAGTAATATAATTTTATGTTCCATTAGGAAAGAAAAGATGCTTACTGCTTACTCCTAATAAACCTTATGATGTGAATAAATACTAAAATATGGCACAGCCTACTAGAGCTAAATTATCCTTGCGCTTTAGATGTTTGATTGAGAGGGAACGCCTGTCTTTGCATATTTTTTCAGAAGGTACGTTCAAAGGGTTATAAAAAGAAGAAAATCAAGAAGTGATGAACTTGTGCTTTGCGGAAACATTGTCCTTGGAAGTTTTCCCAAGGATTTATTTCAAGGGATGAAAGCAACGTTAGAGAAATTTCCACTGAGTCACAATGACACAATTATCATTTTGCTCCTGAAAAAAAGAGAGACCTGAATGATATCAGGGATTTGCACAAGGCATTTCTCTGTTCTCCATAAAATAAGTAATTTGCCTTGGAGATCTAGCAAAGCCTATGAAAGCCGTAATCTGCTGAGCATTTCTCCTTGCCCTATTACACTTCCAATTCTGAGGTTTTGTTTTCATTATGAGGGTTACTACAACACTATGCATTCCTTGTTTTGATGATTATTTGATTATGTCAGATCAAGAGAAATTAGTTTTTAGTACATTAGTAACACAGTACTCTTCAGAAGGTGTGTTTAAAGGGAAGCATTGGACTGAGATACATTCAATAGCAATGTTTGAGCAATGGGGGCAGGTCCATCACTGGCCATGCTGGGATACTGAATAGATTAATATTTTCTTGGATTTTTTTTAAATGTTAATGAATTTTGAAAGATTTTATCTTCCAGGACATTAATACCTGAATGGTTGTCCTGGTTTGAGAGCACCAGGATAAAAATGTTCCGTGCTCCCCTGAGCCCCCCCCCGCGCTGGGGCAGTGCCCATGGGGGGGCTGCGCTGAGGGGAGGGGCGGGCGGGTCAGGTGACCCCAAGGGGCCAATCCCAGCGCCCCTGCCCATGGCGCTCGCTATAAAATGGCTCCTCAGAGCCCCCCTGGGGCTGCAGGGCTGGGGCTGCCTCTCGCCACCCCTCTCTGCGCTGCTGCTGTGCCTGCAGCCTGTGTTCTCCCTGGAGAAGAACATCATGCACAGACAGGTCGCCTTCCCCTGCCTCCTTGGGTAGGGCTGGCACAGCTGCTCTGAGGTTTTTGTGGGCTGTTGTTGGAGACAGGGCCTGTCCTTGGGCCCAGGTACCCCCGTCTGCTGCCGAGTCCAGCTTGGGACTTCTCTGGTCTGGACATAGTTACCACCCGGGAAGTGCAGGCTTCATAGTTGTGTTTTTGTTTATATATCTGGATATATTTACATCTTTTTATATAAGTCACTACCTTTATTATTATTATTTTCTGTTTCATCAAAACTGTTACAGTTTTTTTTTCCAACCTCAAAATCTCTCCCTTATTCCCCAGTTATCTTCCCCTGGGAAGGTGATGGGGGAATAACAGAGAGCATCTGTCACCTGGTTATTGGCCAAACCCGTGAAAATGGTTTAGATGTACAATCTGACAGACACAGGCAATTTTTCCATAGTGCAGAAAAAATAAAATCAGTACCAGCTATATTTATAACTCACTAAGCCTTCAATAAAATAGACCTAAGTCCTGCAATATAAAAAGAAACAAAGAAGGATGTTAGTAATTGTTTGTGATTTGAAGTTAAATGTCACAACTATTTTGAATATCAAAACCAAAATCTGAGTGACCAGTATTTGGCTTCATGACTTAGTGAATGTTCTCAGCAGGCTTATTTTCATTAATGTTTAAAACTCTGGAAAAAGATCAATGTAAGTTGCTTCTCATGAGCTGAACTGCAGGTACTTTCCGAGCTATGTCTTTGTGTCTTGCTCCCTGGCTTTCTAGATGGTGAAAATACTCAGCAGGTGCACCAGGTTTCATTTTGGCCGTGTAGCCAGTCTCCTTCCTTTTCTGTAGTCCAAGGTGCATGTGGAAGACCGAGATTTGTCTGTAGCTGTGCCTCACATTGGCAGGGAGCCAGCGTGCCCAGTATTCTGCCTCTGAGTTGCTGAAATTAATTGTAACTATGGATAGCTAGGAAGAAAATGTTCTCAAGAAACCAGACAACATTCTCTTAGTAGCAATTCATCTGTATCTATGTTTTTGTTAGGATCAATTGTTATGAGTAACAGAACTGGAGAACCATGTAAATATTTTCGTTGACAGTTACAGCACATGTACCACCCTAGGGTGGTAAAGGATGTTGAGAAGAGACAGTCCTGCATTTCCTAGCAGGATGGTTTTCAAGCCTGAAGCAGCCTTAGAAGAGAGTTACATATAAGAAATGATTAGAACTATAAAGCAGTCACAGAACTCTCTTGGTGTTTCAAGCACATTTGAACAATCAACAATGAACACTGCAGTGAAGCACCAAAAATTCACACTTGGTGCCCCGTGCTAATTTTATTTTTCTCCTTTGAATAAAATGAGTTATGTTACAACTCTTCTGTTGATGAGTATACAGAAGCTGGAGTATGAAAGAATGTTATAAAAGACACCTATGCAAATAGCTTAAGTCAACATTTGTAAATCTGACAGTCCAATTTTAGCGACTCAGATCTGTATTTTAGCTTCTCAACTGATGACCTGACTTTGAGATCTGCTGTGCATCTACAAGTCTGACATCAATTTCAGTAAGGTCATCAGGAACTGATTGTGATTCCAAATCAAACTAGCTGATTAGGCATCTACTTACAGAGAAGCCTAATTTTAAGGAAATGCTGTTTGAAAATAATTGCACAGATGTATTTTTAGGTCTGTTTCCTCTTTACAAGACTTACGTAAGGTTTCACTGTTCATTTTTTCTATTTCTAGTCACTTCATTACCTTTTGGATCATGTCCCCAGTCTACTTCCTTTTGGCTAGTTTTTATATCAGTGTAATCAGTAGATATTTACAGCCTTAAATCTCTTTTGAACAAAATCCTGTGGCACATAATATAATGCTTTTTGTAATGAGCAAACATTTAACATGCACTGAGATCGGAGTCTCAAACTATAGCATTCAGTTTTCACTCAAACAAGCATCGTATGACTGCCTTGATAACTCCCTGACTTGTGGGGTACCTGACCCTAAAGCACAGGTATGTTCTGCTCTCTGAATGCAGGCTGAGCGTGGCTTAGTCATTGCTACTCAGATTTCCAATGGCCAGGTGGGAATTGTGATAAGAGAAACAAGTTTGCCAGGTGCCATTTTTAACTGGAGACACCTTCACTGACTTATCAAGAACAGGTCTGCATCACGAGGCACACTTTCTGACACTAACTTTATCAAAGTGTCCAGCCCAGAATTCTGGACACCATTCATTTAGGAGCCAGGAAGACCTTTCCAGAGGGCCCCTGTTGTAGTGAGTAGTTGGATGAAAAGGATACAGTGTGAGTCTAGATATTACTCTATTTCTGATTCTGTTCCCATACATACTATCTCAGCTACTATATGTGTCTTAGATTGAAAGCCTAATTAATTTTAATTACTGAAAGGAATAGAGATCAGTATCTGCCAGTTTATCGTTCTATTATAGGATTGCCCAACTGCTCTGCAAGTTATTTAGAGGCTGCACTGGGAAGAGTCTGACCTTTTAAGTTAATTCACATAAGAACAAGCCCTTAACTGAATTATGCCAGAATAGTATGAAGAATGAGTAAAAGAGATAAGGTGACAGAGCTGAAAATAAACATCTTTACTGTAATGGGATGAGCAGGTTTAAACAAGAAGATTCTATATTGAAAAGCAGAATGTTTGGAAGAAGTCCTTATGGAGTTTGCAGCTTGTGTTTTTAGTTAGGCTTTTTTTCCTCTCTTTTAGAAAATACATGCTGTCTCGATAAAAATGTCAGCCTGCCAGATCGGTAGCCAACTTTAGTGTTAGTTTATGAATTAGTCTCCAAACATCTAAATTATCTTCTTTATACTTTATTTTTCCATTGTAGAATGGAATACTAAATGTGCTAAATCTTCACTTATTTTTTTTTTCCTATAACTCACCATAAACCTGGGGACTTAGAATTGGCATGTGGGGTGTCTGTTGTTTGTATTCCAAGTTGAACAGGGAGTGCTCAGTTTAATTAAATCATAAGGTCCCATCAGAAACAATGTGATTATGTGTTAATAGCCATGAATCTGCATGGACACGCCCCGGCTGGGTTTGAATACAATTGTTACAGTGAGCAACTACAGCAATAAAGAAAAAGGAGAGAAAAAGAGGAGAAAGACAAAAGTTTGCAACTGTTTCAGGCTGCCAATTTGTCATCCGGACCTTTAGCACTTGCAAAGTGTGATTTATCAGAAGGCTGTTGTGCTTTATTAGAAGATCCTTTCAATCATAAATGCTTGTTTAACAGAATTTAATTCCCTGTGAATTTTCAGTGTGCATGGAGGTGGTTACAAATGTTTTCCAGAGGTGGTGGTAGAGTAAAAGAATAACTCTATTTGGGAATTTTGATATCAAAGAATTTTAAAATTTGTTGTAAAGGTAATGCTTCAATATTTAAAGACAACAGTGAACATCATCTGTCATTTTTTCAGTGTTAAAACAGGACTTGAGGAGTTATTGGGAAATGTACTGATTTAGTTGTTGCAGATTTATCTCTGAAGACTGCAGCAGCATAGTTGCCATTTTTACTTTAGCAATTTCAAAATAAAACTACCATTTTGATGACCACAGAATTCTGCGGGCACAATTACATTAAATCAAGTATAGCAATGTGCACCACAGTAAGCAAAATTTTCTTGCTGTCCTAGAAATTACGAGGTCTAGATAGCTCTTTCTGAAGAAAATAGGAATATGAATGGTAAAGAATTTAGAAAAATCTATGGAGGAATATAATTAAAATTTTTGTAATATTCAGTCTTCAAATACTTCTTCCAAACAGTTGCTAGATTTTGCTTTTTAAAAAAGCACTTTTGTCCTTGTAATCAAACTTCTTTTGTGAATTAAATGCAGTTTTCGACACAGCTGAAACAGTGAAATTGGGGAAGAAACAACTTCTATAATGGAATTATGTCACAAACATATTGAATGAGTAGAGGAAAAATTGGTAGGTATGTGCATAGAAGCAATTACTCTAAACGAACAATTCTGTGGGAGGGAAGGAATAAGAAAATTTTCCCAGCTGACCTAGGTAATCCATTCATACTATCTACTTAGAAACATTTGTTTTCTGTTGCCTATAAAATTCTTCTTTCTTGAAGTAATATGCATCAACATTGACACCCAGTGGCCAACAGAGACTTAACTCATGTTACAACTCACTTTCCGTGTCTAGTTATTAAGACCCTGAATTTAGACATTAATAAGACATGAAGACCCTGAATTTAATCTAATATCTATATAATTATGCTTATATGCATGCAGGCACAGAGGTCAAGGCAGAAAGATTTTCCTCTTAAAATACGGGTATTAACAAATGGAGATATTTTCAGTAGCAGAAAATGGCATTTGGACATCCATTTCTTTCGACATTCAATAGGAATTAGCCTTTGGGCTGACATTTATGCTAGTGAAAATCTTGTCTTACACACCGTCCTTGTCTGCAGTGAGTAGAGAAGCATGTTCATACCAATCAGATAGAATTACTTCCTAATAGAACTAAAAAGTCCGTAAAAACTGCAAATGCCCTGTCAAAAACACAAGACCAAAGTATATTTATCTCCTTATTTTATACAGTTCTCATATCAACATGTTCAGGGTTGATACGAACTCCTAAGATTTTTGTTCTTTAAGTCAACATTATTGAATGAAAACTGTAGACAGATATGTCTGTAGGAAGTGGGGCAGTGCTGTAAAATAGAGGAAGAATTTAAGGACTGAGGAGACAAAAATAGAATAATAGCATTTTGCACAGATGTGACAGAAGTCATCAGGCAGTTAAAGAGAACAAGGTGGCAGCCTTTCCTTTGTGAGAATATTGGAATATGAACAAGAATTGTGGCCACTGGAATGGCAAGAAAATAGATTCTGGTGATTTTTTGGAGAAAACACACCTTTTGTGTTTCCCTAAAATTGTGCACTACACTTCTCCTGCTACTTCAAAGGGCCTGTTTTCCTAGAAGATGACTAATGAACTTGACACTATAGACAATATTTAGAGCATAAAGCAGGGCAAGCCTGTAAGAACAGCATTTGGTTCACAAGACAGAGGTCAAGTACTTTCGATCTTAGGGCAATTAAGTACAAAATAACTGGAATTTTGAGAATGGAAACTAAGACAAAACACCACTTTTCTATATGACATAGGACTCTGAATAGTAAATAGTTTGGCTGAGGCAGAATTTGTCATCTTGGTTCTATTCGAGACCCCTCTCATCTCTTTCAGAAGAGCTAGCTGACCTAGATTGTTGTTTTCTTGATAAACCTTTGTCTCTATTGCAAACTCTCATAATGGAGAGCACAAAGTGCTGCCTTCTGGATTCAACATTCTGTCCACATTTACATTTCAAAGTATTGTTCCAAATTTCTGGGAATAATGGGAGTTTTTTCGTGGAAAAGTTAATTACAATATTGGGGACTCAAATAACTTCATACAGAATGTATCTCTTTATGGTTCTATTACAGTTGCAACAGAAAGGAAGAGAAAGTGGAGTAAGAAAATATGGGGACCACCAGCAACAGAAATGCAGATGTAATTTCTTTGTTAATAAGGTAAGAAGTAAGGTAAAGAATGGCAATACTTTTCAATAAGTACAAGAGTGACTAACCTACTGGTCTTTCAGAGATCATCCACTGTCTCCTTGTAAGGCTAAATTATACTAATGTATGTATTATACTAGCAGGTATCTTAGAGAAGAAACACAGTACTGAAAGTTCTATTATATAGGTAGCTGAAGTTAGAATTCTCCAATTTACCTGTTGTTATCCAAGTCTTACTGTACCTTCCACCTTAAAAGCCCTTTGCTTTACTCTATGATATGGCTAATCCCCATGTAGATATTCCAACAAGTACAGTCAAGGAAAAAGACAGTTCTATCTTGTGCCACAAAGAATTTTTAGGTGAGATTTGTAAGGAGTCATCATACTACTTAATAGGTGAAGCATTTGAAGGTTTTGTTTTGAATGATAAACTTCCTGCACGTGACCATACCTTCACATCTTCCAGTGGTGGGTTTGAAAACTCATAAGTTATTTCCAGCTATATTAATTGCTATAGTCAAATGTACACCTCTTCCTGTAGGCTTTGTCTTTTATGTAGCCTTAGGCCACTAAGTCTGCAATAGCACTATAACGCGATTTTTTAAGAAGAGCATATAATAATAAGCATTCAATATCTGATCAACTCCATGCTGAAGTACAACTTCAAAGTATTAGTGAAGCAAAACAATTTGTTAAATTATTACAAGTTTGCTATTTGCATTAGGTTTAGCTGGAAAAAGACAACTGAAAAAAACAATCAGACAAGTTTGCATTTGCAAATTGAAAATAGCTTATTAGAGGCAAAAATAAGACAAATATGTTAATTCGTATCCTATAACTGTGAACAGATGTGGTTCTAGAAACTGTGGTATGTGACGCATGATGACAGTACTGCAGAATGAAATTACGTATTTTGTGTGTGTGCCTGTCCATATGTATATAATGCCTATAGTTGCTTGCCCACTCGTGCAAGTAATTCTGATCGATGAAATGTAGATTCTGACACATGAACATGACTTTGAACACTTGGCAGATTTTGCTTATGTTGTACATCAAATGAATTTGTTGAATGCATGACTGTCATCTGAGAACATTATAGCATCTAGTCAAGAGGATGTGTCATTAGTAATCATGCTCTAGCTGCATTAATTTTGAAAAATAGAAAATGTCTTCTGAATACTTTGTCCTAACTGTCTTGAATGTTAGCTAAGTTGCACAACCATTCTAATTAATTCTTCAGTCACTGTTGTAGACTCATCTCTAAAAGAGGCTGTTCCAGAATAGGCCAACAATAAATCTTCTGGTTTTGCTGATCTTACTATTAACAGGTCAGTCACTGGCAAGGAAATGCGTGTAGATTAGATCCCTGAAATAGTAAATGAGGATAGTGGATACCTCAAGTGACATATTCACAGGATACCTGCTTAACATAAATACAAGAACCCGTACATTTTTCAGTGTTGGAAAAATTATGTTATATTCAGCAATTAATCATTATACTTTAAAATCTAATGTGCCCTTAGGAAAAAGACATTGCAGTAGACAGCATAAGCTGACTAAAAAAATGTTAGTTATTATCTTTTAAGCCAAATGAAGTAGAACTACTCATTAACATGTTCCTGCATTAAGAGAGAAATCAGCTTGCCTTTATAGAAAACTGAAATTAGGGAAATATAAATTAATGTAGAGAGGAACTGGAGTTTCAAGACCTTGTTCCATATTCCTCTGCATTCCAAGACCACAACAATATTGTTGTTAAAATTTGATGTATTTTCAGTGTTAAGATAAGTGAAGATAAACATTCAAATACAAATATAGTTTTAAGTGTTCTCCATAATGCTATTAACAGGTATACCTGGGAGGTATGTTCATTACTGCTTATAGTTAAGCAAAGCAGCTAAAATTATCCAATGAGTATCCAATAAGCAGGAGCCACAGGAAGAATGATCAAAAAGGAAGTGAAAATGCACATGACAAATAAAGAACAGATGAAGGTTAGTTTCATCTTTCCTGTTCATGGATCAAACTGTGTGAAGTGGTAATGGTTCAGTAATACCCACACAATGCTCATTTTTCACAATTCATATGCAATTGGAAGTTTAGCACATACTACTACCATTGGAAATGTATCACAAAGGTGTCTTAGTTGTTTAGTTGCTATTTTTTTAATATCCCTGAGAGCTATGACTCAATATAAACTGAAGGAAAAGAGAATTTAATGAATTTCCCTAACTGTAAAATTACGCGTTTCTTTTAAATAGTTCAATTTTGAAGATAATTCCAGAGGTGACATAATTGGATACCAGCCAAATGAGACAGGGTAATTTTCCTGAGTTTCCTATGGCTGTAGAGCTTTAGAATGTCTGGATTCTGTATTTGGAGGGAAAGGCAGACATGATTTGAGTGAAATGTAGTAAAATTTGTGAGGATATTCCTGTATCTGCTCTGTAATGTCAATTTCAATGCCTTTATTTTAGCCTTTATACAGAACTTCAGTTTTGCCCTTGGGCCATCACAGGCAGGGAACCTTCATTATTTTTTCCCGTGCTTCAAAACCGTTGTGCTCAAAATACACAGAAATATTCACTGAGAGTCATGATTGTTTTCTGTAAAATGTGAATGAGAAGGATGACTTGGTAGCGTTGAACATTTTTATCACTTTCAACACTTGTCTTGGGAATCTTTCCTGTCGCTTTTGCTCTCTTATCTATGTCCCATGAAATGTTACAGTTGTGATGAGTGGTACCCCTCTCACGTGGGTGGTATGCTGTATGTGTGGTACCCCTTGCCTCCCCACAATTATTCCCAAAGTCTGATACAGAAATTCTAGATCAAAAATACAAAATTTCAAATAATGCAAATACAACAGTAACCATTTCTAAGCTAATACCAGGCCACCCATTAAAATTACATAAAAATATAGTTAAAATACAAGTGCAAGGTAGTATTGCCTGAAGGAGCAGTAACATTGCACAGATAGTGCAGGTACATTCAGCAGCCATAGGGACCCTGATTCTCTTTGCCTACTTAAGCAGCTATGGACGAAAAAATGATCTTTTAAAACCTACTGCTTCTGTTTTCAGTTCTTCTTGCACTAAGTGTCACTGTCAGTTTCTGCAAGTTTTTCTTAAATGTATTTTGAAAAATTCTCCTGACATTGTATCAATGAACACAAGTATGATGCACAGTGCTTCTAGTCATAATGCCTGTTAGTCTTTTATTCACTGGTACCTGGAAACGTTTTTTTGGTGTCTTCTACATTTAGGTGAGATCCCTAGGTGACTCCCATTTAGGTGAGTTTTGGCAGAAACTAATTAATCTCATAACTTGAAAACTGACAATGACATAATGTAATTATGGTGTTGTCTATTGCAAGGACACTGGAAATAAAAGCACCTATTTTAAAACAAAGAGAAAAATTTCACAGCATGCTATTGCTAGGCTTGCTTGTGAAGGTCAGAGATTTCAATGCCCTCTTCCAAGGCAAAAATGCACACCATATTTTTCATAAGAGCAGCTTATTTTCAAGTGTAACCAGGCTACCTCCCCTTGCAGTTAGAAGGCAGTGTTAATTTCATGATTATTAAATTCTTTGGCTTTTCATTCTGCCTGCTCCATAGTATAATTAGGACCATATCTAATAGCAACAGGATGAGTCTGCAAAACCTGTTGTGCCAAATATGCAGACTTGAGCACTGCCTGGGAAACGTAATTGCTGAGCACTCTATAGAAAGTTCACCACTTGACTCCAAACTGGGAGGGGGCTGCAAGCAAATTAGAAGACAAGAGTAGAATTGAAAATTATCTGGACAAGTAGGAAAAAACCCTGAAAAAAAATTGAAGGTAATTCTATGAAGACAGTGCTTTTCATGATAGGAATAATCAGCTGCAAAGTAGATGATGAGGTATGCCTGGCTTGGCAATAGTTTTGTTGAATCTGTCATTCTGTTGTAAATAGGAAGAAGAAAAGTAGCGAATTCTAATGGGTTTTGTATAGCTTATACTCTTTTTCATATAAGCATAACAGAAGCTTCACAATTATCTTAAGATGTGGGTACCAGGTTGCAATATAGAGAGAAAATTTTTGATTTGGAGAAGGGAAACAGAAATGAATAGGTTGGAAAACAAGATCTTCGAGAAACAATTACAAATCTTAGATTGTTTTGTTTAGATGAGTTAATTTATAGCTGCTCTACTGATACCAGCAGAACTATTTCCTGTCAGCTGACTCATGAAAGATTGTTCTTATCTTGCCTCACTTGCAACAACCCCTGCTTTTGGCTTAAACTGGTCTCATGTATTTTCCTTCATGGCTATGGCAGGCAAAGAACAGGGGTTATCCAAGGTGAGCTGATGGGTGAGATAAATGTATGACCTGGGATAAATTAACTATTTTGGTTTTCAGTGGGTGCACCTTGAGAAGAGACATAGAAGCAGTTTTCACATGTGAAAGACTACTGCAAAAAAGGAATAGAATAGATAAATTTCCATATTCGTTGAGTATAAGAGAAAAAGGAAAGGGTGTCAACTACAGCATGAAGAATGTACGTTAGACATTAAGAGTTCCGTTTCTAACTGTAAGGATTGTTATACACTGCAGTGGCTTTCCTAGGAAGGCTGTATAATCTCCATCAGTGGGGATAGTTAAGAGTACACTTAACTATCTGTCAAGCATCTGTCAAGAATTATTTAGGTGTAGTTGATCTTGCCATGAGGATTTGTTTCTGGAATGTCTCTGTTACTGTGGTTTTGTTTGCCAGGAGCTGTGGGATCAGGTGTGTCAGAGGTAGTCTACACTGGAAAGGGCTACATGTTTCTTATCTGCCTGTTTGTCACACAAAAACTCCCACTTCATTGTTTTAGATCAGTGAAAATGAAAACCTAAACAGTAACATTTCTACAACAAAACTTCATATATATGTTCTAAGCCAGCAAATGGCTACTGGCATCTAATCACACATGAATTCTTTTAAATTAAATGCATTGACAATAAAGGCAAGACAGTTACATACCTAGTGACACAAGCTATCCCAACTTTTAAAGCTTATGGCTGGGTTTATTAAATGCATTAAGGACTTTCTGAAGTAACAGTATTGTTCTGTTTTGTCTTTAAAAGTAAGTTTACTCTCCGATACATACAGAGCAATGCAAAACAGCCTTCTGCAAAACTAGTCATAGATTACTATTTCCTGTTGGTATCTTTTTCTACAGTACCTTTGAAAAAAAAAATAATATTTGGTTTCCTTAACATGTATTTTACCAGAGTAACTTTAAGAAAGACATTCAATCAGTCACTGGTGTATTCTTGCAGACAGACAGCTAGATAAAATGATACCAGGTAATAAGAAACTCACATTTATCATACTGACTGATTTTTCAAAACATTCAACTACACCAAAACTAAGTACTATCAATCTTTGCCTGGTATATAAATCTTCCTAGGAACATACCCTAACAGAGTAGTCTCAAATGGAACCTGCTAATTTCTCTTTCCTACCACCTGAATGCTTTTATTGCCATGACAACTAACAAATTCTAACTCCAGTCAAGGTTGAATAGGAAAAAAAATGGTTTGTAACCAGCTGATGTTCTTCCAAAATGACATGAAGGGGAGGGTTTTCCATCTTGTTAATAGTGTATATTCAGTACATATTTTTTAGCCATGCTAGTTAATAAAAGAATAAATATCCACTGATTAAATGTATGTCGGAATGAGTAAATAGTCATGTAAATCTGTAGGTTTATTATGAGAGAGATTTACTTTACCACTGAAAAATCTGTGTCTGGGTAGTGAGACTAAAGTGGAAAGAAATGGCTCAATCTCACTCAAGCTGGCACATGCAGTTCAAAAAAGTGGGAAGGTTGGGGTGGTTATGAGTCAAGGTGGGCAACAGGCAACTGATTTAGTGCATAACACTGTTAACCCTCAGAACCATCAAGGCCTAGATCATACTGTTACTCAAGTGCCTCTGTATGCAGCAAAACTGGTATTTTGGTGTAATTGAGTGTAAAAGCCACCACTTAACCTGTTTTAAACCCAGGGATGCCTAGATTTCCCTTCTGGGAAATCAAGTTCCTACTGGGCTGGGCTGAAGACCCTGTTTTGAATTAAGTACTACTATGACTGAACATGAGGGCCTATCTGATGGTCAGGTATCTATTGATCACACTTTGGTGGCATTGTCTCTGTTTTTTACAGTAGAGACCTGAATACAGGAACCTACCTGCAAGCTTCAGTGATCCCTGCCCTTTCCCCCGTATTTAACATGTAGCTGCAAGATAAGGTGTGTCTCTAGTTTAGGAATGCTGTTCCTTTCTCAGAAAAGAAAAGGTTGAAAGCTTAGCAACAATCTTGTATATTAGATGTGGATTCCACTAGACAATTTATAATTGATAAGCATTGTTGAGAGTATGGCCTCAAATCTTGATCTTCTGCCACTGACACTAATTGAAATCTAGTGATTCCTTTCAAGTACGTAGAAATTTAAGTCCTTGGTTTCTTCTGTATGCCAAGTTGTGAAGAAGAAGGGCAATTAAAACTTTATCTGAAGACTGGTCTTTCTTCGAGGACACAAGTATTAGGATTAGCCAAAAAGTAATTATTACTTATGAGGTTCTTTGAAAATCCTGACACTTTTGTAGAGGAGGGGTGAGAGAAGAAGAGAAAATCCAGCATAATGGTAGACTGAAATGTTTGCTGTTTTCTAGAAAACCCTTGGTATGTTAGTTCCCATTTCTTTCTCAAAAACCCCACTGTCAAACAGAATGGTTAGGAATAATTTTCATTTTTTTGCAGCTAAGAAGCTAAGGGACTGGGGAGGATGGCATGGCAGATGAATTGTCTGTCTCATGAACAGAAATTCTTGGAGTTAGCAGAGCTTGCAGGGTCCATAGGAGAAATGCAGTGAAACACAAATTGTAACAAGCCCAAAATCACATGAACTACTATTGAAACAGAACAAGAAAGACTGCAGACAAGATGTACAGAATCTGAAATCTGCACTATCTGAATTTGTGACCCAAATTAACTGCCTGTGTGTCTCTGGACTCTCAGCAAGAAGTTATTATAGCTGCTAGACCTAAATCACAGCTGCTTATGGTGACCTTGCCAAGGAAAGAAAGGTAGCATTTTTAACATTAGTAACAGACTAGCTTAGAAATGCAAGTCAGAAATTACCTGAGTCTTGCAAAGGTACACAGAGCTTTCACAGTGGTCTGACAAACCTGGGAGGGGACCTGTGTACCTAGTGGTGTACCTGATCGGTACCAGACCACCTCCTGCAATTCTCTGCTGAGTTCATTCTACTGCTTCACCACAACCTTTCTCAGCTTGATGGCAGGGTGTGTATGTGGAGAGGAGAATGGATGAGAAATACAAGACCACGTTTAGGAGGGAATTCAAGACAAGGAGAAGAAAAAGGAGGAATCCACTATGTCAGAAATACACTTATTTCAATTACCTGCTTAAGTCTCAGCAGAAATAAGAAAGAATTAGACTCCTTAACCTTGGTCAGGAAAGGTGGAAAGGAACTGAAAAGGAAAAGAAAAAAGAGAAGTAGTGAGGAAGCATGTCCTGAGGGTTTGTTTGTTTCTGAGAAGATTCAAATTTACTGTCTCCTGGACAGTGTATTAAGTCCCTGGGTATGTGAACTTCAGTGGCTTGTGAAGGCTGAAAAACAGGACTTAAAGGTGAATTTTCCTTTTGCTCAGGATGAGAATTTTACGAGCGTAGTTTTGATTTATGGAAAGACTCCACAACTCGTGAGTTGTACAGTAGGTCTGTTTATTCAGCGCTGGGACGCATGGGGGATCGCTCCTCCAAAGACATGTGTCCCCTCAGCAACACTCTACTCAGTATCTATGTGGTTACATGTTACATATTCAGTGCATTACCTAACACACCTATACCTATTAATGACCTGTCCCCACTTCGTATTATAATGAGTTTGAAAGTCATTTTCATATTATTACGCCTGTGTAGTGCTTTCTGGTGGTCGTGGGAAGGGGTCTCCAAGGATGAAGTCAGAGGTCTTCCTCGGCTTGAACTTTTTACCCCTTTGTGCTGAGCATGCTCTCTAGTTCTTTGGCCACAGTCACAAAGCTGGTTCCCACTGGTTTAGGCCCCAAGGAGCGGGCACAGTAGATTCACCTTTAATGTATTAGATTGTTTCTTCTGGAAGTGCTATTTCTGTGCCCTGTTTGCAGTTAATTTTAAAGGCCTATTTTTAGTTCGTATAAACTGAAAAGAAAAATGGATGAGGGAACAAAGATATATAAGTTCCTTTTTTTTCCCAAAGATGAAATGTTTGAAATCCCACTAACCAAACATGATTAATAAAACATAGGGATAGCTACAGAGAGTGGGTGAATGAAAAAAATGAGATAAAGACTCTTCAGGTGAGAGAACAAAGTATCTCTGAACAGCTGATTGAGGGCAAACATTAAAATTCACCCTTTCTGACAGAAGAAATAGGGCATTTAATCTAGTAATGTGGGAAAAAAAATCTGAGTGCTATTGTCACGTATTTCTAACAAATGGGGAAAAGAAGGAATAGCAGATTTTGTCAGGATTAAAATGCAAAACTTACATTTGCTTTCCGCAGCTGAGCAACAGACTAGTAGATTCAAACAAATGAAATAATAAAGGAATAGTTGCCAAAGGAAGAGATTATATGCAGAAGTATGACAAACTTTAAAATCAGTGACAAATGTCTTTGAAGGCTGAAAGAATAGAGAATGCTTTCTAATTACAAACTAAGTATGCAAAGGTTCATTTATGTCTAAATTAAAGATTATAATTTCTACTTACTTGGGTAAATAACACAATTCATTCAGCTATTTAACAGCTTCCTAGGGTGAATTATTGATGAGCGAAGGGTTCAGTTCAGTTTGGCTGCCTTTTCAGAGTTTCTTCAATAAGGTTTACAGAGCCAGCTTTTTCCAAAAACTGAGAATCAGACTAACATGAAAATGAAAAAATCAAAATCATTAGGCTCAGCATGTAGTCTACAAATTAGTAATTGTCACAAAATCTGGTTCTAAATCCAGAAGAAGGAAATTAGTAATTTTTAAACATGAATAAACAGAAATCTTGTTCAAATGGAGATGCAGGAGTTGAATACTGCTATGGCAGGGGATGGATTGAGCAGGAAGCCACTGCTCTGGAAGTGGCAGGATACAGTACTTGAAGCAAAAGAGCATTGTCTTGAAAAGATATGTTGAGGGCTGATTCAGAAGCATATTTTTGCCAAGAAAGCCAATTTCCAATCCTTCTGTGCTTTGAATACTGCCAATTCTATTATTGATTGCAAGGAGAGAAGAGGAAACTGAATATCGAGTTTTGTCTGACAAAATTTGAGGAGTATTAAAGTGGTTTTACTCTAGTCTTACCTCAGATTTTAGTTGTTACATAAAGCAATTGAAGAAATTGAGGGAATAAAAGAGAAGTTTTCCAGGAAAATGTGTGTTTAAAAAGGCTTTTCATACTGAACTGTATTTTCACTATTTTGAACTTTGAAAGGATGGACTTCCGCAGATATTAGTAAACTTTCAGTTCCAGTGAATGATTATTCTTTTGGGGAAGTTTTTTTTGTGCTGGAGAGAACCAGTTACATTAATTGGAACATAAACTCATTTCCTGGGGAGGCATGGGGGTTGGGACATTTATCAGACTGTGGTCTTAGTAGAAAAAATATAACAGCTAACAAAATTCCATAGAAGCCAGATAATATATAATACTAAATCCAAGTCCACAAATTATTATTTTTGTAATAGTTGTAGTAGTCTTACTCTGGTATATTAATCTAGTAGCTGATTTGTACACTAAAGTAATTATAATAATTCAGTAAGAGGTAAAGCAGAAGAAATAATTCATAACAATAGCAGTAGTAGCAAATTGTCTACGTAAAGCTTAATAACATCAATCCTGGGAGCTGGGCATGTTCTTAATTAACTTTACCCCAGTTCCCCAAAATGTAAAAGAAGGGGGAAGATGCTGACTTAAAGCTTAGTGAATTATCATGTGAAATGAAGCAAAAGGTGAGAAAAGATATTGAGAAGTAATGCATCTGGCTTATAATACATTGCACAAACCAATATCCTGGAGTATTAAGTGTCTGGTGTTGTATTTCAGGCCTAATTTTCAATTTCTGTGGAGGACAAAGGAACTCAAAATACAGCTTTTCTTTTCTGTGAAAAATGGGGAGGGGAAATAAACCTTCTTGAAAAACAATGATGAATTAGATCTTTTTGCTAGGTGTGGTTGAATGGCAATGGTGAAAGGTGCAAAATATCTTCTCTTTGTGCAATCCGAGTCTTGTTTTTTTTGCTTCCTGGGCCCACAAAGTGTTTTTTGTGCTGTTCTTGCACAGCGAATTGCTGTGACGCTGTGAGCTTGCTGTGCTCTGGGAGCCATGCTCTTGCCTACTCTTGTTCATGACTGTTTTAGTAAGTATACAATGTGCTAGCTGAGGCCTTACCACAACAGTAAGTACATAGGAATAATTATATTACAAACTGTAAGATAGCTAACTGCCTTCCTTTTATAGACCTTTGAAGTACTGATTCTTCCGCAGTTTTTAGGAGGTTGTCATTGTTGACTTTCAGCTTGTGGTTTAATGACTCCTGCATCTTCTGTAGTACTGTTACCTGAGCAGCTGATCTCTCGTGTCTTGGTCACATGGTTTCTCCTCCTCTCTTATATCCTTTTAAACTGCTTTGAAAATTTAAGTCTGGCCTCTTAAAATGTTCCCCATCCTACTCTTGTTTTTTTTGTATCAGTCAAATACAAATGTTTTAAATACCCTATTTAAAAAGTTGCATAGAAAATAGCATAAAAGCAAACCCTAGGGTAAGTCCCTATGTCACAGACAACTGAGTTCATAGTTGGCTTAACATTCCTGCAGAAAACAAAGTATGTTTTATTTGCAGTGGGAAAAATGTTAAAGCAAACAATTAAATCTTTATTATTTTTACTGACTAAGTATTTCAGAAGTTTTCTTGGAAGCTTCCATTATGTGCCCTCCTATATTAAT
Organism: Aegotheles bennettii; assembly: GCA_013398125.1. NCBI lineage: Eukaryota > Metazoa > Chordata > Aves > Caprimulgiformes > Aegothelidae > Aegotheles > Aegotheles bennettii. The sequence goes on along the minus strand of VZRW01010110.1, from coordinate 299,638 downwards.
GCCATTCAGAACAATAATAGAAGGTAAGAAAAAAACTAAGTAAATCAGCTCACAGCTAAGTGAGGTTAGAGAGAGCTTGGCAAGGAAGGAACACCAGGCTTCCAAACTCCCAGGTTCAGTACTGGTTTTGTAATATAAACCTGCTTATTCATCTTCTTTTTAGAATTCAGTGGAACTGAACTGATTGGCACACACTGCTTTCAGGATGGCTTTAGATGAAGCAGCAGTGTCTCTCGAGACAGACATTCTCTCTTCCATTGAAGATAAGCTCTTTTCTCTACTGCTTTTCCTCAGAAGTTAAAACAGAGTTTAATGCTTACTCGGCAATGTAAAAATAGCACTGCTGAATCTGCTTTTAACTCCTTAAGTCTGCCTCAAACTCAAGTTTTTTTTAATTAACATTGTTAATTAACATTAACATTGCTATGGAGTGATATTCTCAAAATTCACTGCAACTCTTGGAAGAGAAAATGGTCATTGCGAGAGACTTTGGTTTTAATGACCTGTGAGCTATAGAATCCACTGGGGTCTTGTTAAGCATCTCTTTCCCAGGCTACCAAAATAGGTATCAATACCTTCTAGAAAGAAGGCTTTCTGTAGTGGTAAGGGTAGTGTGGGTTTAGCAAAGCAGGCCATAAGCAAGATGCTGGTTACAAATGTCCACTATTTCTCAAAATACTTTTTGGAAGAAAAATTAAATGTAATATTTTCTTTAATTTAGCTTAGTTTTACTTATTTGTTGTAAAGAAATATTTTATTCTTTTGGACAGCAGGCAGGTTATTTCATCAATGGAATTTCAGTTCACAAATTCTGTAATTTCTGCTAACAACTCTGAGTTACTAGGAGAGAAGGATCAATATTTAAAAGAATATACCATTCAGGACTGTTAGGTGATATATTTTCTTGTATGTATATTTTTCCTACTTGACAAAAAACTTGTTTTCCCCAGTTTAAGAAGGTAGTTCTTTAATATGCAAAGCATTGAGCACTTGTGTAGTCCTATGGACTACAGGAGATTGAGGAATGTATGGGGAAAGGAGTTATTGTAGAATTTTTGGGGGGCTCAAACATTCAATTTGCTATTCCTATGAACAATTACTAAATATTGCATGAGTGTATCTTGAGGTAATGTAGTACTGAGCCCTCCCAGTGTTGGAAGCAATACCCAGATCAAAGATTATCTCAATTAGTTCTAAGACGTAAGTACTGAGCATCTGGTATCTTGTGATAATGGTATCATCAGATACAAAAATTACGTGAGGGTATTATAAAATATATAGCACCAAGAATATGTAACTTTTAAAAGACAAACTTTGAAGGAATAAATAATGGATGGAAAGAGATTGATTAGAATCACCTGCTGTCTACTGTGGGATGTTAGAGGTGATTATGATACAGAGAGAAAAAAATCACACTTATTTCAATAAAAATATGGATAAAAATTAAATCTGATGTGGCTAGACAGGAGTATAAGAACTGTTTAAAATGATAAAAAGAAGCATCTAAAAGCTGCCAAGTATTTAGTACATAGCAGGGTAGAGCAGAATATTAAATAGGTACAAATATGGAAAAATAATGTGAACAGCAAGCCGTACTGCTCTTTTTATCATCAATAAGTAGCTTTAGGTGTAAGTGTTGTCCTTTTAAAATAATCTAGCAAGATTTATTTTTTCTTTTTTTTTTTTTTGGCAAAAGGAATAAAGTTCTTAAATAAGAGGGGAAAAAAAACACTAAAGCTTTAATAAGCAGTCTGTTGAGCACTGTGGTAATTGTTGAGGTCCTGCAAGACTGTTATTGGTAATTCAGGTCTGACCAGTTTTAAAACCCAACATTCCTACTAAATTGCAAAATATTAGATGTAAGTACACCCTTTAAAACAATGTATCTAGCCTATGCATTAGTATAATTTTTTTGGTTTTTCAAGAATAAGGATGAAAAATTTTTCATTTCTGAAGATGCTTAAATACCAGTAGTGTATTACAGGGTAGGCTGGAAAAAAAAAAATCCTTGAAAAATTGCCCTGTCTTTGAAACACAGCTGCACCACAGTAATGGAAAAAAGGTGGGCTTTCTTAAAGATGCTTACACTGCAAATGTTATCTCAGATTGCACTGGCTGTGCTAGGCACCTTTTCATTATCAAAGGTATTTCTGTGTTTCTGCATGATAATACATATCAGATAAAGATTTAATTACATTTTAGATTGTACTCTCTAGAACAGTTCTGATTTGAGAGCAGTCCTGGTTGAGAGGGGAAAAAACCCGACCCTCAGTGGGTCATTGTTACCGTGGCCAGTCACAGTTCCTATTCAGGGCAGTGCTGTCACCTGTACAGCCCTTGTGCACTTCTACAAGACAGACTTGTGCAAGGTCATGTACCTACCTGTCCTGAGACACTGGGATCTGGGAATTTATTTCAATATTTATAACCCTTTTCTTATTCTTACTGAGTGGTTACAAGTAAGGGAAATTTTGTCTTTCACACCTGCATGCTATTAGAGCTGTCTCCATAAGCAGCAAGGGAGGTCAGGCAGGCCTATGGGCTAACAGATTTCAAATGGAATACCATTCAAAACACATCTGTGGGAATTACAGAAGCTTTAAAGTACTGGCAGTGGTCTGTGCTTTGTGCCCTTAAGACTTGGCAATTTCTGCCATATTATGTTCCTCAAGTCAGGCATTTCTGGCTTATTGCATGAAAGCTGACAGCTTTTAATGAGCACTCCAATCAGAATGGCAGCTGCTGCTCAGCACTTGAGGCTCCTGTATTGTCCAGCTGGGTATGTTATGCTTTTTTATGATCATATATGTATTATGTTTTCTTGACTGAATTCACCTTGCTGGGTTTCCCTGCCAGAACCCGTGTGTCATGACAAAGACTCTAGTCCCTGGCATTACGGTTTCTTGGAAAAGTGAAGTTTGAAAGCTAAGGTTGGGTATCTGATCATGGGAATACAGGACAGATGATCCACATACTGAATCATGCTAAAAAGAGGGACTAAGTGGTTAAAATGAAAGGTTAATTATTCCATTTCTGTATGATGTTATATAACTCTCCAAAACCAGTGATACAGTGGGAAAACATTGCTGAGTCACCTGCTGAGTCCTAATGGTAATTTCAGATTTTTCACTTCAGGGAAGTGTCTGAAGGGCACAGAGAATTTTATCTCTTTAGGTACATAGTAAAAGTAAGATGTGGCCCTAGCCCAAGATAGGAGAGAGACAAAGAAAAGGAATACATGGAGAAAATGGAGCAAAGAGAAACCCATAGCTTTGTTAAAGACAGAACAAAAAATGTGTGGCCAGATTAGAAAATGAACTCATTATTTTGGATATGATATTTTAGACAGAGTCCCCTTAGGTAAGGAATACCTCTTGTCAAGCTCAGAACTCTATTGTGTCAAGATAAATTGTCAGAGTCCTCAGAGTCCTGCATATACTTCTACTAGGATCACTCCTGGGTAGGATATCTATGTGCCAACTCCAAATCCTTCTTGTCTGTGGTCACTGAAGAACCCATTATGTATTTACCAAAACTTAAGCCATACATTCTAGTGTATGAAATCTTCAGCTGGATTCACTTCTTTTTATAATGCATTTCTTGCAGGTATACTAGAGATCATATCAGCTGAAGTTAAAAAAAAAAAAAAAAAAAAAAGGAAAAAAGAAAAGGTAATTTTTGAGCTGTCTTCTTGTAGTGAGAGACTGAAAGGCTGTTCCCTAGGAAATGTTGAGGTAATTTGTTATCTTGTTTTATGAGTGTGCTGTTAAACAGCTAATATGTTTTCAATGAGAGGTGGCTGCAGTGGTGAAGTCAAATCAATTGTTTTGGTGAAATGATCCTGAGAGCTTGATAATTAATTGCACTTTATTTTAGGTTTGCATGATAGTTGATTTTCTTTGGGACCAAAGGCAATAGAGTTAGAAGGTTGCTTTTATTTATTCATGAGGACTTTTTAGCAATGAAGCTATCTGAATGCAAAGCAGAAGTAAAGTAATAGAGAGAAATGCAGACGAATGAAGACTTTCCTCTCTTTCTCCACCCCTCCCTTTCTCTTTCTTCTTTTCCTTTGGCAGTAATAATTCATTCCCTTGGTTCAGGAAATTGAAAAAAGGAAAGGGAAAGTGAGTGCAGGCTGAAGTAATTAACTAGATGAAGACAAACCAAACCAATCGTCTATATTATTGCTTCCTTTTGTTTTAGGTACAGCCTGACCCTAAGAACAGCACAAGATGGAGAAAAAGAACTAATGTTAGCATAGTAAAATTGAATCTAGTGAAGGATTAATAAAACCTCTGTAGCTACCTCCAGACCTCACCTCTGAGACAGGATTAGTTTAAACATTACATATTAGCACTGCTAGTTACTTGAGGACAACATCAGATGTCTCCAGGAGAGACAATATTGTAGTGGAACAAGTGGTTTTCATTTACCTTTTGATGTTATTAATTGTTTTTTTCCACAGAGGGGCTTATGTGAGTTTCTCTAACCAGTTCTTATACACAGATGGTTTGGCATTCTTCAAAGTAGTAGAACATGACAAAGTACATCCATTGCTGTCATTGTTTCCTTTGTTTTGCTTACGGATGTGAGACAGAGAACAACATAAAAACTACTATGTCTGTAATAGTTAACTTGGGCTGCCTAATTAGGAAATCTCTCCCAGAAGACTGCTGTTAATACTTTGTGTTGTAGTATTTTAGAGTCTAGAAATTACCAGTAAGATTATAAAGTTGTCCAAATTCTACACAGTAAGATTATAAAGTTTTTCAAATTCTACAGTCGACCCAAAGGGCAGCTGAAGTAAATATCACCACCAGAGGTGCATAGGTGCACAAAGCCATTGTCTTTAATTTGCTGCCTGGCATTTCAGCTCAGTATATCCTAACGCAGAGAGCTGAATTTTCAGGGAAATAAAACTTGGTTTTAAAAATATTTCCTGACTGCTTGGTATGTCAATACACTATAATGATTTTTTTTAATTCTCAGTAAAACATTCACATTTAGAGTGTCTGTTAATTAACATTGCATCTGTATGCACCACAGCTTTATTTTTCTCCAGGGTTTGCTTAGCTTGAAGAGGCAATTGTTATAAAAAATGCCAACAAAGTATTATGACAAACCCATCTGCAAGAATTCTTAAGCTGGTGGTATAAAAACAATTAGAAAAGCTCAGATGAGCAGCTCTGCATTGTTTCTTGGCTTATGTACATGAAGGACTTTACACATTTATACAAAAAACCAGCATCATTATTGAACAGCTGTGAGATGATCACTAGAGACTCAAAGTTCATCCAGAAAGGTCCTTCAAGCTCAGAAACATCCTTAGATTATGTTCTCAGGAGGGGAATACTCATTCTGTGCAGTTTTCTCACTGGGCATCTGAAAGACAGAATCTAGTATTCCAAATAAAGTAAGAGTAGAAATGTACCTTCTCTCCTCTTCTTTTTGGGGAAAAAAATCATGTAAGTATTTAATAGGATTTTTTTATCTCACAAATCTCTACTTTTGAATATAAGAGAAATTTCCAGATCAAACAGAAGATTCACAATCAGAATGGAAGGATTAGAATGATAATGCCAGACTTAGCATCGAGCTTTATTTTAACTTTTGACTAAGTTTAACTTTTAACTACAGAATAAAAAAAATTAAGATCAAGTGCTTTAATAATCTGGATAAAGCTTTTTCATTGATTAGGATATTCTGAGATGGTGATATTTTGTAATTGCCTTTAAGACATGTAAATAACTGTGCCAGCTACAAGATGGTGCATAATTGGTCCCCAGATGTGAGATCTGTGCCACCAGCCAGCAGAGCTACCATATGTTGATGAGATGAGCAGCCAAACAGTAATTTGGAAGACATATATTAAAAATATGTAGATATGGTATATGAAGGAGAAGGATTTAAAGCTAAAAGGGAGGAAATGGGGAAGCATGGGAAGAGGATGTTAGTGTTGCTTAAGGACAAGTGGAGCAGATCGTCACTTGCTTCATGAAGGGAATTGATAACAGTCGTTGGATTCAGAGTCTGGTTAATATAGCTCCCATTTTCTTGTTTCATAGTGAAATCACCATGATTTGGATACCGTTATCTTTGAGGTTCCAGTCCAAAACCATGGGAAAATCCCTGTGCAAGAACAAGATTATTGCTACATATGTGATGCCTTTGATATTGGCCAGTACTCAAGTTGAACCATAAACCTCCAGATTTTAAAAATAAGAACAGTTGCAGCCTGAGCCAGTTCTTCCTCCTACACCAAAACTAAGTCTCTTGGAATTGCTGTAGCTGAAACTAGTGAACTCATGATCTGTGTATTCATTAAAGAAGTAGAACATGCTTATAAGGAGGTTGCACACATGCTTATGAAGTAGACAAGCTGGGTTTCATGCTGGGTTTTCTTTTTAGCATATCTGCATTAAGGTGTGCTCTCAGGCTGATAAAGTATGTTTCTTGGCCTGTTGGGAGTACACTGACCGAAGTATTAGAGAAAAATTTAATATATTTTAAAATTTTACCTGCAGAACTATCCAACCAGTTACAAACCCTGTCAGCTTAAAGAGTTGAGTTGGATGTCTTAACATAAAGGGTGCTGGAACAGGGGAAATAAAATAAAATTTCTTGTAATAGTTTAAAGACTTGAGGTGAAATTTTGGGGAGCAAAATCTCAACTGGAGAAAAGTATGTTAAAGTGATAATCCTTATCCTTAAAGGAATCCTATTATATAAAATTACATGATTCTTTTCAAAATGTACATGACAGTTGTTGCGAGAACCTTTTATTAAATACTTAATCTGTGCACAGACTTTTGCTGTGATAGAGTGAATGCATCTGATTTGTGTTAAGGTGACTTGCAAGGAAAAAAGGGTGTGAGTCCCTCTGCTTGAATTTAGTAAGTGCAATTCAATGGAAATACTGAAATTATAATGTAGCTTTGAGGACTGCATATGTTTCCTTATTTGAGNTTTTTTTTTTTTTTTGCATTAGCATTTCATTATTTGGGTTTATTTCTATATTTGTGGGTTTTACCTTATTTAACTTTTTTACTAAAACCCTATAATGTCTTTTCTTGGATGATTCTTCGGTAATTTCAATAATTGCAGTAGGAAGTCACCACAGTTCCTTGCTTGGAAGGAACTTCTGAGAGTCATCTACTCCAGACTGCTGCTTGAAGTGGTACTATTACTAGAACTTGGTCCAGCCAGCCCTGGCCTGGTTTTGCTGAGTCTTGAACACCTCTAAGGTATTTTTGCTGAGCAACCTGTCCCTGCGTAGCCTTATCTTCCTTGAGTAAAAGTTTTTTTGTGACGTCTATGTGACTCTCCTTCAACTTGTTTTTCCTATTATCAATTTCATATTAATCTTGAGCTTTTGGAGGGGAAAAAAAAGCTTTTCACTGCTTACATTTTTGTTCCGTTGCACTGTTACCAAAAAAACCTGACAAAATCCTGTGGGTTTTTTTGTTTGATTGTTTGTTTTTTGTTTTTTTTTTTCTTTCAGTGAATCTTGCACTGTAGTCAGGGAAGAAAAAATTAGTTACTTCTAAGAATTATGTTCTTGTATATAGACCACAATTTTTTTTTGGGGGGGGAGGGGGGTAAACAAGTGGAAAAAGGAAAATGAACAGATTTTCAGACTCCTTTCTAAATAGAAACAACCTTTTCTTTCTTTTCATTTAAAGGACAATCATAGTGAAACCATGATATTTTGTGTTTTAGAGTAATAGATGCAATAACTAACTAGTTGACAAAGGTAACTTAGTTGGTCTGAGTATCTATTTATCACTTCATATTAAGAGTAACATAGTTGAAAACTGTAATACTACAGTAATAATCTGGTACCAGTTAACTCTTTTTGAAATATTTTTGCATCTTCAAAGTGCAGTACATTAACTAATCCTAACTGCATGTCATGGGTAGAGTATTCTTACGGGAACTAATTACTGGTGGCTTAAGGACACCTCCTCACAGTATATATTCTTTCCCAAAACTTAATTAAGTACTTCAACAAATGAGTGTATCTGGCTGACTTCATGACAATGAATGCAAGCCTATTAAGGCATCCAAATGACTTTGGAAACCCACTCCTTACCTGTCTTCACAACAAGGTGATCTCAGTGACATTTATGGCTTTGAAAGGTACTCTGGGTTTAAAATAATTTCATTTGTTAGAATCCTGACCATCTGAACATGTAGTTTAAGAGAATTTTTTACAATTTCTCAGTCATTCTATACGCATAAAGACAGATTAGGAGAAACTTCCAGTCAAGACTTTTTTTTTAACAGCTCATTAGAACAAAAATGGGCTTCACCAAGTGGTGGCAAACGAGTTGGGTGCTTGATTTGCAGTTCAGTTACAGAGTCTGTGTCCAGGAGTTTCTGTCTCTGGTTTACATTTCTGTTGAAACCGAGGCGCCCTGTGACCTGAGATCTCCTACAGTCTTCCCACACAGAGAACACAGTGGTCATTAATCTGTGACTCTGTAACTGTCACCTATCTGTCCTCCAGGAAACACTGTAAACAGTTAATTTTGGTATGTGAAGGCTCTAAAATCCTAATAACTATTTACATGATTGAATGACATATTAAAACAGATCAGCTCTCCATCTAATAATGTGTTACTTCATTTTACTTTGTTATGAATACTGTAGTCTGCCTTTGAGAAATGAGACATTATTCATGCAAGTAGCTTGCAAACTTGCAGTATTTTTTTAAAAAAAGAACAAAATTTTGTGAATGGGTACATTGCAAGCTGGCTGCATGTGTCTTAGTTTCTGTTGTTACCGGAGAGTTCTTATTTATCATAACGAACAAATTCTATTTGACTGCTGAAAAAGAATGAGAAATACAGGCCTGAATAATACATTGATCTAGTCTGTCAAGCTGAGGGCTGATCTGAGGGTCAGTCATGTGTCCATTTTCCACATATCTATAAAATGATGACTATAATGATATGTGTGTTATCTAATTTGGGAAGAACAAAAAGGAATTTCAGATTTCTGGTTATAATTCTGTTTGAAGTTTTAAAATAAATGTGGGTTATTTTTTTTTAATTGAAATGAAGTTTTATATGTTAGCATCCTTTTACCATTAGTCATCAAAGCTAGCTCCATTTTTGCCTGAAGTGTAAATGCTGACAGAATCAGAGCATGCTGTCCTGCATGAACTTGTTCCTGATTCAGTGAGTTTACAAGGATAGTAGGATGTCAGGTTGATGCTTTTCCTCTCCTGAGAGAGCAGAGTAGGCCACAAAACTCCAGAGATGTAACTCCAGTGCCAGTACTGAGTGAACAATTGGTAACATTCATTGGTTAGGGAATCTAAAAAGGCAGGTACATACAGACATACATAACAAAAACAGCTTAGTTTAGCGGGTAGCAGTTTAGCAGATTAGATGTGACTTCTGTTGTCCAAGCTTGGGCTCAAAACAGCAAATATGAATACTTGGGAATATATTTCTGGAAAAGGGGTGTGGAGGGGTGAGCAGGGAAGAAACTTGAGACGCTCTCAAAAGAGACAGATGGTTTCAAGGGTGGCCATATCAAAAAAGCCAGGAAAGAGGTCTGTTAGCAGCAGAAACATAGACTATAGGAGCTTTGTTACCATGTAAGGACATGACAACATTGTCTGGTAGATGATACACCTACAGAGTCACAATTTGTTGTTGTTGTACCCAGGACTAGTCTCTCTTGCTGGTTGGGAGCTTGTTCTGATTTACCCAGATGATGGATAGAGGCATTCTTAGTTTGGGTAGCATCACTCTTGTTTCTCTCAGCTCTGCATCTGCAGTTGCCTCCATGTATTGATACGTGACTCTTAGGCCAGTGAGAGATGAGTAATTTCTTCTAACCTACCCGCTGCTTATGCATGTTCTCATCAAGTTCACTTAAGCGTTTTATTAACTCCTCTGTGGCTAATATGGAAGGAGAGTAAGGCACACACAGAAAGGAAAGGAGTGCATGTGGGCATCCATTCTTAAAGAAGATGTTTCTTACCCTGAAGACATTTTTACTCTTAAATGTATTTCTGAGAAAATGAAAATTACAAGTGTTCTAAAAGACACCTGCATTCAAACTGGTCTCAGTCGGTCCTTTGATTCCTCAATCCCATCTGCTGCTGCATGGTGACAAACCACTTTGCTTCCAAAAGAGCATTAGCCTTGTTATCTGTGCACAGACCCTATGAATTCTTTGTATATGAGAGCTGAGGAGCAAACCTGACATACTGACAAATACTGATTCTTTAGTGAAGTGAGGAATATTCAGTGAAATTAACATATTTCTTAGAGTGTGCATTTTAAAACTTACTAAGTTCAGTGCTGAAAAAGGCAAGGCTATCCTCTTTCATTCACACTCTTAGGCCTCAGTGGTCAAGTTCCTTCTATTACCAAAGTTTGGAAGCCAGGGACTCATAGTAAAAGAAGACTAACTTTAAAAGCAGCACTGGAAATGTTGAGCATGGTAAGTACTGTGGACAAATTTAACACACGAACTTTGTAATGCTGTTATGGGATGAGTCTAGCATCTTAACTCCTCAGTGATCAGCACGAGCTGATTCAAAGCATAAAGCTAGTACCATCACTGGTACTTACATGGGACAGTACCATCAAGAAAAGTTTTGCTTTTAGGCACAGTAGCTAGAGATTGTACAGGTGCTTCAAACAGCCTAGTGTTTAAAGGCTCTGTTTCATCTTTCCAAGAACTGAGTATCTTGAACATCTGCTAGATATTCAAAAGTGATTCAGATGTGGTCTCTAAAGAGGAAAAGTAGCAAGGTTTTGTAAATATGATCAGCTCCTACAATAATAACTGAACATCAGTGCCAGCATTAACAAGAAAAATAGAAGGTGTTAAAATAAGCTAGAAAGCTTTTAGGCCTATTAGTCTCTCTGCCAAATGAATAGCTTTAATATGCAAGCTTTTAGGATGTTCATGCAGTTAACCCAGTATGTTTTATAATGCTTGTCTTGTCAGTGAAAGATAAGGATTTCATTGTAGTAGAACCATTTTTAGTGAAAATAAATATCTGCTATTTCCTGCAGACATTGCTTAACAATTCTGATTTTTTCTGATTCAGTCCCATAACAAGAATTACAAGTGAAGAAGGATTCCTGTGCAGCTGCTTCAGAAATTGTCTGCAATGGCACATTTGTTTTCCATCTGAGTGTTTGCTTAAATTGCATTTCATCCCTCATTTATATTTCTCATCTACATGATAACATTGCACATGCTGCTGCAGTTTCTCTTGCACATGACTTTCTGATTTCATTTGACACTGGATTAAGGTAGACCACATTCTTGTTAACAGTAATAAGCGCCAAGGTGGCTGAGTGCTGCTTTGAATTAAGACAAATGGAGAGAAATGTAATGACTATACACACTGTGAAGCAAAAAGCCTGTCTTAATGGCCTGAGATCATCTTATGAGGATAAAATGGCTTCACTAACATACAGTTGAGATGGAGTTGACTGATTCAGCCAACAGCTTGCTAAAGGTACCATATTATTACCATATCAACTAAGATGTACGTGGTAAAGGGTTCCCTGAGTCTGATAGCTCTGGTAGCACTCATGCCTGTAAAACCTAATTTTTCTCCTGGGTAGGTACTTAGTATAATTTATTTCACTAACATATGCTTATTGCAGAGAATATATTTGGACATAAAATTTGTTCCTTAAGTACTTTGAAATAAAAAGAGCCAAACAAAGCTACCAGAATGTCCTATAAGAACAGATGTCACAAAGAGAGTGGCCAGTTCAGAGAATTGTTGTCAATAGAACTGGCTGTGAAATCACAGTAAAATTTTCTCTGGTCTAATCTTTATGCATTGCATAACTTAAACTGTCAGCTGCTAGATGGCACAATATACTCCCAGTTACAACAAGCATTCATACAAACACTAAATTATGCACACAAAAAATAATGATAATGGTCATATCATGGTTAATGGATTAGTAGAGTTCGGCGTGGTGGTACAGCATGTCTGCACAAAGGTTTTTTGTTTTTTAAACTCGCTAAAACAGTTAATTTGGAAGGAATACTAGTAGGAAATAAACTTTAATACTTCAAAAGCGTTTGGAATAAAAATACTTTAAATCCAAGGCAGCATTAAAAAAAACAGTTGGGAGTTCTCCAATCTTTATTTTGTACTTCTACTGTTAACATACAAAACCATCCAAAGGTATTCTTCCTCTTAGGTCATTACTTTGTTGCATCTTCTAGCAAGTGCCGTCACTGGGAGTAGATGTATGTATGCATATGGACATTTTTTTTCAGTATTTTTACTCAAAGCTCTTGATGAGGTGAAGCATAAATGTAGCAAGGATCTCTGTTCTGTATCCCAAGAAGTTCCTTGTGAAAGCTGGGACACTAATTTTCCATGAAATCTGGGGAGAGACAGGACTTAGTCCCGACTTTAATTTTTGACAGTGAGTTGTAGATGTTGGGCAAGCGTTGATTCAACCAAGGAGCAGACTTTAAGAAAAGCCTGATCTTTTAGCAAACACAAGAGATACTGAAAAACACTCCTTTGTGTATCTTGGAGGATGGGCAAATAATTCAAAGCAGTAAGTCTGCAGGAAATACATTGGACCACTTTGTGACACATTGACTGTACATGCAATTAATTTTAAATGTCTTCTTGTATTATGCATGAAGTGCAAATATTAGAAGTGATAAGACCCTTGTAACCATGACTGGAACTTTCTGTTAGTTTGGCAGTGAGCATGGAACATTACCAAATCCTAAGAATGTCAATATTTTAAAACAAATGGCATTAAAGATGTAACATGAACTGTTCTATCCAGTCATAAATGTTACCTTTTAGGATTGCTGTGGTAATGAAGCCCCACGAAGTAGATACACACTGATAGCACCTCAGCTAGAGAGCCTGTCACTATTTTGCTAGCAAGAAGAGATTTCTACCCTCAAGTTACAAATAAATTTTTTAAAACTCAGCTTGGAAACAAAGGTATCTGTAACTGCCAAGCAAAGACTAAAATTTATTTACTGCAAGAAGCTGGAATTTAAAAAATTGTATTGATTTTCTAAATTTCTCATTTCAAAAAAATCAAGTACACACGTTCAGTTTTGTCTTTTGTCTTTGATTAGTTTTACTCTCAGGTTCTCGAGCAACCTAACCTCCTGCTGCAACAAATGGAATCCAAACAGGAATGCTAGTTTTTTGAAAACAAAATACGTATTCCCAGGATTCTACACTCAGAATCAAGTGAAAACATGAGGAAACCAGTCTTCAGTTTTAGGACTTGCCTTTCGTACTACAATTTGGTAACTATCTCGACCGCCTTTTTACCTATTAAATTTACCCAAATGCCAGTCAGGTATTATTGTAATTGTTACTGACAAAGTGCTTATGCATAGCTTAGAAATTTGTGATATTTCTTAGCAAGTGAGAAATATGAACTTGGGAAAGCCAACAAATATTTATCTTCATGAGTCTGGAAATGCACTTCCGAAGAACATAGATTTTTCCCAGAAGTTTGGCTTTAAGAATTGAAGTTTTCAAAAATATTTACTTAAAACACAATATTTTGCATGTGTTTTGCTTGTAAATAAAGGATAATGTAGTGTAGAAGAAGCTTATTTAAACTATGCATACAAATATGCATGAATGCCAATTGGATTCAGTTTATCCTGGCTTAATTTGAACTTGATGGGTTTTTTTACACAAGCTGTACTGAATAATTGTTGCTTATTTGGGTGCACTTTATCAGTGAGCACGGCAATCACAAGCTCAGCCAAATGTTCATATTTTCTTTGATTGCCCACAGCCTTAGGTTTGAAGAAAAGTCAATCAGCAAAACGATTCTTCTTAGCATCTGTCAAGGTACTGATCACATTACCATAATAGCAGTCAGAATAAGCAGAATGGCTCTGATTCCTCTTTCAATTACCCTGGTTTCAGCCTTCAGTAGATCTCTGCAGTATTGGTTTGCTACTATCACAAAACATGGAAATGATGTGAAATTAGACCAAAGTCTTTACAAGTAGTTGGTATCACCACAGTGAAGAGTGAACAGATTTTTATCTTCGTATGAACTTATATTAATGTGAGTTGCTCCTATAAAAGTATCTTTGATATGTTTTATACTGGCATATATTTATGATGAGTTGTTGACTGAAGGGGTATTTTTTCCAAGCATACACTAAAACTTTTAATAAGCTGAAAGTTGAAATGTATTGCACCTGTGTGCAAGAAACCTAAGCCTACTAAAAGTTTCTTTGAATTTATTTTAAAACTTTTGGAGACCTTTAAGATACATCAAGCTTTATATTTACTGCACAAGCAATGCTTTTCAATTCAATAGTATTTTCATGAAAGTGTACACAGACAATTAAAGGGTTTTTTCCTTTTTTGTGTATTTTTTTCAGATGTTCTGAAATTATCTAACACACAGAGTATTTGCATTTATTTTCAGGAAGGATACAGCTCAAAACTGTCTTGACCTTTTTCTCCTTTCATTCCCAGGTGTTTCAAATGTGTCTTTGCATTTCCTGCATAACTGGATCCTTACTCATTAAGGGTAAGACTTCTTTTTTTTGCAATCCTGATAGGAACAGTAGTAACAAGGAGAATGCATGGTTTGCATCTGTGTTAATTTAAGAATTTACCATGGTCTGGAGTTCTCCCCTGCTCAGGAATGTTTTAATTTACAATCCCCACCTGCCTGTCGGACAGCCAAATACATTGAGCAAGAATTATCATTCCATTTCTTGTGAATGGAAAACCATCCAAATAAGTCTCCTTACCTGTTAAAAGAGGGCTTTGGTGTAAACATTTCCTCAGCTGTACTTGGTCATCTTTCTCTTCCTTTGTAATCCTCTTTTGTCATGTGCATAGTGTTCACAGGCTCTGGGCTTTACCCTTCTCTGCTCTTTGCCTTGTTACAGCTCTGTCCTCTGTGTGTGTGAGTTAGCCCATGGTTATTTACAGAGATTTCAAAACAAGCATCAAGCTCTGTATTCCTTCATTGTGTTTCAACAGAAAAGGGCTGAATGCTATCTGGCTATCGCTACTTGCCTAACAAAAATACTCCAGTGTTGTAAGAGCAAGAGAGCCCTGAAGTACTTATGCATCTCATTAGAGTTAAATGTATCATTTCCTACACCAACACAGCTGAGTTCCACTTGGGTAACGTGCATCCAAGTTTGCTGTATATCTATATGAAGTATTTATCGTTGTGCATATTAAGAGGGTATTAATTAAATGTGCTTGCATAGGTTTCAGCCTTTAGTTGGCTTTCAAATTTCTGATTTCACTTTCATCTTAGTTTTATAGTAGATAATTCTAACCTACTCATTAAATTTAATGAGTAATCACACTGGCTAGCTGCTGTTTCTCCATGGTACATTTGTGTCATCAGAAAATTATGCAAAAGGTGAGAAATGAATGCACACATGCAGAACTGCATAATGTCTTGAAGTAGTCAAGAATCATCTAAAAAGGAGTTTTTTCAGGTATCATCAGTTCATGTGTACTGTCCTTTTTTTTTAATGATTTTTATTTTTTTATTGCTTTGTCCAGAAAATTGTCGTAGAACGATGTGACAGTTGTTCAAATGTGGTTCCTCAAGATATTATGGGTTTGTTTTGAGATTAATGTGTTTAGAAAATGAAATAGACCAACTTTCATGTGCAGAGGGGAGGTTTCACATGGTCATCAGTGTGAACCTGTCTCCCTATTGTTTTCATCTGGCTTGTTGCAGAGACAGTCCTCAGGAGGACTGTAGCACTGCTTGACCCATATGCTTCTGTGTGGTAGGAAAATAACACAAAAACTGGGTAGCCCTTGTCCTTGCCTATTCCTAATCCGGATGTCTGGGTGACCCAGACAGGCTTTGTTTGTGAGTCTGGCAGCATGTTAGTGTGGCTGTGTATTGACTGAGCCTGCTCACCCTACCCCCTTGTCCTTCCTCCCTCCTTCAAATACCTGATCTTAAAAGTTAAGCCTCTTGTCCCCCTTTTCAGATGCCCTGTACTTTTCAGTGCCACAATAAAATGTGGCTGCTCCATGAGAATAGCACTCTTGCAGAGGAAGCAACTTCAGAAATGTCTGTTTAACACAGAAGTGGGCTTGGGAAGGGAGAGGAGGGAGAGCAAGGGACAGGGACATGGCTGCAGCCAGTGCTGCAGGTGTTAGTGGCACGGTGTTTCCCACAGAGGCCTGCAGTCTTTGCTACTCTTTCTAGGTGCGGTTTGTATAAACCAGTTTTACTGCTGCCTCCTAACCAGGGGGCTGGTGCGACCCCCATTTTGCAATGACTCTGAGAAACAAACCTTGACCACTGCTGTATATCAAACAGTCACGTGGGGTGCTCCCAGAGTGGGCCATAAAGATTTCTCACCCTCCAGCCCATCATCCTTTTCCCACGTATTTGCCACTGCTTCCTTATTTCCTTTTTCCCCCTACGTTTTTCTCCTTTCTGTTTTACACTGAGAACTATTTGTTTTATTGTGTGTTTCTTTTATGCAGGCACCTTTGTTTGACTGTCAGTATTATAATTAACTGCTGTCCCCCAGCACACGGGGAAACAATCTCAGTGTGGGTACCAGTGGACTTCCTCCTACCCAGTCAAATATTTCCAGTCAGTTTGAAGAAAAACACCTTATCATTTCAAGTGGAATCACTACAGTTAAAAAAGGGAGAGCAGTGGGTAGGTGAAACCCTGTTCTATTCAGAAATAGGAGTACTGTGGAAATTTTTTACAAATTAAAATTCCATTTTTGGCCCTTTCTGACAATAAACAGCTTTGATCTTAATATCTGTGCATTGAGCAAGTCTGCAGGCCTAGAGCAAAGTGGATATTTGTAAAATCCTTCAGAGGAATAACAAAGGGATAAGTGATCCCTATACATCCAAATCAGAAAGTTACTGAATAGTGAATATTATGAAGATTATATATTTATGCATTCTCCAGAGCCTGAGCCTTCACATCATGCTCTGTTATCTTGTGAGCCAATTTTGGCAACAGGACCACAAAGCAGATCTGTTTTCTTACCTGAGCTGCCATTGGGATGATATTCTAATAAAAAATGGCCAAAGCTCAAGAGACTGTATATAAAGAGAGTATTTTTTTTAATATTTGACAGAAAGAAGCTTTTATGTCAATAAAAATCACTTCAATCTAAATCTTTCCACTTCTCATTCACTTAACATTGTGTGCTGTGATGGACAGCGCCTGCTCTAGGAGTCGAGAGGTCAGTGGTAATACGCTAACTGACTTCACTGGGCTTTCTGTGTAAGATACTGAGTAAACTAACAAATAACAAATTAATATCTCCATTTGAGAATGTTTCAGAAACATTCTGCTGTTAAATAGATCTGACAGGTACTTACATCCAGTTGTCTTTAATGTACGCAGAAGGAGAAGTGATGATAGAAGGATCCATCAGGTATTCTGCTTACTGTATCATTTGGAAAGTGATTAATTTCCCATTTTCTTGTTATCTGTCGAGGGCTTATTGACACTGTTTGTGGCAGATGTTTTTTTTTGTTTTAAAATCATGAAGGAGGTTGAGTGATTATCCTTGCTGAGCCTCATGTTGCTCTGAAAATACCAGCAGTGTGAGAAAAAGCAATAATGTTAGTCACTTGGGTGTAGAATGGCTGACAATCAGGAAATTGAAAACTGCTGCTACTATTAGATTGTAATAGCTCATGAAATGTATGCTAGGCATTGAAAGGCAAACAAATAGTCAGCATCATCCACCAAAATGCAGATTACCAAATGATAGTGAAAGGAAATCAGATAACAAACTGAAGGCTTTTCCTGGAGAGTAAACTCTGGACCTGAACAGAAATTCTGGCACAATCAAGAAAGGGAAAACATGCACTGGCTTCTTATTTGTGGATTTTATCATAACCCATCGAGGAGATGGCCTTGATTGATTGGTCTTCTCCTATTTATAGAAATTATGTTTTAGTAGTGTATAATGTAATGGCAGCATATTGGATGGACTGAATTTTAATTTTCATCTGCATTTTAATCACTGTGCTAACTAGAATGTTTTAATACTTCAGCAAGATTTAGCTAAAATGTCTTTTTGATGTTAAGAAAAATATTTTTTAGATCGTATCAGGGAGCAGAGAAGACACTTATATCCCAGTCTGCTGCTGAATTCTTAACAACTCGTCTGTCTTACTGAAGTTAGGTGTGTTTTGATGGAAATCACGTCCCCACCCTTGAGAAACTGGAAAAAAGTCAAGGTCTGGTAAAGCTCCTGAGAGAACCTAGACCAAATACGTCCATGGTAGCATTGTAGGCTTTGGCTCCATCTTCTCTCATGAGAACAGAGCCTTCATTCATGTAGCTGAGAAAAAGGTAAGTGCAATTTTGGGTAGAGCTGCACGTCTGAGTATCTGTAGGCTTGCAGCCTTCTTCATTGTAATAATCTTTGATGTCCTTATTGAAAAAAAAAATAATAAATAGCTTTAGAGCAGTCCAGTCCATGTTATTCTGGACAGAACATTACCTCAATCTGCCCCAGGTGACATATGTCGTGTCTCTAGCTTGGACCCATCACTAGTTCTGGTTCCACTATCTAAAAAAAGATACTGGAAATTTTGTGTTCCAGTAGTTTGCAGGTCTTGGTCTAGTTCTTGTCTTCCATTTCCCATCAATAAAAAGGGTAATTTACCTACCTTATGGGATCTCCTACAAGGATAACATGAGGTTGTGAAGCACTCGGACACTGTGGGTTGTAGGAGAGTGGCGGGGAAAAAAATATCAGTTTCCTATCTTGTGTTTGATAGTAAGATGGGGACTGCTACAGCTACAAATCTATACACACTAAATGTGAAATGATCAGCCTTGCTGCATACTGCCAATGGCCAGATCAGCATCTTTTCTCTTAACGCTTTTTCCAGTGCTGTTGCTCAGTGCTTGCCAGGACATGTAGTCAGATGACTGTTTTTTGAGTCTGGGTGGTCTGGAGTCAGAGTGAAATTACAGTGATAACAGTGGGTGAGTTTTGAACATTGAAAAAAAGAGAATGACCAATCCAGGTAGACAAGACATGACTTTATTAATAAAATTTGTATTTTCCTCTTTGAGGTGACAGTTACCAACTTTGGTTCAAAAATAAAAGAAAATATGAACAGCAAGAAGTTGACTTTTTGAAATCTCACTTTTACATGTATAAACGTGCATTATAAAATACCAGTTGGAATTGAGCCAGCAGAAACTAGTACTATTTAATTTAACAATTTATAAGACATAGAAACAAACATTTCAAGTCTTACATATATTATGAAAAATAATTACAAAAGGATTTGTGTTGTAAAGCTAAAATGTAATTTCTACTTCCAACTACCTGAATAAAATGTACAGAGGGAAGGCCAAACCAACTTTTTTTTGGTGAGATTTGAATAGCAAATTGAACAGTTTGGGTCAAAGACAGCTCTGTAGGAAGCAGTCCCCCCGTATGTTGCTTAGCAACTATGTAGAATCACATGACCTAGACATATTGCATCCCTGGCCTTCAAGTGAAATAATAGGAAAAAATAATTCATATTAATGGGATGGGCAAATATTGTATGACCATTCTGTGGAACTATTAGTATCCAGTTCAGGAAGCAAGCACCCATATTTGCTTACATAAAAATCTAAGTAAACACTGCAAAAAACCATAAATAACTGTTTAGAATCCAGTTTTAATATTTATGCAGACCAAATAAGCACAATGAAACAAATTCAGATGAGATTAAAAAAAAAAGGAAAACTATAGGCCTAATTTATTTCACACAGATTTTTAACAGATTGTTTACACAGAAATTGTTCTTTTTTTTCTTACATATTTTCCCCACCCAAAAATATAAACTTGTTTATTTTAGGTATATACAGGTGTGTTATGAAATTCTGGAATTAGAAAAGAAAATAAGAAGTCTGAGGTATAGCACCATGGAACACAGCACCTTTGAAGGTACCTTCATTATTGAAATTCATCATCACAGAGTGAGAGCAGCAGAAAAGAGTTGTTTGAGTGTGCTGCTCAAGATCTTCCAGTTCTGCCACCTTAAGATTTGTTGGCGACTTCAAATAACAAAGCTCTTCAACAACAATATATACAAAGGGATTTTATTATTAATCAGAAATTGAACTGGCTTCACTAGCAAGTACAGCTTTATTTTTTCAGAATACATACACAGCATTGACAATGTAGTTTTGTAATTATAAAATAAGAGCCAGATACAATTCAGAGACACATGCAAGTTTTGGAAATGGACAGAGAAATAACAGTATAGTACTGTACATAGAATAATTACAGTTTATTAAACATTTTCTTAACACCTCTGTTGTAATGGGAGGAGCACCATGTCGTTTGTTTTTTTACAGCACCAAAGGAATCCAAAGTGGGGGTGTTCCTAAAGTGAGCCCTATGTTGTCTGTCTGTGCCACAGCATCTTAGCAAAATAAGTTTAAGTCATGTGATTCTGGCCCTACAAGGGCAACAATTACTTTCTAGATAAGACATACATACACAGCAAGACATATTTTCTATGCCATCCTTATTCAAAACTTGCATGTGGCATGAAGTGGGTTGGTAGCACCAAAGTGCAACATTTTTGTTGGTCTGATTTTGTCTTAAGCTTAACCAAGGAAGCAGACAGGACCGACCTCAAATCCGAACTTCTGGTTCTGATCACCAAAGTCATTGATCATCACATCAACTATAGGCACTTGGTCTATTTTGGGTGTATTGATTTCGATCACCGTCTTTGCGTAGCCCTTTCTTGACTGTTAAAGAAGCAAAAATAAAAGCAGACATGGTTATGTATCAGAGTATTAAGCATGTGCTGTAGATCTTCATAGGTTGAATTTATAAATTATTGCCTCCTCATGCACCAGATATTACAAACTCTAAAGTTTATGTTTTCTTAGGAAATGTGACATGGAATGTTTGATAATAGAAAGAGATTGGCCCATAGCTTTTTGACTTATTAAAATAGGCCTACAAATGAAAAATTATCTGAGACATTTAACGTTTCTTAGAGAGTTCTGGGTTCACATCTATACTATTCAATAAATAATAACAACATTCTCATAGCAGTCCACATGTCCTCCTTGTGAAGAACTAATTAGTTCTGAAAGACAGAAGAAAGATCCGCTTCTAAGAAGAAAGACTGTAACTGTCTCACAAAATATTACAGCAGCTGTTTGGACCTGAAAGAAAGTAGCAGCCTGACAGGACTGCCAGCTGATGCCCTTAGGAACCAGGTTTGAAAGGCACACTCTTCCTTCCTAACAAAGACTCTGTACCTCCTCTAACTATCATCCAACCGAGGCATCATGTTAGTTACCAGGACTGCATTTTGTTCAGGTGGTCTCTCATATCTTGCTGAGACCCCTTTCAGCTATGCCAGGGTCTTGGAGTTTAGATGAGCATCCAGCCTGGTAGAGCTGAGTGTTCTCAGTTTAGTGACAGTTACACCCTAAATCACTTCCACGTCTCTCTAGAGCTCTACACTCATCCACTGTTGATAACAAAAGCAAAATAAACACACAGCACGTACAGAAAGGCTGACATGAAGCAGTTATGCATTAGAATCTCATTACTGAGGCAAGGAGACTGCATCTACCTCAGCTGCATCTCTGTCTCCGAGCCAGGTATGAATCCTAGCACTTGTAGGTCTCTGATGCTCTATCACTGACTTCTCAGGAACTGCCTTCAAAATGCTCCTATATCAAAACTCAAAATAATTAATGAGGCTTTAGCTGTCACATGCTCCTTTGATGTCTTTGTTTCAAAGTGTTCAGTGCAAACCATTCTATTTCTTAAAAGAGGTAGCAGTTGCTATGCCTACAAAGACACTGCTGGAGAGGTGGTCAGAGAGCTGATGCA
The DNA here is from genome assembly GCA_013398125.1 of Aegotheles bennettii. Classification (NCBI taxonomy): domain Eukaryota; kingdom Metazoa; phylum Chordata; class Aves; order Caprimulgiformes; family Aegothelidae; genus Aegotheles; species Aegotheles bennettii. Next base: position 277,777 of record VZRW01010110.1, on the reverse strand, counting down.
TGTTTGGACTGCTCCAGGGATGAGCTGAGCTGAGAGAGGATTCTAAGAAGTACAACTGACAAACTTTGCCCACCTTTGACTACCAAAAAATTAGAAAAGGAGGTCACATATCAAACTATGTAGTTGATTCGCTATGTTTTATGTATGGCTTAGTTCATACATGATTTTTACTGTATTCACTAAATATTCTGTCTGTGTATGCCTTGATTTTGAGTAGAAATATATTCTGCTGATGGGCTGCCTCCCCTGATGATGCTTTTTTGCTTCTGTTCTTCTCTTACACTGTGCTCATACTAGCAGATAGTCTAGTTTCAGCATGTTGGTGCTGACAGCCCTTGTCCGTGCCAGGTTTTTTGCTTGGCTTGTGTTGTTTTTTTGTTTGTTTTTTTTAATCCTGTACATATATGAAAATTAAATAAGGGACTAGTGTACTGTAGTTAAAAATCTACTATAAGGTAGTCTATTTAAAGTAAAGTGTTTAGAAAGCTTATCTCAGAAGAAAGCTGTGAAAAAATGAATTTGTTTGATTTCTACTTTAATTGACAGGTGGGTTTTGTAAAGACTCTTCTGAACCTCTACTTACTGCACAGCCGTCATGAAGAGCTTTGATGTAAGGATTGTTGTCATAAGATATTTCTTCATCATTTGATCCTAAGAATCTTAGTGCTTTGTCGTAGCTGTCAGATGACGCATCGTGCCAAGCTACGGACTGATGACAGTTGTAAGTGAAATTTTGTCTGGCAGAGGCACTCAGTAGTTTAAGGAATGTCATTTGGACCATATTAATGGAATTGCCTTCAACATCCAAATAGGAAAGCTGGAAAACATAAGAAGTTACCTGAATACTTGCCTATTTCCTTTGTTAAAATGCAAAACAAAATTATTGTTGACAAAAGAACCACATAGCTTTCCTTAAAAAAAAATCAACCAACATATAACATTTTACGGAGTTTTAATTCAACAAAGCTATGACTCAGTAAATAGATTTTCATGTTCTAGCAAAATATTTAGGATGAAGTGCTACATAGTCTAGCTTCATTCTGATGGGAAGGATAGAGAATTACTCCTACCATAAAGTGTAAGACAGCAGAAACTCTTCAGGAGTCTGATTTTAGTTAATTATAAAATTATGTCAGCCTGCAGTCTCCTCTTTGCATAGTCAGTATATTTCCAGTTACCTAGAATGGGGCAGGGGCTCCAGCTGCTTTACTAAGGTTCAGTGGTGCCAGAAGCCAGATCCTTGCCATCAGCTGTGCAGGTGACCACTGGGATCATTGTTGGACAGTACAGAGCGAGCTCCTGCTGGCCAGTGGCCATATAGCTGCTCTGATATTTAGGGCAAAAAGACTGGGGCTGAAAAGTCTTTTCATTATCTAAATATTTATAAAATTTCTTGGGATCTGTTGATTACTGATAATGTACTTGGTTTTTGAATAACTGTTATGTTGCAGTGAAAACTTACAAGTTTGCCTCGCTTAAATTCACTAAACCAAGATCCTGGATTTTCCTTTGGCCACGATGAAATTCTAACCTGTGTGGTAAAACAGCAGAGATAAAAGTATTTAAAACATATGTTAACAGATATGAAGGTTTTACATTACCTGGGACAAATTTCACATCAGAAAGTACAGCATGGTTCTTCTTTCTGAGATCTCAGCCCAAAGCTCTAAAATAGGATGTTTTTCTTGTATAGAATGCCTTCAAATTAGTGACTTTAAGTGGAATCCAAGGGGATAGCTTATAAAGAGTGCTAGTTCTATTTAAGGGAGACTGTTGGCATTTGTTAAGATTCAGGTAAACTGCTGGTAAAATTGATCCTGTGAAGAGTGTCTAAATTAGAGTTTTCACTGGTGTTGATGCTGATAGATCTCTCTCATTTAGGCAAGCTTTTAGAAAGACTTCCTCTACACCATATGCCCCATCAGAGGCAATTTATAACAATGAGTGAGGACACTGTTAATACATAGTGTTTTACATCTACTTTGCATAGGTATAAATGAATAGATATAAATGAACCCACAAGAGAAATGCAGTAAAAGTTTAGCTTTTAGGTGACTTAATTCTAGATGATGCACTTTAATTGGCTGCACAGCTATGTTGCCTTCTGAAATGCAGTGGAAGGCTAGCAAGCAGGTGCAAAGATTTCCTATCTAAGCAGAAGACTGAAAATGCTGTTTGTTAACTGTAGGTACCATTTTACCACTTCATTCAGATTTATGCAAATTTCAATGTAATCAGAAAGACAGATATATGAAAATGTGACAGTGTAATTATCCTGTTTAGTTCAACATTGCAACAGCATAGTAGAATCTGTCAATAGCCAGCTGAAAACACAGATTGGTACTTACTCCTTCAGATTTCTTATCTGGGTAGATGCAGGTTTCCCCACCTGCTGTGAAATTGCAGTATACTTTGAAGGAATCTCCAGAACAGCCCTGGTTAGGATCGATCCAATATTCCCCTAAAACAAATGAGAAAATATTTGCCTTATATAGTAGGAATGGTATTTGGAAGATGCAGATTTTACTGCTACCTAATAGTTCTCCAAAGCTTGTAACAAAGTTATTTTATCCGAATGGTGAGAAAGCAACCTTTTTTTCTGGCTTGTGATTTGTTGCTGTTGTTACTGTTTATGAAAGATAACACTAGGATCAAAGCCTGGTTTTTTCCATGTCTTTTTGGTTTTGTCTGATTTTACTTCAAACCATGACTGTTGCAGGATACTGCTGAGGTTTGGGAGGAACTGCGGAGACCTCAGTCTAGAGGAGGAAGGAAGGACATTATGTGTGAAACATACATTGCAGGTCTCAATAATTTGGCTATTTCAGTATTATCCTTCAGCTAGAAGGACAATTTGTGCCTGTGTTGATAGCACTCAGAAGCAGAGCAGAGGCAGTGTTAAGCAGAAATAAGCTATGGCTTAGGTCAGAGAGCAAAATCTGGAGTAATTTGCCTACCTATATACATTATCTACATAAAAGGGTGGCTGCAGAGGGCTTGGAGGCTGTAGCTGGCATAAGCACCTAAAGCTTCCATTGAGAGAGAAATACCTCAAGCAAAGATGTTTTTTACTACTGGGTTATCAAGCTGCAACACTAATGAAACTTCAGGCTGCTTTAGCTGATAAAATCACCTTAACTAATGCTTGGTTAAGGGACAGAGTGGGAAAGACAGTTAAAACTTGCATGAGGCTTCCCATAGTTTCAGAGTTCTACCAGACTGGCACGACTGAGAGTTTAGGCCCTACAACGCTAGGGTGAGTGAAGGCTGGGGATGAAAGAGAGCTGTAGTCAATCCAAGGTCTGTGAAAAAACAGCACTTCTTAAAATCTACCATTCTAATGATAATTGTGACTTCTGTGATGTGGGTTCTCATCTCCAGATAATTCCACAGCAGGACAACAAATTATTTTCTGACACTACTGTTCTAATCCAGTTTCAAGCAAATAGTGGAGGTTTCAAAGAGGCATGACAAATCCTTTCACCAGTTCTGTCTTCTGAATGCAGGGTGTAGACATCTATGGTATTTTAAAATTCTATTGATTCAGGCTGTATTTATTGAAAACTGTCTTTCCTATCTGTGAGTCCTGTCCCTGGAGAATTTGGTACTTTACTTTTATTCTGCATTTACTTTTATTTTAAAATCAAAATAAGATTACTTTGATATGAAGAAAGCTCCAAATAATAAGCAAATACTGGTAAATGAAGAAGGTGAATGTGTTCTATCAAAAACATTGATAATTATGGAGATACGGAATTGTAGAATATGTACTTTTCATATAGCACATACACTGCTTAACTACTCCTCAAGGCAACCATCTGTTTTTATCTATCTGGAGTGAAAGCAATGAAATATTGTTAACTGTCAAAATCTATTTTTCCTCCCATTTAAAACCAGAAAATTATTGCTTTGAACTGGGAAAAATATCCATTGCAATCAAAGAAAATATGAAAGGATGAAAACTCTGAGGATTTGGTTTCATTTCAACCTTTCCAGGGGGGTAAACTCAGTTATTAAAAAAAGAAAACAACAAAGAATAAGTAAATCAAGATAGTTCTGCAGAACACAGTGTCTTGTTGATACTCTGCATTTTATTAAGCAAGTATTTAGTAGCATTAAACAGTATCAGAGAAACTTGAATGTCTGTTTGCTGAATGATGTATAACAAACAGTGGTCATGCAGTAGAACAAATTACTGTTTCTAAGGGAAAAATATTAGGAATTTTTTTGAGTCATAATCAATAATAAATCTGACATAATACCAAAGCTATTTTTTATTATTATGCTAAGCTTAAGTATATAGCTACTAAAATAATTCTCGTTTCTTTTAAAAGAAGCTGCTAGCTATCCCAGCATGCTGACGTATGTGATTTTACTTTCCATTGATCTAAACAGAATCAATCTTTCATCTCTCTCCTGTGTGGATAGTTCTGGAAATGCAAGGCCCACCTTTCAAAACAATAACTGTTTTTTATTTAGCACTTTAAAGAGTTTTAAATCTAAAACCAGATCAGGGTATGTATTTAAAGAATTTTGGCTTTTACCAAGACAACATCTCTTACTTGCATTTTATAAACTTTTATACCTGCAAAAGTGGATTTAATGAGACTGTATTTATTGAGCAACTATATCTACCAAAAATTAATTATTCTGCTAAAGTATCTTAGGAGGTCATAACTTCAGCCTTGTTTGCCTTTGTCATGCAATTTTAACATACCATCTGGGAAGTCTGGGTGGCAGAGTTGCAAGTCTTTGCAAGTTCGGGCTGGGTTATTCTGAGTGCCCATTGGATACTTCATATGCTCAATGTCTTGCTTCAGTGAATTCAATGAACCAAAGATCTCTTCCATGCCATCAGAATAATCCAGAATATTGTCACCAGCATCAGATAACATGTAATCAGGAGATCTTCTTGTCTTTTTGGGTGACTGGATTGGCAGTGGCTGGATTACCTCACCCGGAGGACCCTGTGTGGAAAATAACATACCTGGTTACCTTTTCTGCTGTTTTTTTCAGCTGCATAAATACACAGAGGAAGACCACAGAATGTGGCTTGGAGATGCTTTGAATGATCTTTCTTCAAATTCTTTATTTCTTTATTTCACTTCTTTCAGATTTATGCTTATGTACTTTGATTCATTTGCATAAAAAGATGATTGTAGAAGGCCAAACCATTGTTGTGCTCTAAACTCGTCCCACTACATTGCTGTTTGGGCAAGAGTGTGTTGCCCTCACATAAGTTAAGGGTGCAGAACTGACTTGCAATTGTCTCTTTATCCCTGACAATTCCCTCAACAACAGGCAGAGCCTATAACAAATGCAAACTGTGAATGTTTCCTATGATAAAATTTTAAAATTCCACTTGGGGTCTATAAAGCAATATTTCATTCCAAGAAATTGAGACACTTCAGATTTGGACTGTTTTCATTTTAGATTGTTATGATATGAAAAAGAAACAGTAGAAACAGAAGAGTATTAACAGGAAAAAACCAAAATAATTCCATTTCTTGTGCTTCAATATAACACATTAAATAACTGCAAGGGGTTTTTTTGGTTGGTTGTGGGATTTTTTGTGTTTGTTTTTGTGGGTTTTCTTAAGTTTCCAATGGCTTTTTTCGGTGCAGACAATGTATTTTTGTGTCTGGTACGTGTTTACTGGAAAATGAATTTTCAAACAATCATTAATATTTTACTTATCTGGAAGTTCACAAATTATTTTTTCTACCCTTGTGAAAACAGGATCATCATGTCATGTAATGTGCATGCGTGTCAAATAAGAATTCTTACTTACTGGAGGACCAGGTGGACCAGGTAACCCACTGTCACCCTTTTGACCAGCAGGACCCTACAAAACAATGAAACAGATGCAGTGTTGACCATGATACACAATGTTAAAAAATAACACACACAAAGGTTAAGTAAAAACAAAAACTACTTTGGAGAATTACTCACACTGGATCCTTTGGAACCTTTTGGACCTTGGGGACCCTATGGGCAAGAACATATAACTGTAGTTGGAGTGTATTCCACACAACATGGGAGTGTTTTGAACAGGAGGACTGGATGAAATTACTTACAGGTAAACCAGGAGGACCAGGGGGCCCAAGTGGACCAGCAGGACCAGAAATTCCCTAAGAAAGAATAAAAGAGTAAGTACAGAACTAAAGTATTCTTCATACTGGACTAGATTAAAAAATGCCTATCTATGGAAAAGGCAGTCCTGCTATGTGTCCCACCCTGACGAGTTTTAATTGAGGCCATTTGCTAGGGTCCAAAATAGTTTCTAAGTTTAAAATATTATCTGACAGTTTGAGTTGCTTGCAGTTGTTCTTCTGCTGCAGTACTTACAGTCATGACTCTATTCCCCTTCAGACTGTCTTGCAAACCTCACTTTTTACATAGTGCCTTAAAACATGGCTTAATAACTAGGAGAAAGGAGGCTGCTTTGTGTAGCGCAGTTAATGAACATGATGAAATTGGTGCTGCTGGTTTTATCTTCACCCTAACTTAGGTCTATATGTTTTCTTCATCTTCTGAAACACTCTTGAAATCTCCTTTTAAGCTGCTTAACTTCACTGTGTTTGTACAAGCCTAGGAAAACTTCAACCTTTGACAGGAGGAGGCTCTAGGTGTTAAATGTTTATAGCAACTTTATGTCTCTCGGAAGAGAGAATGAAAACAAATATGTTTTACTCACTGCATCACCCTTGGCTCCAGGAGATCCCTGTGGGCCAGGAAGACCCCTATCACCCTTTTCACCCTGTTCTCCTGGAGGTCCAATTAGGCCAATCAAACCAGGATGTCCCTAAACAAGACAGAAGAAAATACAGTTAAAACTCAGGACATATAAAGTAAATGTGCTTTGCAAATGCACAAATTAGAGCTTCAAATATCATCACCCACTAGACAACAATTAACCCGAAAACAAATTATTCTGAAAGCATATTCACTGTTGTTAGTTGGTCTTTAGACTTGGAGATCATTTTCAAGCTGTGACTGCTTATTCAGTGAAAGAGATCTAAGTGCAACATAGTCCTCACTGAAACGACTGATACAGAAATAATGGGATATCACAGTCCTGAGAAATAACAATACCTGTACATACCAACTTTTGCATTTAAATGCTACAAGTGTATTATGGAGTTGCACATTTTTTTCACACACATGTAATATAGCTGTATAAACAGCTGATTCAAGCACATAAAAAATTCAGAAGATATAGTCATATTCCTTTTTCTATATCATTTCTCTCTGATACACAAGGAAGCAATAAATTGTTGGGACTTTGTTAGAAAATTCTATCCTGGATGTCTCGATGCTTTATTTTGAAAGACAGCATTGTAGCTGTTAAACATTTACATTTTGTTGTTTTAAAATAAAAATCTCAAGTACTTTTTATTTCTACTTTGATTTTTGTAAAACCAACAGTGCTCTTTACAGCATGTCTTTGGGATTTTCATTGCAAGGAAGAATCACATGGTCAATAGATTACCACACAGGCAGTAATTTTTTTCTTTCTGTGTATCTCCAGGATATCAGGTGTGGCTTAAAACTTCGTGATTAATATTAAAACTATGGGAAGCTGATTGATAGACATGGTAAGTTGTCTTGCTTTCTGATACAAAACCCCTCATGTTTGTTATTGCTAATTTTATACAAACTTTTAGACTAGATCAAAATTACCAGGGCACAAACAATGAATAAAATATACCTTCTCTCCTTTGGAACCTGGGTCTCCTTTCAGACCAGGCAAGCCAGGTGGACCCTAAATAAATCAAGGGAAGTAATGTTAAAATAAGTTTTAACATACTGCACAGATCACGTTTTCTTGAAATGTTAAAAGGCAGTGTAAGTTGAAGTACAGAGTCATTCAGTGGTTGATGGTTGTGATTGATGGCATGTGATTTAGGACCCAAGATAAAGTTGAAGTGTGTGTTTAAAAAGGCATAATGATGCTACTGTAGCATTTAAATTACTTTATAATTAGAAACCTATAAAGGATTGTGTGATTAGAAATCCATGAAGCAGAGGGTCAACTAAATTCTTACAAAGCAGTGAAAACATCAAAATTTTTGTTGATTAGCCTAATTTTGCTTGTGGTTGCATTACGTGCTTTCAATTATTATTTCCACCTTAATTGCTGTACCTTATTTTAGTTGCTCATTTTATCCCTTTCATAAGACAGTGAAAAGTATCCTCTTAATTTGTTTTCTCTGAGTTTACTACAGCTCAGTAAGATTTTTGCAGACTATAAATCAGGTTGCTTATATGAACAGCTCCTCAGTATTGTTTTGTTGGAGAGCTACTTACTTTGTTTCAGCACTTGGGGTAGGTTTCAGAACTTGGCTAGGTCTTACTTTCTGCATATCTCTTGCAAAAAACACTGAATAACCTTGTTATAACTTGACACAAGCTTCTTTTCCCTGACAGTGCATTTTTATTTTTAGCGGGGTCATAAGAGCAATCCATTAAAGATACTATTTTACCAATAGTAAAAAAATATAGCTGGATAGGTGGTGCAGAAAAAGATTACATGTGAAGCTTGTTAAAATCCCTTTGGTTTGTTTTTTCTCCAGCTTTTTTTAAAAATTATTTTAATTCTTAATTTATTATTTTGTAAGAATTTTGAAGGATTTGAGAAATCTGAGGTTCGTAAGAATGGCACTGCTGGTTTTGTATAGTTTGTACAGAATGAGGTGAAAAATTCAGGCTATACAGTGCATATGCAAGCACAGATAAGGCCTCATTTCTCAGAGGCTATTAATCTCCCACTGAACATGTATGCATTAGGCGCAGAGCTGCTAGACTGTCAGTATCTCATCACTACTAGTCTCCTGCTGGCAGTGGACATCTGTGAAGTTATGATAGGGATAGCAGTAATAAGAGACCTTTTCAACCTGGCACAGATTCAAAAGTGCCACAACACTCCATGTACAAAATATTATTCTGTTCATATCCTTTCCATCTCTACTTCAGGATATCATTAGATGCAAAAGCCTAGGAAAATACATAATTCATGAATGAAAAGTGAATTTTTTAAGCTTTTGGAATACAGAATCAGACACTTTTACCTGCAGTGTGTTGTGCTCTACTGCAAATCTGCTTTCATATTCTTGTCCTGATAGCAATCTACCGCAGAGGGAGGGAGGGGAAGGAGGGAGACCTAACCTCAGCAACTTTTACATGTAAACTTTAGTTTCTTAAAATCCAAAATAAAGTTTAAGTTGCAGCAATGCATCTAAAAAAAGTTCTTGTTGAGCTGTGAGCCTGTGCATTTGGGAATATATAGTTCATTAATACACACGGCTTCAGATTTGAATTGAATATTTAAGTTCTCAAATATTGGAATAGAGATCTTTTGATGATGTATTTCGAAGCTTCTGGTGACTGACATGTGGGAAAGAGATGCTTATTGTTGCTGAATAATTGTTCATTGGCTTTTAGATTTTGGCACAGAATTGTAACGGAGGAGATCTATTTTCAGTTCCCTGATTTGTCCCCCATGCATTTTATTTGTAAATTGGGCACATCGTCTAAAAACTGGTGGTAGTTCCATCATAAACTATTTGGAGAGAAGAGGCTTTTATTGTAGGCTTAGCAGAGGGGAGTCCTTTTCCTTTCAGCTTCTTATTCATTGTTCCCAACCTCTGATTTACAAGTAATATGTTATCTAGGTCTTTAGACAAAATTAGAATATTAAAATGAAGGGCAACAAAGAGCTACAATGTAAGGTTTCCTCAGCATATTATTTGTTCATTATTGTTTTCTAAGGGACAGAGAAAAATGAAATTATATGTAGGTGCTGTTTTATTACCATCTATAATTATATACTCAGAAGTGTTCAACAGCTAGACCTCTGCATCAGATCACTCTTCATTGGAAAAAATCTTTCCAGTGTGTGGGGCATAAAAGTCTATGTTCTGAAATGTAAGTTTTGGAAATGTAAATAGTTACCCAAATACTTTCACCCACAAAAGTGTTTCAGTCAATGAAAGAAAAGGCAATTTTTCATGTTCACGTATGCACATGAACATGAAAGATCGGTTTAGAGTAAAAGTCTTAATTTATGCAGCATTTCAGTTTAAATTCCCTATTTTTTCCAGTTTCATTTTTAGATACTGGAAAAGTCTGATATGGAAAATTCATAACTATCATCAGGACAACAACTGATGTCCAGACCCTGCATTCTCACTGGTGAGGCAGGAGTGCTCTTTGGAAAGATACTGAGTTCATGAATATAGCTTAATCACAAAAACTTTCACTGTTAGTGCTACCCAAGGACCTGTATCCTTTTTATCTTCTAAATCCATATAGGAAAAGGAAAAGAGGATTTTCTTCACACTTCCTACTCACAGCCTTCCTTTTCCCCTTTAAGAACATAATTTCTGAAGTAGAGGATAGTTCTTTATTTACCCTATTCTTCTGAAGTAATCTGGTTGTATATGTTGACATAGTAAATCTTCTGGCCAAAATACCAGAGTGGATTTTACTTAGGATGTGATAACACTACTTGCAAACTGTAAAATACCATGAGAGTAACACTTTTTATTCTTTTTTTCCAACAAACTATAACAGTCGTGTTTTGTTTCAAAGCTTTTTCTTCCCAATGTGTCACTCAACCATGATAATAGAAGTGAACTCTACTTCGGTGAGTTTGGAGGGCAAGGGATATGAGATCTTTCCACTAAATTGGATCACCTTTGCTTGACATGTGAAAAATTAACCTGCTGGCCATATAGTCTAGATTTGAATTTCTGCACATACTGCTGAATAAGAACACCGGTATTGTGCTCACAGTGCTGTTTTTTCAGCTTGTTAAAAATAATGCACTAAAATAGCAAGTGAAAATAAAAGTAATTATATAATTTGATAATATGTAATCTATAAGGTTCCCTTACTTTAATCATACTATTAACACAGAGCAAAACTGTGGTATGCCCTAGATGCCCTAGAAACTGGGAGCTTGGTTCATTCAGACAGTTTGGTCATGATATCCTGGGACTGCCACAATGAGCAACAGACATGACGCTGCTGTTCATTTTAATAAAACCAGCGTGTTATCTTCTTTGGTAGAAGTCCGCTTTTGGCCCTACTTTCGATACATTTTTTCTTTCTCTAAGGAGTAGATATGATTTAAACTTTTACCCTATGAATAATATTTTCCTAGTCATTAAAATCAAGGAATGTACAAAATCACCAGTGCTAAGGAAACAAAATGATTTATGGTATTAAGCTTTGCTGATGTGAGGACAGAAGTAGATTTTTTGATTGTAAGCTTCATTCATTTTATTTTTATTTTTAACTATATTCAGGGGATTTCAATAATTTGGTTTTACATTGCCTTATTCCACTCTTTACCTGGTATAACTCAGCAGCATTCAGCACAGCTACCTACTAAAGCAGAGCAGTAAAGTGAAGGCAGTCGTATCAGATTTTACCAGCACAGAAAAACAGTAACTTTTTCTAAGGACTGACTTGTACATTCATTTTTCTGTAAATGCACAGACATATTAATGGTATATTTTAAAGGGTGCTTTTTCTGTTCTGGCACTGAAAGGAAGAGTACTCACCAGAGGCCCAGGAGGGCCATCCTGACCAGGCGCTCCAGGCAGACCTTGTTCTCCCTAGACAAAACATAAAGTTTGCTTTACCAAAGGATATATAAGAAATGCAACATTTAAAATATTACTGTATGCTCTGGTAACTTACCACAGGGCCAGGAATGCCCCGGAGACCCTCTGGGCCAGGTTTTCCTGCAGGTCCTTGTGGACCAACAGGGCCTGTTTTTCCAGGAGCCCCTTCTGCACCAGGTTCACCCTAGAAAGAACATAAGCAACAAGTCAGAGAGGAAGGGCTTACCAAGCTTGGCACTGTGGGATACACAGCTGCAAAGTGAGAGCAAAATTTCCTCACTCCATTTTTTTAAAGCTATTCTAAAACAGATTCCTGCACAGGACGGTTTTCTGAACAAAATTTCGATAGCCTCATACACAGATGAGGTGCCAGCAAAGCATGCTCATCCTGCTTTTCTGCAGAGGTGAGCTAAGTTGGGCCTGCAAAGGTGAGAGTCCACCATGTACTCCATTACATTTTGATACTAATTCTGGGTCCTAATTTGGATTTTACATTCTATCTATTATTACTTTGCTAAGTTTCACACTCAGTGTGATAATAAGTGCCATGATAAGCAATTTACTTTCCATTTATATATGGTTTACATTTCCATGCTCCTGAGAAAAATTTTGAATTTATTACCTTTGCACCTTTTTCACCTTGTCTGCCTTCAGCACCAGTTGCTCCAGGAGGTCCCTGTAAAAGATGGAAACTGAGCTCATAATCTCAGTTTTCTAAAATATGATAAGTGAGAAAATTCTGAATGTGCAATTTCCACTGTATTAATAAGTAGCAAATACTAACAGAAGAACATTAATTTCTGACATTTTATTTTTCCCTTTATAAAATTTTCAAGCACTTTAGAATACATAATAGAATATATCATCTAATGCCTCATGATTGAGTTTAAAAAAAATAAACAGCTTGGAAAAAATCAAAACAATATAAAAATAGAAGGGAAAGGACTATACTAATTTATGTATACAATAACAGTTTTAAACCTGCTTTGCTTTGGCTTCTGTGTATTCAGTTTATTCGGTTTCTAAAATGGTCTTATTCTACAGTGCACAGAATGGTATATACTTTTTTATTCTCTAAGTCAGAGGTGGGCTCAGTAAGCCTCTTGATTACATTTGGATAGCCAAAAATCAGTATGTGCCTTAATATTATCCAGTAAATATGAAGGGAAGAAAAATAAATCACATGACTAGAGGTTGTAAGTAATGAAAGGAGGACACTGACTACAGATAATGCTATCAGGTTTCCTGCTATTGCTCTACAAAAGCTCTGTTTGACTAAGGAGATAGAACTTGGTACTGCAAGAGGATGTAGAGATGGGATAAGGTTCAGGTGAAGTCCATAGAACAGGAGTCGCAGTTGTGTGGCAGCACTGTGGCTAACTGTTGCTGATATTGTGCATCTTTCATTCTCTTGAGGATTCAGTGAAAAATGAAAAGACATTTTTCTCCTCCAAAACATCAAGGGCTAATTTTCAGATGAGGGAATTAATACTCATAGCTTCAGTTATGAACAGAAGCAGTATCTAGAATCTAATGTACTCTTTGAAAATGATTCTCTTATATATGCTTAGTTTAGAAAAGAGGCACTTAGGATAATGGACCCACTGTTTTCCTACAAGGTTAATTTTTAGCCTGGGAAATGTCTTTATTACAAGTAGCTATTTCTTGTCAACCAATGAGCAGCTTAAAGCAAAAGGAAAGAATACAAGGTGATTTTCTGAATCTATAAAACTTACTCCCTGAGACTCCTTAAGTTCCTTAAGACAACAAGCAGTTTGTTATGTAGAAATTAAAAAAAAAGTTCTAACCATCAGCCATAAGAAAAATTTGATTACTTTAATTTTTTTACTGCTTTTTACTTCATGACAATAGATTAAAAAAATGCAAGCCCCTAAAAGTAAAGCACTAAAACACATTCTTGATTTTACAGACAAGAACTGTTCTTATAGTCAAGAATCTACCTGTATTGTTTGTGAGCTCAGGCCTTTAAACCAGAGTTTGTCCTAACAGCAGTTTTTTATACTAGACCTGGATTTAGCCCAAACTTTTTATAGCCTGATCTATTTCACCATCCGCTACTATTGGCACATACCTTGAGAAGCTCCACTGGTTTTAATTTAACTCCTGGAAATTTACATTCATTTTATAACTATTTACGTAGAAGTATATTAAGATCATTAATTTATTTCTGAAATTAAGCTTTCTCCAGGGTGGAACTGAACACCTGCAGTACTGTATGAACCTTTTGGCTGACAGAGATAGTTCTGGCTTTACATCAAAGGTAATGCAAAATGAATTAAATTACCCACAGTGGACTTTGGTCATTTGTTGTGGGTATCAACAGGTTGTTCTCTTTTGTATTTTTAAGAGCTGTAAGTGGTAGAGCACTTAGTTTTATGTCTTCAAAATATAGAGAAGCTAAAAAGCCCTGGGTAGTGTGGTCCAACTAATGACTCTTTAAAACAGGAGGAATAATTTAAATCACTACTCTTCCAATAATAATCTCGGATGCATATACCCCTTTTTGTAGGTTGTAATTGGTTGGGTGGATGGCAGTTTGCAGCGATGATAAGAAAAATTATTAGCAGGTATAGAAATAAGCTCAGGAATGTTTTAGAAACAGGACTTTTTTTTTTCTTACATGAATTAATTTACAAGCCCATTGTCTCTACTGCTTGAAAATTCCTTTCAATTAAGTTCCTTTATGGATGATAATCTACCCTACCTAAGAAACTGGTGAGGGTCGAGTGTGGTAGTTTGTATTTGAGAAATACAGTCTCTGCATAATCTAGAAATACAGCTGCAGCATGAATTAGCAGGGCTAAAAACACTGCGATCACTAAATTACAAATACAATGAATCATGATTGCTACACAAAAGGGGTGCATTCATTATCAAACAGTGCCAATGCTGCACCAAGCACAAAGCAGCTGAATGAACTGCTCTTTCTAACAGGCTCTGATTGCTGGCATGGCACAGATGGTGCTTCTACAGAGAAAGCTGGCTAATTATTATTTATCTTACCTTCCTACACTCGAGTTGTTGGAGGGTCTGGTAAATTTTAACTGACAGAAAAGATCTCAATAACAATCATTTTAAATTAATGCATGGCTCCCCACCCTCACCACCCCAGCTACCATGGTGATTTTTATGATCATTGTACTTCAAGTTTGGAAATGTTGCCTGATACATTTCACGCAGAACTGAGAAGACAAAAGAACTCATACAGAAACAAACTTGTCCTCAGTTTTTGTTATATCAATGTATTGGACATTTTTGTCTGCTCTTCCATATGTCAGAATTTCATTAGAATAATTTAAACTGTTGTTGATCTCTGTCTGTCATCTGACTAAAAACATGATTTCCAACACAGAATATCATTGCCACATTTCATTATTAAGACAGGAACCTGGTGTATTGTTAGATGTCCTGTGCATTTTCAGTCAAGAGAGAAAATTGGCTTAATGTGTGTGGAAAAAGTGGTGTGTGTACCCTGCATGATACTGTAGCCAAAATGGAATAAACCTCCTTTCTAGAAACACTTCCTTTTTTTCTAAGTTATTCAATTTTGTCTATAAAGGTAACTAACCAAATAAGCTTTTGCTTCTCAGAATTTAGAGGCTGGCTTTGTTGCAGTATTGACATCTGCTCTTTTATTGAAAGCAGACAGTATGCCCTCCAGTTTAGAACAAAAATGTATCTTAGTCTTGCACTTCCAATTCTAACATTTTAGATTGATATATTGAGCCTTATGTGTATGTGATCTGGACATCTAATTGACTCTAACGAAGAGTCTTTGTATTTACATTTCTAGATAAGCAGGCATTGGATCAGGAGGCCTTTGGAGATATTCCACTTCTCACTGATTACAACTCATTTATCTCCTACATTGGAAGAGAAGCTGGAAAACATTGCACATCTTCAGAAGCAGAGTCTTCATACAGTATGCTGCTGGACAGTGCTGATGCTGTTATGAGCAACAGGTGAACTGTACAGCTGAGAACTCTGACTGAAAAGCCCATAGCAATTTGTGAACTCATTGGTTGTCTTCCATTGCTCCAACAATAGAGTTAAATTTATAACACAGTTTTCATCTACAGAACATTTAAGAACACTTCAGAAGCCACATCATTCTGTAAGGTGGGTGAGTTTCATTCTTCTCTTTTTGCAGACAGAGAAATTCAGATGGCAATATTACAAATGCTGAACACACATATAATGGGAAAAGGATTAGAAAAGGGGTTCCTAGTCCCAAAACTGTACTGGACTATTTGTCTGTTCAGCTTGGGATGTAATATACATACATGTAATGCCTCAAGTTTTCTAGAGAATCTAGGCTGATGGAGTCTAGGCAGTGGAGAACTTGTCAAGGGATTCGATGATGGAAAGCTCACTGTGAGAGGAAGATGTCCTGATGAAGGGCAGCCATTTTCAGATCAGACAGGACTGGTAGGGCTAGTGTGGGGCCCTGGATGGTTAAGTCAAGTCGGCAGTCTGCTAGGAGCTACCTCTACCAAAAAGCCTGTTGTGCTGGATATTTTTATAAACGTAAGTATGATGGCCAATGAAGTGGTAGCCATTGTGTTTATCCTCTGAGGCAAGATGCTTAAATGGGCACTGAAATATCTAAACTGAAACAGGCTTATTGTTCTGACATGTACTTCCTAAGTGAAATTCACCATACTGCTTGTCTGTGTGAGTCCCTTGCTCAGTTTGCAAGGCCTCTGGTACTTATTGTCAAAGCCTTTAGAGCACCACAATAAAACAGTTTTGGTATTTGCTTATCTCACTAAATTAGTTTATTCTTGGCCTTCACTTGATAGTTGAATGTCACTGTAAGTATGTACCTGAAGCTGAAGTCTCTTAGGTACAGTGAGAAAACTCTGTGTCCACGTGTTTCACTAGAATTTGCTTCCTTTGTTGTAACTGGCAATACTAGACACAGATTGTTCAGAACTCTGAAACCTGATAATAAGACCGACCAGTGAAACTGAGTTCAGGTGAGTTCCAAAATATAGAGGAAGAGGGGAATCAATAACAGAATAAAGAAGGAGACTGTACAGTTGAGGAGTTCAAGGGACTAGATTTAAAAATATGAATCCTGAGTTCTGCCAGCTTGTCATTTCAGAGACAGATCAAAAAATGGTGGAATCTTGCTTTCTCGGAAGCCCACTTTGTAGGGCTTTTTATTGAAATTTATTCTACCATAAAAATGCTCTTCATTACTTTTCATCAGTTGTATGTTCATTCTGCCAGCAAAATACAAAGTTTTCAATCCTTCACTGTTTCTCTCTGGTATAATATCAATACAATACAGACTCCCTACATGCTTGAAGCATTCAGGTACTCAAGTAATGTAGAATGCGAGTCTACAGAATGTTTTCTTCAGAATTCAGGAGTGGGATTACTTGGCAATATGTAGCCATACATTTTCCCTACACTGGAAATCTGTCAAACTACAGGTGATAGGTATTTGTGTTTTTAAAGTGCTTTTTGTGTAGGTACAGTCAGATGCAATACACCCAATCTGTTAAGAATGAGCTACTGCCTTTCTGTATAATAAAGTAGGAAGTTCTAAAGTGATGCCAGACAAACATACTAATTGCTAATATTCAATGGAGCCATATATCAGTTGTAATGATAAGGCTGCTGATGCCACTGTAACTGTTTACAGTATTTTAAATGTTTTGCACGTTGGTGGAGCAAATAGATTATAGTGTAAAATAGATACAAATAATTAGGTGTGTCAGTTCACTCAAGCCTATTAAATAGAGCAATTTAACACATTTTATTAAATAGCTTTCAGCTTACATCTAATGATTCCCCCTCCCTTATTTTATAAAGTGTAAAAAATGCATCTAATTTTGTTTTCTGAAGCAGACCTAAAGGTTGATGCATCTACTGCAGTTCTGTAAGTGTAACATTATTTACTGGTTTTGATTAGCTATATTTGTAAAGCCTGTGAAGCTTCAAAGACTTGAGAAATAATTGAATGGCTTCATAAGTTACAGAAATGTCTGCTTGTTAATTTTGTATGCAGAGGGGATGACATAGGTTTTCACAAAAGCTGCAGGGAAATTATTTTATTTCAAAGGCTAAAGACACCAAAGCAGAGACATTCTTCCTGCTCCCTGCCAGCAGTCACATGCTTAAGGATGATGTCTTGTATTATTCTCATAAGCACTCACTCCTGTTAGCAGACTAACTCAGCAGACACTGAATTCTTACCCTAGCAGACACTGAATTCAGTTGGGTGAAAAGAAAAAGCACATTTATTGATAAGGAATATATTCTTCCCTCTGTATTTTTGTTTCCATGTTCCATGTAACCTATGTTAAAGGGTTTTCTCTGCTGTTTCTATTTTTTCATTTCTCCCATGCCATTACTTAAAAGAAACTTCAAACGTTATATATGAGTGACACAACATGGAAAGCAAGTCGCTTAAATTCTGTAGGACGTAATATCTCAGAAAGAGGAATGTACAAGAGAAAATGAGAAATTACTTACTCTTTTTCCAGGTGGACCAGGTGGGCCAGCTTCACCTGAAGGACCTGGTGGACCCTGCAACAGAAGTGGATAAAAGTACCACCTTTATTAAATGCAACAAGCATCTGCAATATGTCGGCCCTTTTCAATGGACGAGAAAGTAAGTACCATAAATACAAACAAATACCTGCTTATTCAACAAATCCTCTCTTAGGGTACTCTTTTGAAATTTTTAACAGCTTTTGTTACTGTACAAAATGCCATGATTCTTTTTTTCTCTTCCTGTTTGCAACAAAACATTTCAGACAAGAAAGTGGCTGCACAGAAGTAACATACGGTCTTAGCCTACTGCCTAATTCCATTATGAAGTTTCTTGCTTTCTCAGGTGCTGAAGTTGTTACTTTTGCTAAAATTTTTCACTTACATCTGTGAGTTAGCTGCCCCATGAGTGACTTTCCCTTGAAAAATCTTTTGTGCACTGATAGCCATTTGGCTACTTCATCTTGGTAAGCTGTGATACTCTTAAATATTTCAGGGTTGCTGAAGTGTTTGATAAGCTTTTCTTCAGGACCACAACACTCTAAAAGTACTAACTAACTGTTAAGTAAGACATAGAGATACTAATTCCCTGAATTTTGCAGGCCAACCCCGGTTTATAACTTCAACCACATGTTCAATATATTAGCATTTTTAATTTTCAAAATGCACTGTATGGGATAATTCCTTGACAATCAGAACTTCCAGAGCAGAAAGAGACTTTTCAAAATAGAAACCCTATGTTTTTGCAATTACAAAAAAAAATTAATGATGTTTTAATATGGGAATTACAGAAATATAGTAAGTTTGATGCTTAGTATGTGTATTGCTCAGATACTTCTTAACCTTCTGAAAGCAGAAACATCAAGATTTTGCATTGTTTCATCAGGTCATGCTAATGAAGATTATTTGGCTGCAGCATTTCTTTCTTATGCTCAAAGTTGGTCTATTTTTAGTGCTCCTCAGCAGCTCCAACGCAAATCCTTAACACATCATTTGTTTCTACTTCTAAAAGAAATAGGTATTTTTCAGTATAATATAAAAAGTATCCATTTGGAAAATACTTTAAAAAGTATGAATGTATAGAAACCACTGATTCAGCAGAAGATACTTTCTTAGCATAGGAGTGAACATGCAGCTGAAATAAATTGACAGAAACAACTCACAGGTTGACCAGGATCACCATCTTCACCCTTCTCTCCACCAACACCATCTTGACCCTACAGAATTCGTGCAGAAAATAAACAAAATACAAAATTCAGCTAAACTAAGTTCCATATACAAATATAAGAGCATTTTAATAAGGACACTAGTTTTCAAAACGTTTTGAAGATTTCTAAACCTTTTTTAAGCCTTAAGATAAATATGAACAGAAAAGCAGTAGACCTTACAGGCAAAACCTCATCCCCAGACAAGGAAGAGTCAGGATTAACTAGGATTTAGTGCAAACCAACACTAGGACCTAGGTATACTTACCGCTGGACCAGGTTCCCCAGGGGGACCAGGATCTCCAGGAAAACCAACTGGTCCCTAGATAAATCAGGAGGAAAAAACAAGGAATGTGTCATCTATTGACAAGCAGGTAGCAATCATCACAAATATTTTATGAAGCATATAATACCTTTAGTTCAAATGTAGAAAATTATATACAGTTCTATATGTAGCACAATTTCAGCAAGGCTCCACAGTGCTTTGTGTTAAAGTTATTAAGCTCACTTACTGGGTTACCCTTAGGCCCATCATCACCTGGAGGTCCTTTAGCACCTGGTGGTCCAGCTGCTCCAGGTGGACCAGCCTCACCTTTTTCTCCCCTTTCACCTTTTGGACCCTGTAGAACACACAGGAACACAAAAACGTCATGTGGACATTGAATGGCTAAAAAAAGGTTACAATGGCAAAACTGCTTTTTCAGACTTGGACAATATTACTCATCAATAAATGCTGGCATGTGAATGGGAAATTAGGATCTAGCCTCAGACTGGAAAACCTGTGAATTTCAGGTTGAGTGCCAACATCTGCACCCAGTTTGCATCAATGAACTATTTTCAGAGGGAAAAACATGCATGTCAAAGTTGATATTCTAGGAAGAAAAAATACATACTCCCTTAGGAAGTCTTCAGCTTTGTCCTCTAGCTGTTAGTACAAGATGTGGCTATAATTATAAGGAAATAAACTGCATTTTAAATGTATAAGTTCTTCACTGAAAATGTCAAGAAAACATACACAAGTACTCAAATAATCTGATTAAATGCTTTCTAAAGTAAGCACTACCAGATACCTTAGTTCACCACAGTAATGGTTAATAATAAGACAAAACCAGAATACTCACAGATGTTCCAGATTCTCCCGGAGGTCCAGGGTTACCAGCTTCTCCAGGTTCACCCTGTAAATGTGTGAGGATAAATTGATGAGTCATTACAGAGAATATTTCTATGAATTTACTCCTGTTATGACATATTCTTATGCTCATTCATGTGAACAGCTTACAGGAACTGTCTTTTATTTGATCTTCCTAAAGGGGGTTGAGTTGCACATGGTTTTGCAGAACTGGAATCTGAAATTCTGGGAGAGAATATATCAAACTAAGCTTTCAGTGAGCCAGGGAGACTAACCTTCCCTTCAGGCTTTGGAAGATCTTCCCCTTTATTATCCCATATATTCCAAATTTCCTGCTTGTCATCTTTCTTTCTAGTCACAGAAAGCCCAAAGTAGTATATTGACTGTGTATGTTTTTTTCTTTAGAAGATACATTTTGCCTTGAAGCAAATGTCTACAAATGAGAGAATACTAATTGGAAATGAATGTCAATGAAGTGAAGATATTGCTGCAGCTACTGTTAGAATAAACAATTACATAAAAGAAAACATAAAGATAAAATAATAGCGTAACAGTAAAACTTTCACCACAGGCCATTTACTGGTGATGGAAATTGTTTAGTAAAGCAGATGGCATATGAAGAAAATCAATGCAAGTCAAAGATTATACACTATTAAGTGAATATTTATATATATTTAATTCAGTCTCTTTTTGAGCTAAAACACAGTATTGGCTCAAAGACTCTCTTTGCAATTGTTCATTTTAAAGTTTATTATGACTGATTATTTTCTAGCTCAGTAGTCTGATAAATAAACCTTTATAGAAAGTTACTGTGTTAGTAGAATATTTAGCTATTAGCATCACAGACACACAAATCCGCGAAAGGATAACAGAATCTGTTTTGTGATTGTCTTGGGGTGCTAAGAACTGTATATTTGTATTCCAAAGGATTTCTCAATGTAACTGCTAATGGGGGGATTTTTTTCCCCCATATATATTCTTTTTCCAAACCAAATGAACCTTGCCAATAATTACGCCTGTAAACAAGAGTACTTCAGTGCTGAAAATGCATTTCACCCAGTCCCCTCTACTGAACTCAGACTTGGAATAAATTTGTGTATCCTTCATATCCTGTACGACCCTCTTTGTTCTATGACAATTCAGTTAATACAGCATACATGTCTCACATTTCCACATGGACAGTACAAGAGTATAAATCATAAAGTATGAATTTTAAACAAATCTTACGGTGTAGATACTGAAATTATTTTCATCAAAGCTAATGGCAGAACCATGAGCTCACTGGGTCCAGAATTTGGCCCAATGTAAATATTACATTAAATGAATAGAAGAAGATCCGAGTACCCAACTGAATTCCAGAATAGGTTAATTGACAGATTACCACAATTTTAGAAGCAATATTAAAATGTCTTTAGAAAGGACACTTTTAAAGGGTGAATTTGCCTTTAGAAACTGATATGTTTTATTAGACATACATAAATTTGCAGCAATCTTAAAAATGAATGATCCCTCTTAGTACTTAATATTAATTTGCATCTGTCATACAGCATTCATTATTTAAAAAGAATAGTCTAGTGGATACTTCAGGTCAAAATGCATTAAGTATGTTTTCTAGGAAAATTAATATTCATTCCTAATCCTCTGTACAGGGTTTACAGAATCTGCAGCATTGTTAGTATTGGTTTTTTGTCCATGCCTACTATCAAGCTAATTAAATTTGTGTAGCAGTAGAGAATGAGGTCTGCAATTGACAAACAAATTAATGTTATTCAAGTTAGTATATGTATCTAAAATAGACCTCTTCAACAGGTGTCCCCATTGCAGGACCAACAAAAGGAGTGACATAAGAATGCTAACTACGCCAAGTCTTGCCCAACAAGCACCTGTGCCAGTATGAACCCTTTCCAAGCTGCTCAGAGTAAGTTCTTTTTCTGCCTTTCTGCCAAATGATATTGTAATTTATGTTGAGTCACATCTGATTTGTAATCCATTCTTTACCCTTCCTGTTGACAAACATATCTTCATTTTATATCGCACTTTCTCTGACATACTGACCTATGCTTGGGGACAGTGGGGGAACACCGTGCTCCTGGGATATCAGGGATCCCTGCCATAGCATGCATGTTGAAACTGGCAGATGCAGGCAGCCTATATGAGCTCTGTGCATAGTAACTCCCCAACAAGCAGCAGTGTGGAAGACCACAAAATTGGAAGGGCTAGAAAATGTCAAGATGTTTCCCTTAAAGGGCAGCTGTGAAAGATGAGCCCAGTTAAAGTTTCATCTTATATTAATATTTCTAAATCATTGCTCTATTATGGCTCTTCCTTGTATGCAGTCCTTGTTTTTTCTGACACTGATTTTTCTATTTCTAATATTAAGTACTGTGCTGTACTTGGTCTAGACAGCTGTTAAGGGAGTTAAAACAGTATTTTGATAGAGAAGATCGTAGCTGATACATATTTACAGAATGCATATTTATAGCTAGTAAAAGCTGCGGTCTGTGGGTTGTTGTTTGCCCTTTTCTTTCTTTGCATTTTTGGTAAGGATGGTAATAATTCAGAATCCAGAGCACCTTCTCCATGGGAAATAGCTCATGTTCTTTTGGGAAATAGATTTTATGATCTAATAATAGGTTTATTCCACTGCTGGATTTTTTTTTCTCTTTTGTTATCAGGTCAGATCTTTTAAAAATTAGTGTGGTCTTTCTTAGACAAAACCTTCCTCTGAGAAAATTTCAACAAGCAAAGACAGAAATTCTGAACTAAAATTTCATGGAGATGTTTAATTCTGAAAACCTCCTTGGATTAAGCAAGCAAAATTATTTGTATCAGGCTAAATCAGTAGTTTAAAAGTCCTTTGTTTTCCTTATTATGACCAGTTCCAGAGAACTGTCCATCCAAAGCAGAGATTGTGGATGGAAGGCTGCCACCTTTTGGTTGAATTCCAGGATGTGGTGATTTATTTTTCAAGAATGAGGCAACTTTGCAATTGACTGGGTTGTGACAAGGATTCAGTTACCCTCACAAAATAGGAAAAAAGAGAAAAATTGTGAGTCTAGAAGACAATCCCTTTTCACATAAGTATGCATATATGACTGTGTTACATATCTTCTGGCTCTGTGGAGAGATACACTTAATCAAGAGAGAAATTCTAAAGTTGTGCTTTATTTTCTGGGAGGGCTTGTGTTTACAAGTGTGTTGGAGAGATGGAGAAGGATGAGAAGAGATCACAGTCAGTGAGTCATGTAAAGTTATTAAAAGTAGTTTGTTAGGACAGATATTCAGGTAGCATAAACTGTCACAGACACATCTTGATTAAGTACTGTAGCAATTGTTTGCACACAGGTGTGTGAAGAAATGATATGCACACATAAAGATGTCTGTGCAAAGTTATCAGACATGTTTTTAAATTTAGGGCTAGAGTACTCAATTGATTCTGTCCTCTCACTTCTGTCTGCAGTATAAATCAATGATTGATTAAGCATGTAAACTATTGGTTTCACTTGTTTACTGTGTTGGACTCCTTATACATGCACTATTTTAAAAATTATTTTAGAATGTTATAATAGGAAGGAGTATAAACCCAGATGAGTGTAGTGGGTTTCTAATGTCAGACTTTTCCAAATAGTAAATAGATTTAAATTCTGAGAGGCTACAGAAGGAATGCTTAGGTTCTGTGGGCATTCTGCAGGCATCATCACTCATTGACTGCCAGTTTAACACACGCTGTGGAAGTGAGAAGGGGTGGACGATGGCACAGTACTCAGTGCAGTTATCTCAGGTTAGCCTAAATTAGAAAGGCAAATTTATATAGAAAGGCTTTGTGGAAGACAAATGTGAGGTTAATGTTACTTGTTCTGTTTTTCTCTGTGTTGTAAATTCTTAGATGATGTAGAACAGCTAAGGCCCGATTTTGAGAAGTCATGAGCAATTCACTGGGTACTTAGAATATCTGCATTGTTAGGCCTTCGATATCAAATTAGAGCAGAGCATGTGTTGTTACATTTTGGTTTTCTACTTTTTCTTAATTATAAGCACAATGAAGAGAAGAATATCTGGGTGAAGCTGGATTTAAGTGCTTCCACTTGAGTGTAAGTCTCAAGACTTCTAGACCGCTCCATGGAGGCTACAGGGATTAATAATGTGAGACTACATGCACATTCATACTGCAGATGTCTTTGAACATTCAGGCCTTTGTGTGTACAGCAGAGGAAACAGCAAGCTAGTTAAAAATACATGACACTCTGACAAAAATTGTTTATAATTTGCCAGAAGATAAAAGGGGAATTTGAAACGCCAGTTTTAGTGACAGAGTATCTCCTGGTCTAACCATTCAAATATCAAAGTGAGCAAATCTCTTTCATTCCCCAACAGTGACAGGCAGGATGACAAAATGTTTTTCCACGCTCTACAATTGCATTGTCTGTAGTATGAGATGTCTTTCCTGAAAGGGATGCAGAGGCCAAAGCATCCTGACGTAATCAGAAAAACATAGGGGAAAAAATATGTGGGAAGAGAAGGAAAAGAGAAAATGCATGTTTTGTTTAAAAGCATGAACTGTCCTCCCACTGCAGGAACTCATCCTGTCAAAACAACTCTATGATTTCTAAGCTTGCAGAACTCATTAATGGAACTGGAATTAAGAAGGAAGGTGTCCTAAGTAGGAGAAGAACTGGCATGTAGTACAATTTGAGAAGGAGCAGGAAAGTAATTAGAAGAAATGAAAACTTCCAAAATAACATACTTGGAAGCTTCCTGTGTGAATGCAGAGAATATGGGAAATACGCAAGAGGAAATAAAAATGACAACCAGTGATAAACAGTCTGAATTTCATGTTCTTGAATCAAATTTGGTGAGTTGATTATCACAAATAGGGATTCTAAGTCACACAGAAGAGTCACCAGGAGAAACAAAGGAATAAGGAGTTCAATATAAGTCAAATGTTTTTACAAAATGACTGGCATATAATTTGATCATGAAACAGTAAAAATTAAAAGTGGTGATTGAAACCACTGTCAAAGTTCCTATTGACTTCAATGAGCCACAATATTATACACGATGGTTTTTTTTAAAAAGCAGTGAATATAATGGGTGCTACCCTGCAGGTAATGTTCTTATAATGAACATCTTTCTCAGTACCCTAGTGGTCACAGGAAGAATTTTTCTTCCTACAGTGCCATTTTTTTTCTGTATTCTGATGACTTCTGGTCACCATAACCTTACTTTAATCCTTCACCTAAAAACTACCTCTTCTGCTACAAAGCTCTTTCCTCTGCTTGTTAAGTATTTTTGTGATGTAAAATGTGAAATAAAAAGATCAACCATGGTAAGTCAGCCATTAGGAGTATAGCTAGATCACTATTAACAATTACTCGGGCAGTGAAGGGTATTTGGGAACTGTAATATGTCTACATAGTTCCAAAGAAGAATCACAATGTGTATTTGTATTCCTATTCTAATGTTTTCTCTTTTCAGGATGGTATTGTCAACACTCACCTTTTCACCAACACCTCCAACAGAGCCGATTGAGCCAGGGGGGCCTTGAGGACCCTACAATGATAAAAGATGTTAGTTATCCCAAATACAGTGCTTACTACTGAATTACTGAGAGACAAAAAAACAGGTTCATTCTTACATCAGCTCCATTAGGACCCTGAGGACCTCTTGGACCTGGAGGGCCAGGTGGACCCTGTATCAAAGAGAAAGTTTTATATAGTTACAATCATAAAAATACATCCAGTGATGCTCTTCTGGCCAATGAAAAAGAATATACTCAATCCGTAGAGGACTTTTAATCTTCACAGTGCTACAGAAACAGCAGAGCCAGATTGCTTCCCATTGCATGAGTTCACAAGGTGATAAAGGATCCAGACTATGTTATACAGTACCTAAGCTAGAAATGGTCTGATGCTTAGGACTCCTGAGGGATTGGTTTCCTGTGTTGGATTTTCCCTGCACGTTACCTGCATACCCCTTCCACTGCGCAAAGAACCAGTAGCTTATCTGTCTGGTAACAGCCATGTGACAGAACTCAATCATGGTGCCTACAGATGGGCAATAATAAAGCAGCTGGGCTTGGCATAGGGTGTTGGAGGCAAATACATACTGTAGATAGCTTGCATTTCAGTCAGGACCAGCCTAGAAGGCATTCTGTCAACAGTATGAACTGTTGGAAAATGTAGTCTCAAGATTACCCAGAGAAACAGAGCAAATATAGCCAAGTAGTGTTTACCACCTTCTGGTCTGCTGTTACCTGAAGCTAAGGTACAGAATCGGTAAGGTTGGAAGGGACCACAGTGTGGGTCAACTGGTCCAACCTCCCCTGCCTACGCAAGGGTCATCCTAAGGCACATGGCACAGGACTGCATCCAGATGGTTCTTGAGTATCTCCAGTGAGGGAGACTCCACAGCCTCTCTGGGCAACGTGTTCCAGTGTGTAAGGTACAATACCCTGAATTTCAGAAAAGCAGTTTCAAACTCTCTCTTTCCTGAACCTGCTTGCCACTGTCCTGGCTCAGACATGCATACACACTGCCTACTATTCAGAGTATTCTCTTAAATTACATAAATCTTGATATTACAATGAGGAGATGTGAGAAAGCGAAGTAAAGCCCAGAGAGAGGTCATGTTACACACAAAATGTTTCACACTCAAGCACCAAATTCAGGAGTAGCTTATCAAATCATGAGCTAAGGAGAAAAGACAGTAATACATGGATGATGTCTGTGGCCTTCAGAGTGACCAGTGGGGAAGAAGTCTTACCATTGGGCCCACATCACCATTTTCACCCTTTTCACCTGGGGGGCCAGGCAGACCCTAAAAAACATGGAATAGTAAAGAAAACTCTTAGTAGGGTACTGGAAATGCTGAGTTATAAATCAATATGAAACAATATAAATAAAAGCTAAACGTGAAACTTGGAAAATTAGGGGGAGGGGAACAAGAAAACAAAACCTATTTCCATTAAAAAAAAAAAAGAAATAGGAGTTTCTTTTATATTACAGCAAATGTATAGGTAATCCTAGGATGTTTAAACCAGATGAAGTAGAAATTTGTTTTAAAAAAAGGGACACAGAAATGCTAGAATGGCTGACTTATAAAACACTGCCATCATTATCCAGATCCCGGGTAGGCATTTGGATAGTTTGATGTATGCTGTAATACATACATATGGAAGAAAACGTGATCAGTGCAGCACAATGAAGTGGTATGCAAAGATGTCTGAGCTACCTGTGTAACTGCTTTAATAAGTGTCCAGTGAAGGCAATAAATCCTGCTGGGAGGCATTGCATTGGATTATGCAAACAAAGTGTCCAAGTATGACTAGTAACAAACACCAAGAGAAGAAAACTGTCCCTAGCTGATGCTAATACTGATGCTAGTATTTAGTATAATGTTACCCCAGTTTGAAGCACTGCCACCACTAAGCCAAGCATTCCTAATGTAGGAGGCAAAGCTTGGCTTCTATAAAAAGCAGATGGCCTGGATCAGAAGTCAATAGCATTATATTGATTTACATTACATTAAGAGCTGGTTCTAAGTTTTACCTCTGGTTCTAAGTAAGTTTTTTTGACTCATGAAATAAAAAATTTAAGAGTAAGAAACATGAAACTATAGGAACCTGCCAATGATGGCAGCAGTGTATAAGCATCATGGAGCTCTGCTAATCTGTCAGAACACAAGTAGTGTCTATGATGGTGTAACTGAGAAACACACTATGGTGCCAAAACCTGTTGTGAAAATACAGTAAATGATTAGGACATGTTAAATACTCCTCCAGGTTGAATCTTTTACTTAAAATACGTATCTTCAGTAAAAAGAAGTGCTCTTGTTAAAGCAAAAATTGTTGGACTCTAAAAATGAATGAGTTACTGAATGGAATTATAAAGCCTATGGTAGCCAACAGTTCAGTTTCAGAGCATGTTACCAATCTCCTTCAGCATTAAAACTGCCATTTATGCATGCACAAACTCTATGAGTATGGGAACTTTCAGTTCTTGTTAACCCATGCAATCATTTATTTAATAGAAGACAATACTCATTCAGTTTCTGACACAGAAATCAGGATTCTAACAGGTAGAGGGTAAAATAATAAAGGAATGTACCTGTAAGCCAATAGGGCCTGGAGGACCAGGGAAGCCTCGAGGACCTTCATCACCTTTTTGCCCAAACATCCCTTGTTGACCTCTTGGGCCTGGCTCCCCATCACCTCCCTATTTGGAAACAGCAAAAGTAAAAATATCACAGGTCTGATAATAACAGAAAAAGCTCCACTGAAATCGCTGGAAAACAACTACAAGAGGGCTCAGAATCACTCCTGATGTCTTTACAAATGCATGTACACCACCTTCATACAATGAAATCTGTTATACAAATAGGAAACCAGCATATGCCCTGGTTTAATGTATGTCAACTAATACTGCATATCTCACAAAAATTTTCCGTGAATACCTCCTCCTATTTCACATCTGCATAAATATTCTAGCTGTTGAATACCTACATATTAGTAAATATGAATAGCATATAGTTCTGCCAGTCTTCACAGTAGAAGAATTCAAAGCCTTCTAAATAAAAATCAGAATAAAAATCAATCCACCTGGTACCAGGTGTATTTTAAAAAGAGATACTCTCTCAAATTCATCTGGTATGGAGCTGATTTTACCACTGACTGTGATACAAACATCTAACAAGTTCACTCAGAGTATTTCATTTTTAATAATTCCTTCAAATTATTGCCCTGCTGTAAATCTGAAATAAAATAACAGCAACTGAGGTTTGTTTACAATAAAGAACTGCATGTAAGAGGACAATGATAAAATATTAATACCGATTTGAAATATATTGCTGCGTAAGGAGCATGCAGTTCAAAGAACTGTCCAGTAAGTTACAGCAAGTTGGGGTTTGGTCTGAATAAGCTACTTACAGCTATACCAGGGGCACCAACAGGACCCTGGAGACCTGGTGGACCTGGAGGACCCTGCAACAAACAAACATCCAAAAGGAAAAGCCAGTGATTATGGCATCTGAAATGAGATTAAAGGCAAATATAAAGACCACCTTATTTGCATGATCAAGGTCTATTTCCATACTTCTCCATAGAGAATGTCGCATTATTCACAAGTCTTTTTCATTCAGTACAAACAATCATTATTTGTTTATCTATCTCTCAGATTTGCATCCATAATAGACTTAATACTGGCACGTGTTGAAAACACATTTGTAATGTTTCAGAGTATTTAAAACAGATTCCCATGCAAACATGAATCAAAATGAAAAAATATTTTTTTCACAATTAAAAGTATCGAACCTTACAATGAGATCTGTGCAGAAAAAGTCAACCTTGAAAGCACCATGTAACAATCTACCTTTAAATGGCATGCTTATTATTTGGATTATTTTTTTTTTAAATTGCAATCGTTTGCAAGAGCACAAGGCTTATTTTGACCTCCAGGAGATTTGAAAAAGTTCTTTTTGAGCACTGGGACTCATATTCTCTTTGATATTAAGGCTTTTTTCAACAGAATGGCAAATATGTCTCTCAGAGGAACTTCTTACTTTTTTTCAGAATAATAAATTTCAAAGTTATACTGTGCATAATTTAGAAGTCAGTTATGCAGATGTGGTGTAATGAAGATATGTAACACAGAGTATGGGAATGCAAGATACTAGTTTATGATGGGGTTAAAATTACATGCTAGGTTGAATCTGTTTTTTGCAGCAGCTAGAGAGGTTAAACTGATAGAGTTATACTAATAAACCGTAAAGCCTTACACCTGGCAACAGCTGAATTCTAGTCTGCTATTTCAGATGACAAAGAAGTTGTCTGCAGTTTCTCGGCTGGGAATTATAATTTAGCGCAGAATAATGATTGGATTTAAAGACCTTGCTAGGGCTGAAATTAGATTATTCTGCCCCTGGTAGGGAGATGAGGAAAAGTGAAGTCTGGTAGCCTATGTTCTGTGTATATTTTAGAGTATCTTACTTTCTAGGGAGTCTGAAGTGTAAAGCTATGTATTTCTTCTCTTTTATAATTTTCTTTTCATTACATACCTGATGGCAATAGGTGAAGCAAAGCTTTTTAGCCTCTACAGTGACATATGTAAATGAAAGGACTCTTAGGAATGCTCCTATTGACCACGAGGTTTACCATAAGAAAGGAAATTTGCATGCATGAATTAAAAAAAATAAAAATCTTATTGGAACAGATTGCTTCTACACTCTGCAGGATGCTTCTACCTGTTCCTTCATTTTACAGGGCTCAGAATGAGCTCTACACAATTTTAATTTAAATACTCATTTTGATATATGTTGGAAGATACTTTACAATTGATTAATGAGAAGTTATTTGGACACATAGCCAGACTCTTTTTTCCATAGCTCTGGAGGGAGAGAGACTGATCAGAATCATCAGGAGAGGATCTTCAGTTAATAAAGGCACCTGTGGAGGTTTTGAAGCTCAAGAGAGGATGTACATCAGCAATAAAATTGTGCTGTCCCTAGCTAGGATATGGCAACATAGTATTTTTTTATTAGGAACAGTCCAGTTAAACCTGCAAACATAAATCCTTGTTAGTTTGAAATGGGAATTGAAGATGTTTCCAGCTCTTCATAAACAGGAAAGATGGATGAATTCTTTGCACAGAATCCTTACTGTGACTAAGCTCTAAAAGCCCACCAAGGCTTTTGCGGATGTCTCACTATTATGAATATCTGTTCTTTATGTCCTGTGATATCAGAACTAGGTACTTACTTCCTCTTCAGAATCTTTCAGAGGTGACCAACAAGGTCTTTCCTCCCTGTCTCAAAATACATCTGTCAGCATGTTGAAAGGAAAGCAGATTTAGAAATAAACATATTCTGAAATTGTCAGGGTTGAACGACTGCATCTGAGAGCAAATATGATTCAATACACATGACTTCAAATGGGGTAACATTCACTTCAACTAAGCAGGCCTGAACACTGAATCATGTATTTCAAGGAAAACATTACATTCCTGACTGCTTTAAACCTTGAGACTGAGAGTACAGGATACATCCTCAAATTATTAAGTTGCAGACACTTTATTTGTAAAGCAGCTCTGCTGGAACATGCCCAAATACATTAGTACTCACTATGGAACTGTGGTCACAGACTAATGCTCAGTATAACTAGCTGTGCTAAAATGATCTGAAATGGAAAAGTGCAGCATGCAGTTTTTTTCTGAATTTCTCTGACACAGAAACATCTTTAATGAAGAGGTATGTCAAAGAGGAAAACAGAAGGATATGCATGGCCCTAAGTAAAACTGGACCATGACCTGCTTCATATGCTTCCTCTGCCCTTTCATTTAAACACCAGATTTTTCTGTGTAGACAGGGCTTGTACTGTAATGAACCTCTTCAGGTGGACAAAGAGAAGCTGCATTGATATCTGTATCCCACAGCTGGTTTACAACTACAACAGCAAATAGATTCAAAATCAATTTTCAGTTAACTGGGAACAAGTCCGTGGTTTTAAAACTGACTTTAAAAAAATGTTTTAATTTTATAAATTAATTTTACAAAGTTAACCAAAGCATTCATCTTAGATTATGCAGAGTAATTTTACTCTGAAGTAGAATTTGTTTACAACTTGGTTACATGTATGTTTCTTGGAAAACTGGGGTTTAAAGTAGAAATGGTCGCTCATCTACATGTGTAATACATTCCTTGTGTTAACAGGGCATTCCAAATAGCTTATTACAGCACTTGTGATTTGATCTATTAAAATAGGATTGTGAAAAATATTTGTGTTCTGCACTGGAAACTGCAGAAATCCTCCTCACATAAATAATTGAAATTAAAATAACAAACCAAAACCCATGTAATTTTTTTGCACATTTTATTTCCACATTTTTTCTATGAAATTATAAAACTGTGTTTTGCTTGAATTTGTATGTATCCTCCTATAAAACATCATCTAATTATGTCTAAGCCATAAATTTGGTGCTGATTTTAGAATAAATCTACTTTTATGATGCTCTATAAGTTGTTAATCATAATAAGCCCACAGTGTTTTCAAGATAGTAAATATGATTAGTTATGAATACTATGTTGAGTTCTGAAATTTGTTAACTGTGAATTGATGAAATAAAAAATCTTTCTGCTGAAAAAAATGTTTTCTAAGGAAAATTATTCAAATAAAATGCTAGTTTATTTTAAAACTGAACAGTAGTGAAAACAAACATTTTCTGAAATTTTGGGAAAGAAATCAAAATAAAACAAAAAAAATGCTAGTTTTATTCATTCTAGCTTCTAATTTTACAGTTGAAAAAGCTTATTTTTATATTTCTGGCTTCAATCAAAAGAGGAAGTGCTTGAACTTAAGAAAGTATGTTGAAGACAAAAGCATTTCAATTAAAGTAACAGAAGCCTGATTAGTCTCAAGTTCACTAATAGGCCTAGTGGTAATATTTGAAAACTCATATAAGCAATTTCATCTGCGGTCTTCAGTGTTTTGAAATGTTTGAACCAGTTAGGTGTGCTCTCCAAGAATTAGATGTTCTTTAAAAATTTTAAAACCGTATTAGTAGATTTCTCTACTGAGTCTTCATATTCTTCATCATTATGGCTAAGCAGCTAAAGCTGGGTATGTTCACACAATCCAGTCAGTGAAGTTAACACAATACAGGAATGTATGTATATTCTTGGTTTCTACCAGTTCAAATGTAGAATGGCTGAATTAAAATTATATAGGAAGGGTGTTTAGGAATGTAGTTTACCTACCTATTTTTTAATGATTCTGTAAGCTCAAGAAATGTGAGAAAAACTAAATATATGCATGACTTTCTAAGTACAAACCTCTAGTGTTGCATTAAAACTCAACATTATTTTGAAGAAACATTTTTGAAGTGTGTCTTTATTTGTGCTCATTGATGTAGCAAGGCTACCTGCATATTCACGCATGAATAGTTTGTATTTATGAGGAATGTAATGCACAAAGGATTTTGTTACTCACGTTTTCTCCCTTGTCACCTTTGCTACCTTTCTGACCCGGTTCACCAATTTCACCCTGTAATTGAAAGTTAAATGTTAAACTTTGTGTTTAAAATGGTCTCCTTCACACTTAGCTGAAGTCAGTATCACAGTATCTTTAAATGTTCCCTTCGATATGATTATTCTGTGTTTCATGCCGCTGCTCCAAGTGTGAAGGCCTAAAGGGGGCAATTCTGCATCGATCAATAGTATGTCATATTAATCCAGATATTGATTGCTGGATAGCAATCATGCTGGATAGCATACTGGAAAGGGCAACAAGACCTGGCTTTGAAGTATAGTGCAACTGAGCTCTAAATAAAGGAAATTGTGTTCCTCGCGTCACCTTCAATATGAACTTACAATGAAAGCACCGTGATTTACAGACTCATCTAACTCTATGTGACTGAACAACTGCTTCTCACTGTAGTGTACAATATTTCAAAACTTCAAAATTATTCAGATCACCAGGAAACCATGTCAGGGGAAAAAAAGTTTTCCGTATATAATAATAAAAGGCAATTAATTAAACTAAATCACAGAAAATACTCTCTGTATGATTAACAACACTCATGCATCATAAAACCAAACCCAAAGTAAGTCTTTATCATAGGCTAACTAAAAGTGCTAGATCAAGTAAACATGCAAGGTGACAAGTCCTAAATTGTGCCAGAAGTCAACAGAATATCTCAGCTGTGATCAACAGTGGGTCCAAATCACTTTGCTGAGAACATTTTATCTTACTCATTCAGCAAACCAAGTTTCTAAAATAGGCAAAAATCAATTTTTACATAATCTGCCTTTATTTTGCCACACTTTCATCGTTTCTTTGTCATGATAACTGTTAGTCTGCTGGTTCTTGAACACAAATCCCAGTGTCCCATGGCATCTGTCACACAGATATCTGATTATAGAAGGGGTTTTTTTGCAGTGGGTGAAGGGAGTTCAGGGGATTCATTGCTAAGAGTTGCTCATCACCATTGTGAGGAAAGCTACCACCAGAGAACTGTACTGACAGACCTTCTCACAGATGCACTAATACAATTATAATGATTTACCTTGTCACCATCTTCTCCTGGAGAACCACTAGGACCAGCAGGACCAGGAAGTCCTACAGGACCTTGTATTCCATCACGTCCAGCTGGACCTTGAGGACCTTTTTCACCCTGGTTTTGAAGAAAAGGGAGTGATGACAGGAGACTAATGAAGATTTCAGTACAGGGAGTCACATTACCAATACAAAATTTAGAAAACAAAGCCAAAAACCAGAAAGGAATTTGTAAAGGGCAGAGAATGTATCACATTATACTAAGTAATAATGCAAGCCGATGACAAATAAATACACTCATACTCTAATGCACAGTGGCTGGGTACGATTTTCTAATGAAAGACTGATTTGACAAACTTACTATATTCACTCTTAGCTGTGATAATAACAGGTTTAACCCTCCTTGGGGGTTATGACAAAAAATGTTTACTCTTCATTGTAAATATAAAAGGAGTAGGTCAGGTATTCTTAAGATATGTTTAATAGGCAAATACTAGTCTGGGAAAAGTAACATTCTGGAATGTCTGTGCTGCGACAGTTTTATGTGACTCTGTGATTACTTACAGGAGCACCCTTCTCCCCTGCGGGGCCTGGAGGACCCTGAGGTCCAGGACGGCCTGGTAGACCAATTGGGCCAGCAGTGCCTGCTGCTCCACGTTCCCCTGGTGAACCCTGGAAAGAAATAAAAACTTACAAGAGAATTCTTATATAGTCCTAATAACTGTTGGTGGCTTTCATGACCCAGCTCAACAGAGAAGATACCTGTTATTCAGAGAGATCCCAGCTGGTAGAAGGGTATATATTCAGCATGTATACAAGGAACGAAGGCTGAAAGAACTAACCTGAAGTGCACACTCAATAGTTCATATTCAATAAAAAGTTGAACTTCTTTAATTTCTTTTCATAAATACCACTTCCTGTATTTGCTCATCACAACAGGAGTGTGCTTCAGCCTGTTCTCAAGATCTTTTCCCCCGTGTTTCCAAAATACATTAACAACATACCACTTTGATGAAAGAATATTCACCATCTTAAAATATAGACCCAACCTGTATCACAACCCAAATTTTTGGTCATTTTGTGCTGTAAATTGCTGTGTAGATCAGTATGTTTCTGCATTTCAAGTCACCTGTGTAAAAACCTATTGAAGTATAATGACTATTTTCACACTTTTACAGCATCTTTGTTTTCTGTCTTTTAAATAATTTACAATTTTTGCATCAACAGACCACTGTTAAAGGTTTGTTTGCTGCAGAGTAATATTTCCCCACCTTTTGAGCTTGACATCTACAAGGTGGTTTGTAACACTTTTAAGTTATTTATAATTTCATTTTTCCAACTTACATACTGAAAAATGGGGTGATATGTCATGGAATGGGTAAGTAATAGGTGTTGTAGCCTAAGGCTCTGAATAGCCAGGTTGGTTTTTTTTTTCTATGTTTAAGCAAAATCAAATTTGCTGGTTCATGGAACACTGGAATTTAAAGATGCTTTTACCTTTGAGGTCCCGATTTTTTACTTTTATTCATGGTGTACTTTTCCTGGACTGACTCCGTTAGCACAGCTGGTACTAATCCCATAATAAGGTGCTTTTACCTTCAGATAACTGCTTTTTGAATTATCTCAGTAAGCTGTAATTTTTTATGAGTATTAAAAAAACGTATTGTGCAGGAATCATAGATGACTTTATCCTTCCAGGTGTTGTTTTTGGTTTTTTTGTTGTTTTTTTTAAGTCTGGGTGAATGCCTGAGTTTCAGTCCTATTTCTGTTATTTTACTTCCTAAGACTGCAGCGAATTCAACAGGAAAAATTCACCACCCTGAAGCCATAATACCATGGTCTCTGATCTTGTCAGCTCTCATAAGCTAAACAATTTTAGGTCATCTCATCAGTAGGATGCAAGAACAGAGAGGAAAAAAAAATCCAAGTAACTCATAGAGCTTTCCTATATCAGACAGTAGACAGTGTCTGTAATTCCTAGTGGCTCTTTTTACTCCATCAACTTTTCACATTTATCTTTATGTAATTTGTATTTCTCATATTTAAATTTCACGTGTTATGAACAGGAAGTACACTTTCTGTTTTCAAGGATCCTCTCATTTCTCTGTGAGAATGGCCTCTGAGCAAAGCAGAACACATTCAATTATAGTCACAACTCAGAAAAGAATTTTAGGCAGCTTCTTAAGTCTGTTCTCTCTATGTTTTTATTGTCTTTTTTTGTCACTCTGTCCCACTACGAAACAACCCCCCTAAACTTCTTGTGAGTTTCTGGTCTTGCAGTGGTATTCACATCCTGGAATCTTTTTATTTATTTGTGTTTTTTTAAAAAACTTTTCTAGAGAATGGATGTGTCATGTTTTATCTTGTATTTCTCTTATACAGACTACAGACATTAGTAACCTTGTTTTTATCTCTCTGTGAGGAGATACACAATTACAGCTATTGTATACATTACATAGTAGTAGCAATACTTTTTTACTGATGGTTGACAAAATGTTCAAGAAGTGAAGAGCCCCATGACTGAAAAACATTATCAGATACAGGAAAATAGCTCCAGATAGCTCAGTACTCATAGATGAGTAGTCTGCAGCTGGCTTATTCTGAATCCAGTTTGGGCATCCTATTCCTAAATGAGCTAATGAAAAATGACTGATTGACATTCCAAAGAGCTTTCTCTCATCAGCATTTAGCATTTCACACAGTTGTATGAGAAGAGAAGAAAACAAACAGCAGACAAAGATAGCAGATAAAAGAGAACTGTTTAAAAAAAAAACCACACCAAAAAAACCCAAAACAAAAAAAACCCAAACCAAACACCAAACCAAAAACACAAAGAACCCACAACAACAACAAAAAAAACCCAGAAAAAAAACCTCCCTTGCTCTGGAGTGCATTCATGCATCTCTTTCTTTTGGCCAAATCCCTCTAAGCACAGTAATTGGCATGCACAATATTTGGAGCAGTCATTTGTTTGGTATGCTTGCAGATGTGCACTAGCCAAATAAAGCTTATAATTGACTATATATGCTAGTTAGAAGCAATTGGTATTGGCAGAGAATTGGAATAAAATAATCCAGTGGCATGAATTCTCTTCCTATTATAAATGGCAAATGAAGACTCCATTATAATTATACTTCTGCATGTACCCTCGGCTAAAAATAGATGGGAAAATATTTTAGAACTGTTTGATGCTCATGGAATGCTATGAGCTACTGTGAAAAAAAAAAGGAAGCTGTTGTGGTTTAATTGTGGTCCCTGCAGATGCACAGAAACCCAGTATTAAGGGCACCTATGCATCTTTTTTTAACTGAAAAACGCTTTCAAGATAACAAGTCAGTAAATAAAGATGAAATAGAAAAAAAAAATCCCACTGAGAACTTCTGGAATACTCTCCAGTAAGGTTGGTGCTATTTGTGCCTCAGGTGGCCTGCTTGCACTACAGTGAACTCCAAGTATATTTAAAAAAGAAAATGTTTCCAGAGCTTCTTAAGTGATTCTTGCCTTAGCAGAAAGTATGGCCCCAATGGGAATAGATTTATAAAACAAAGAAGCAGTAGGTGTGGTGTTCCTGACCTGATACTCTGTATTTCTGGACTGTACTTCACAATGATTCTAGTCTGGCTCTGAATTCCCTTTAGCTGTGAATTTAGTTTCACATGAAAGAGCTCAAGGAGAGCTCCGTGATTTGAACCAAAGGATGGTAAATGAGGATTACTGAGACACTCAAAAAGGCTCTGATGTTTTGAACTAAACCACTAATATACACACACCCTATAAGAATTAGAAACACATGGATCATCTGAATTTAAATTCAAAGATGTATTTCAGAATATGAACAACCATCACCAAACAAGATATATGCTT
Organism: Aegotheles bennettii; assembly: GCA_013398125.1. Classification (NCBI taxonomy): domain Eukaryota; kingdom Metazoa; phylum Chordata; class Aves; order Caprimulgiformes; family Aegothelidae; genus Aegotheles; species Aegotheles bennettii. Next base: position 239,380 of record VZRW01010110.1, on the reverse strand, counting down.
TTGCCTCACAACCCTACATGATGCATATTTATAAGAAACTATGATAGTAGTGGCACAGCTACTGTGTGGGCATCCTGTCTGGGAAAGTGGGGGGGTGTGTTAAATGTCAGGTATGCTTGTGCTGTCTGGGTTGTGCATGCTCAAAAGAGTTCTGGTTCATTGCATCTGAACTAACTTATCTGCTTGAGAGGTTAGTCCAGCCTTAGGGCCTCCTTTAACAGAAAATGAAGACATGACCTTTAGATTGAAGAGACTATTCTGGTATATGCTTTTGATTAATCTTCTAAGGGTTCAGGTTCTTCAGATGGGGTGCGATGGCATCCCTTTTGACTCCCCCTACTAGCTTCCATTCCATGCCATTCCATGCCATTCCATGCCATCCCCAGCTACCTTGTTTTGGTGCTTTTTGGGAATGTACATGTACTGCATGGTGTGAAGAAGAATTGTACATCACAAATGCAAGTCCTTGATTTAAATAATAGAAGCGTAAAGGCATTAAGAATTCAATGATTAATTTTAAGAATTCAAGTATCAAGTACTAAGAAATGAAAAAGTAAAGCTGATCTTTTCCAATAATATAGAAATAATCCAAAAGCAAGAACCTTTACAATGTTTTTTTTATCCCTCCTCCATGACTTTTTTTTCTAACAGGAATAGCTGTGCTGATTTTTTTTTTTTTTTTTTACTTCAGTTGCACTGGAATGAAAGAAACAAGTTGACTGTGTCCCATGGGTGGGACCCAGTGCTGGAGCAGAATGTGAGGGGAAAGAAGCAGCAGAGACAAGGTGTGATGAGCTGACTGCAAACCCCATTGCCTGTCCCCCTGTTCTGCTTGAGGGGAGAAGGCAGAGAATTCAGGAGTGAAGTCGAGCCCAGAAAGAAGGGAGGGATAGGGGTAAGGTGTTTTCAAGATCTGAGTTTATTTCTTATTATCCTACTCTGATTTGATTGGTAAGAAATTAAATTAATTTCTCCAAGTTGAATCTGTTTTGCCCATGACAGTAAATGATCTCCCTGACCTTACCTCAAACCATAAGCCTTCCCTTGTTATTTTTCTCCCTCTGTCCAGTTGAGGAAGGGGAGTGATAGAGCAGCTTGGCGGGCACCTGGTGTCCAGCCAGGGTCAATCCACCACAACAGCACGAGTCCACTATCCACTATGTGTAAATTTTCCACTATGGAAAACCTCTTTCATCTCAAAAAGAACTGTTGTAAGTGGCAAGCATTGAGTGACAAGCAACATACCTACTGATAGCAGAAGGTTTCAGATACTCACAACCTTACCATTCCTTGAATGTTTCTTGGTATGGATGATTAGTAGAAAATAATTATTTATCACTTTGAATGACATACATCTGTCTGCTGTTTTACAGACTGCATTGATGAAAATATCACAGCATGTAAAGAAGAAAAAAACGTTACTACATAATACTGTTTCTATTTCCATAAAATTGTTACGTTTACTTACAACTGGGCCAGGTGGACCTTGTGGACCTTCCCCTCCTTTCAGACCACCTGGACCCTAAAAAATTAAAAATATAATAGCAAAATCTTATCTCTTTCATTGGAAAGTTCAGTAGCTAGTTTTGCAACACATGTAATAGGAAGAATGTAAAAATCCAAAGACAAAAGAACTGAATAAATTCCTTTTTGCTTATATAGCCAATAATATTTTAAAATGTTGGATGCTTGACGTCTGTTCTCCTGTTGCATTCATTTTTAAGCACAGTGGAAGGTTCCATGAAATAAGAGGTAATTCAGTATTTCTTGTATTTAGAAACATCATGTCTATTGTTCTAGTGCTTATATCATACCTGAGCACCTGGAAGGCCTCTCTCTCCAGGGAAACCACGAAGACCCGCTGGTCCATCTTTCCCAGGAATGCCTTGAGGGCCTGGATCACCCTTAGAAACACATTACATTTTGATTAAAAAAAAAAAAGAAAAAGTTTAAAATGCTTACGTTAGTCATTAAATGAGTGATGAAAATGAAATACCAGAACCTAGTTATAGTAATGACTAAAAAGATTATGCCCCCACCTATTCATCCACTAGTTCTTTTAAGATTTTCAGTAAGATATTCTATCAGTATGGTTAAATTTACAACAAGCTTTGACAAAATACAGTATTAGTTATAGAATTTAAATAGTAAAAAAAGCAGGAAGCCATAAAAATATGTTTAAAGATACATTCATTAAAAATTTACAATCCCATTTAAAATGGAAGATTGAATACTAACATAGTAACTAGATAAGCAATATTTTTCTTGTGCCCCACTGATTGCCAAAATTACGCAAAGAGCTGAATTTGGTCAGTGAAATTCTGCCTTGTAGCCAGTACTACACATCGTGCTTTAAATGCCAATGTACAATTTTCCGCCTTGGTGTGAACATGTCATTACTACATCTTTCCACAGTGAACGTGTGGTATATGTAAACTAGTTTCTTATTTTTTAATTACAAAGATACTAATTATTGGCTCAAGAGAATTCTCAGTATTTCAGTAGAAGCAGACATAACTCTAAAATTGGAACTCCTGATCTTCAGAATCCTTCTGGGTAAAATGTGCTAATTGTGATTTTATATTGCACGTTCAGATTTTATTCTGCATGATGATTTGAAATGTGGAACTGTCAGTAATTTATCTCTCTCTTCCAATTTATTTCCCAAAGTCACATCATACCTTAGCACCTTCTTTTCCTGCAGCACCTGGGAGGCCTTGTTCACCTGGTGGGCCAGGAGGACCTGGATGACCTCTTTCACCGATGGGGCCAGTCTCACCAGTAGGACCCTAAGCACAAAAGTAAAACTTCAGTCACCTCAAGGTATTTAATGTTGGGGGGTGGGGGTGGGGGCGAGCAGGGGCAGAGAAGCAGATTTTTAATATCCAGCTGTTATGAGTATGTTACAAAATAATATTGCCACTGGTTAGCATACATTCCTCACCTTCTCTCCAGGCACAGCTGACTTAGAAAATATCTTTGTCCTATAAAATAAATCTTGCATTGCATTCTGCCTGCAGACATGTCTGTACAGCTTCCAAAGACTGAAATTCTGACCTTGCTCCTTAAGCAATGAAGCTTTAAAACACAGTGCATACCCACATATGGGAGGAGATTACAAAAAGGACACAGGAGGGAAATCCATGTACTATGTTTGTCTTGAAACACTGTCTGTATTGTTTTCTTTCTGAATAATATGAATTGGAAGATAGGAGGGTTGAAAGGTATCTCTTCAGATTCACTAGCAGAAAATTTTCACTGAGGGAATTACCGAAGAAGGCTCACGCAATCCAAATGCTTGGTTTTGCTGCAAATTAGTAAGATTAGTTCAACTGAAATTTTGATAGTGAATCTCTCCACAATCTAACAGTGACAGAAATTTGGCCTCTGACATGAAAGTCACATGTATTGTTGTTTCTAATCTATTTCATGGTAGAGAACTGTGCCTTCTTGACTTCTAAAAGCCATCAACTTCATAATCACATGAATAAAACACACAAAAAAGGAAGTTGAAAGGTACCCCCAACATTTGCATATTTTATGGAATCCCTAACGATTACTAAGCAAACCTTTCTAAAATTGTTATGCATAATTTATTACAAAAGTGAAAATAACCATCAATATGGTTATTTTTATGCCGTAGGCATAATATAACCACTGAATTTTGGTCTCAGGAACTTAACTATGAAATTAAATTACGTACCTGAGGGCCAACAACACCACCAGGACCAGGAGGACCAGTTTTTCCTTGAAAACCCTGTGAAATAATTATAGAATACTGTGTTACCCAGGACAAGACACAGAAGAGCAAAATTAGTATTTGTACTGAAGAGATGAAAGAGAAATTCTATGTCACAGATTCCTTCTCTTCGGGAAATAAAAATGAGAAATTCTTTTTCCCTGTGTATACTTAGATGTGAAGTACTGAGCTCTCTGAGGTGGTACAGCAGTAAAAATTCCAGTCAGTTTTACAGATATCTCTAGGTGAACTTGATTAGATGAGTCTGAACGCATAAGTGATGCAGCTAAAACACAGCTGAAAATACATTTTTACATATACACATTATGAATCTTAAAGCCAGACATACAAATGCTTTTCAAAGAAAGACGGATTAAGTTGGAAGGGCATTAAAGATAAAGGGGATGTTAGACAGGAGAAAATGAAAAGAAATAGAGATCCAGGGAAGATGAAGGTTATATAGAAATGATAAAAAGGCAGCATGAGTGCCACAAAAAGAATGAAGTTAATGATAAATTAATATGATTACAAAAAATAGGAAGGATAGAATAGAAAAGAAATGTTTTTGGGACAGTTTATCAGAAGACTGGCAAGTGGTACACAAATTTTCATTTTCTAATCAGTGGCCCCAGACTTCCATCAAAAATTAGCCAGTAAGCTGAATGACAAACCTCACTTTGTAGCAGCACCATTTAATCTGTCTTTGAAACATGCTAAGTGATTTCTTTCAAATATTGGAAGTGTGTTGCGGCATAAAGTAGGAGAGTGCATTCACTGCTTTATCACATCTAGGGTTCCACATAGTATCCCCTGCCTAACAGCCTATATCTGCCTCCTACTCTGCTCACCTGTGTAGAAAACAAAGGTGTCATCTGGGCCATATTTCTTAATATAAGTTGAGCCCTGCTCAGCATTCCTCTGGGCACAGTCTCAGTGACAGTTGCCCCATTCCATCAGATCCAGCTTAAGCTTTTTTTACCTTTCTCAGTCTGATTCTCTTGCTGCCAGCCAGGCATTATCATGGTTCAGTTTGGCCCATAACTGTTCAGGCACTCTCTCAGACCTCTGAAATGGTCCAGATTAAAAACAAATACAAAAGTACCCCTTAGCTCTAATGTCTGAAAATCATAACTGCTGGAATGATGGAATCATTCAGGTGTCCCTTCCTTTACACAGTCAGTGTCTTCTGAAGCCTGTTATAAGGAAGGACAAAGGAATGTTGATTACCTATTTCCTGAAAGTACCTTGAGAAGACCTGCTATTCCAAAGTTTGCAGAATGAATTGATATTTTGTAGTATATGCAATGATTCTTGATGTTAATGATGGTTTTAATACTCTGCTTTCTCTCTTAGGTCACCAGCTTATCTATTCCTACAGATTCAGATTTGTAAAAGAAATAATAAGCAAAGGAGATTTCAGCAGCAAACACTCAAGATGACCTGAACATCCCATGGGTTCATCTAAAATATTTAGAATTTACAAATTTACACTAATGTTTCATGCCTGTGTTTGTAAGTGCCTCCAATTTTTTGTTATTTTCTGTGAAAAACCATTTAATAAAACTGAGTTTATTGCAATAAGGTGGTCCTTAATTAATTCTAATAGATGAAACAGCTAGTATATTTCTATTTTATCCTTTCACGGGCATGAAACACTGAATTCTTGCATAACACCAGACAATCTAACAATGTCTGCAGTTGATGCCTCCTGTCAATCTGAGATTGATATCACTGAAATTGATAATCACTTCTAAGGAGGAACTAGCTTAATACTGGTTTTAAGTACTTGGTTATTTCTACATTTATATTTTAAATTATTTATCATGATATTACTGTGCCTACGCCTAAAATTTCAGCAAACAATGGCAGTTCATATGACAGTGCATGTGATTTACTGGAGGAAGAAGCTGTAGCTTTTTCTCCATTAATACGTACCTCAGTTGCTGTCAACATATGCTTATTATCCCATAAGCAAGCTGCAGAGTGCAATCTGGGAATCTGGCACTCTAATTTGTTAAGCTTGAGTATTTCTCTTAGCCCTAATTGTAATGCCCACAAGCACCAGTGAACCTTTTTTTTTAAAAAAAAAATCTGTTTTTCTACAAAAAAATATACATGAGAACCCATGGGAGAAAAATATTTTTAAAATAATTCTGGCCTGAATATACATATACACAGGGCAGAAAACAATGTTAATGAATGCATTTGTTCCTAAGCGACTCAAGTTTTATATCAGTCTGACCCTACTAAACCCAAAGGAGATACTAAATTAGAGAACTGTAGTATCGATAGAACCCAGAAGGACCTGGTCCAGACATCACACAGTAGCAGAGTCCATAGTTTCATTGTATTTAAGCATCTTTCATTAGAATCATAGAATGGTTGTGTTTGGAAGGGAGCTCTGGAGGTTATTCGGTTCAACTGCCCTGCTCAAGCTGGGCCGTTGCGAGCTGGTTGCCCAGGAATATGCCCAGACAGCTTTTGAATATCTCCAAAGACGGAGACTCTGCAACCTCTCTGAGTAATCTGTTCTAGTGCTCGGTCACCCTCACAGTAAAAAAGTGTTTTCTGATGTTCAGACAGAACCTCCTGTGTTTCAATTTATGCTCATTCACTGGGCATCACTGAAAATAGCCTGTCTCCATCTTCTTTACACCCTCCCTTCATGCATTTATTTATATATATATATACACACACACACATATATTTTTATATTTTTGTTATCTCTCTTGTACTGAGGAATACAGAACTGGCCACAATAGTCCTGGCCTCGGCAGGGCTGAACAGAAGGGAAAGATCACCCTACTGCAGCCCAGGATACTATTAGCATTCTTTGCTGGAACGGCACATTACTGGCTCATGTTAAATAAGTAAGAAAATGGAAAAGAGTAACTGTGCTTTTTCTTATCAGACTAAAGAACAAATGTGAGCTTCCTGCATTCTAAACAATGGTTCAAAGTCATTCATATGTTGCACAAGACTGGTCTTTGCATCATTGCAAGGAAAAATAACAAGTAGTCTATAATTTTTCTCATGCACACACAAAAAAGCCACTATCATTGCAAAGCATTACAATGCTACAGTACTAGCAGAAGAAAATAGAGTTTTTCAGAAGGATGTGCTACTCCAAGCTCTGTGCTCTCCCTCCCAGCAGTGGGAATGACTCAGCAGTCACAGATAGATTTCCAGTGAAGTTGGAACCCAAGACATATTCTACATGTTGAGAAAACTTATCTCTAAATTAATTTGTGGCTTTCCCTAGCTCTGAAAAATCCAAGTAAGAATTTTATTTTATTTCAGTGAGATATGAATATGGTTTTGCCACTACAGAAGTAGAAAGTTTAATAATTCCATTAAAACTGTTGCATGTTAAATTTTTCATTTTGCTGCCAGAATTTACTCATTGCGATTCTTAGCATGATTACATAGGATATAGTTTCAAAATTTAAGATTTTTGTTCACGGGTTGAGTAATTCCTAATCCTGCTTTCCAAAGGTGGTGTATTTTGAATTTCTCCAGTAAGACTTCTTATTATGTTATTATTTAAGTTACATGGCATTTAGTGATAAATGAACCATATAATAATTGCCTGGTAAATCTTTATTAAAATTGAGATCTGAGTATTCTTTTACTTCTATTCACTATTTAAGCTCATTGTGATGTTACTAACTGGGTATAGCAAATAATAACCTCACTCTTGTAGCATGGAAACAAAATAAAGCTTTCTCATGCCCAGCCCACCAACCATAACAAAACTACAGTTCTATAACTTCTTGGCTTCAGCCTCTGCCCCTTTTCTCTGCTGTCTCTGTTTCTTTAGTTTTGATCACACAATCATGGCCTTTGGAGGTTTACAATGCTTAACACAGTAGAGTACATTTTACTTACAGTCTCACCCCGCTGTCCTGGGTGTCCAGGCAAGCCGTCTTTTCCAGGTGGCCCCTGTAATTGTAAAATACATAAATCAAAGCATTTCTTAGCCATCTTTAATTCTGGGGGGAAAAAAATGTGCAATTAGCTGTAAGAATCTCTGATTTCTTCGGTTTTTCTACACTAGTCTTCAGGACAGCTTAACTGCTCCTCTATCAGGTAACTACAATTCTAATAATACATTTTCCTTGTGTCCTCCCTGATGTGTGTTAGCAATTGCTTGGAGAGTGACTGTTAGGTTATCAAATGCATGCATGTTCAAAATGGGTTTCTGTAAATTCAGAAATCATGGAAAGTCCCTATACTTCCCTTCCATTTTTCTTTGCTTAATGACTCAGTTAACTAAGCATTAGAGGAGGATTTGAGGAAATTTCAGTTTTTTTGAATTGGAAATAAAAATAAGAAATGCATGGGTGAAAAAAATCACAGGTGGTTTGATGCTTTTGTACTTCACGTGAACAGAAACACACTAGAACAGCAGTATAATTACTTCAGACTGCAGCTCAAATGTGCTATTACTTCTATACATTTCTGCTACTAATGAACGGCTCCTTCCTCTTCATTTTCTCCTCAATGAATCAAGTGTTAAAAGAAAATATACACCAGCAGAGTAATATTTTGCCTTAGTCTGTTACCTGGACGTTGGCACCAATATACTAGAAGATTAGCAGTTCAGTATATTCTGCTAAATGTCATATGAACTACACCAGTGATTATTTTGAATACGCAAGTTCTTCTCTTAGCCTTAAAGCTCAACAAGCATATTTGTAATCTAGACATAAACATCCTTTAAATAAATCTTCAAATACTAACTTCAGAAACTTAACATGAAAAATAACATTCCTTTTGTTGCACACACTTAATTAAAAAGGTACTTACTGGGGGTCCCTTTGGTCCGGGGAATCCAACAGGTCCCTGAGGCCCTTGTGGTCCCTATATAAAGGTATGCAAACACGTAAAGTTTTACTTTAGCTGTCATGACACCGGATTGAAAAGTTTGCTTCAATTATAAAACATATGAAAATGTTCATGCAGCATGGTTTTACAAATTTAGTTGAAGATGATAATGTGTTAGTGTATTGTGTATATGTACAAGTATGTACATATACATGTGTACATACATGTGTGTCCACATACATCTATACACAGATATTTACACCAAGTATTAGCTTACATAAATGGAGGCCAGCTTTTAAAATTTATTGCAAATGTGCTGAAAGGGACTATGTCAGCTTATTAAAAGAATTTTTCCTGTTTAGTTTTTAGTGTGCTAAGTCAAAGAGTAATAACCTGAAAAACCTTTTTTATTCTACATGGCAGCACAGGAAAGCCATGTACTTCTAGTCATATAGTGCATGTACTAGTCATGTAGTGCAAGACTTCATTCTGTTCTGCTTCGTATATGATCTCTGGTTACTGCTAAGACATCAGCTGTCAAAATATCTTAGAAATGTTGGTATGAAGTTTCATGTAAAAGAATTGAAGCAGGAGGCCATATCTCCCAAATTATGCTACCCTTTTTCTCCTCTGATAAAGTGCTGTTTCTGAGTTCCACAAGCCTTATTAATTAAAGCCAAGGCTCACTTCCAGAGCATGGCTGTTTTCTGCAGTAGGTGAAGCTGTGTGCAAATGTGGCTGTGGGAGAGGATCCCTTGTGCTCACACCTAGGAGAATTTGCCCTTAAGTGATTCTTATTCCAGGGTAGACTTTGATTATACTGTAACAATAAATCTGAGTCAAGTAAGAGTGCTAGGTTAAGAAAGAAATCTTTATGATTGTACTGTGTTATCCATCATGTTTATTTTCTCTTCCAAAACAGGTGTGAGGTTGTTTCTGCAACCTCCATAACACACAAATATCTTCCAGAGGAGGGTTTGGGTTTTTTTGATTCTGCTGTCTCTGTGAATAAATGACCTTTCCTCATTTGCTTCTGAGTATAACATAAAGCATCAAGTTTTTAAAAAAATGAGTTTTATAGAGGAAAACTATTAAAATTGACTTAGCTACTGTATAAAAGATAGGAGGGAAACTGGTCCCTCTCAGAAGGCGGGTTATAAGAGCACAACCCAAAGTATTACTGTTAGTTGCACCTTCTTTCTCATAAATTGCCACTGTACTTTGATCCTCACATCTTGAGGCTTTTTAAGGAAAAATTTGCTTTTTTTTTTTTAATTCACAATGTGGCTTGCAGATTTCAAGGCACGGGACTGATGGATTATGTGGAAAAAAAAGCACTAGAATAGTAACAGCCTGTTATCAAAATTACATTTTCTTTTTTGCCATTAAATTTCATTTTAACAGTAGCTACACAGGATAGATCATTTAATGCTTACATGTCTGGTACTTGAAACAGTCTCAGCGGAATAGAAATGACAGTTTTATTTTTTGGCTGAAGTTCACCTCTATCGGGAAGCAGATACCTCACACTCACATTACACAAGTGATATGAGATGTGGTGCTCTGTGATTCTTCATGTTTGCTCTAATCAATTTCTCTCCAGGGATGCCTTCATCTTGGATTGATCTGCTCATTGTTTCCAGTTCCCCTCCAGTTTCTCTTCTTCATAACCTCTTGGAGTTGTCAGCAAACTCCTCCTTCACAAAGCTCTGCTATTCACCTTCTGGTAGACTGCCTCTGATGTTCCCCCTGAGTGTAAAACAACCTACAGCTCCTTTGTTGGACTATGCTAGTTCTCTGTATCCAACACCCTAGTTAACTCATTCCTCTCTTGAATCCCCAGCTTGCTGCCCCTGTGTCTCTCTCTTACTTCCCACATCATTGCTGTTTCACCTGAACTTTCCACTTATTCCCACTGCCCATGGTCCACTTCGTACATTGTCTTTTGCTTGATATAGAAATACTTTCAACTTCTCAGGGCAGCCTCCCATGGAATGCTGACTTCCATATGTACTGCACAGTCCTCCAGCCCTCAACTTTCCTTCTGTTCTATCCTCCTTCTCTTACTTCCTGCAAGAACCCCTGTCCTGCTCCACTAACCAGTCTCTTGGACAGTAATATTCTGCTTCAGGAATGAAAGAGCTAAGACAATGAGTATGAAAGTTTTTAATAAACTAAAACTTTTGTTTCCAGTGTATTTGGTATTAATTTTTTGGCATATGCTTTAATGGCTTTCAGTTAAAAGGAAAGGAATTCTTTTCTCAAGCAGAAAAATGTGACATTAGATATAGAGAAGTGCATTTCTTTATGTGTGTATAGCAGACAGATGTTTACCAATACTGTACTTGCAACTGCTAAGGATAAACCAAATAAAACTAACCTTAATTGCTTTCTGCAAACACAAACTGAAAATTTGAGATTTCTAGAAGACACTCATAGCATGCTCTTATTATCATTAGTTTTATGGATGTCCTCATCTCCAGTAATCAGCTCAATCAAACCATGTGGTCTAAGCCTATGGCCTTTGTACTTTTTCAGTTTGCTTAAGTCATTCTAGCAAAAACAGTTTGCTGTTGTTCTGCCAGTATTGTTACACCAAGTATGCATATATTCAGTAAGGAAACAGTGTAATGAAGTGAGATTATGGAACAGAGGAAAATGTACAAGGAACTCCCTATTGAAGAATAAGGCTTCTGGAGATCACTGAGACTTGGGGGTGGGTACTGGGAAAGGATTTATAGATTCTGTACATGAAAAAGGTTATCAGTTTAATGAAATATGACTACAAAAGAAAAGTTTGTTCCTAAGCTTTACAAAAATACTTTGGTAGAGAGCATGTTCACTTAAACTATCTGAGTTGGTTTTCAAGTGCTGCTATTACAAATATGATTTATTAATACTGTTTTTCTCTATACTGCTGTGTAATGGTCTGACTGTATATTGGATTTGTGTATTGATTGGTAATATCACAGCAAGCAGAAAATTTTATTTTAGCAACCACAACAGGATTTCTCAAGCATGAAGAAAGTAGGTTGAAGTGAATTTTTAGCTGATCAGAACAAAAAAAAAATCAGCTGCTTCAACAAAGAAGCTTCTGGAGATGGCTTGAGTGATTTTTAAATCCCATAAACAAGCAGCACACTGCAGTAAATGAGGCATTCTTAAGAGATAAGTACAACTGTAATATGCATGGATATATATATAAAGTGCATGGATATAATACAAAGTGTGTATGTATTCTTTATGTCCTATTTGTACAAAACTGAGCTACAGATGGAAGAAGCTTTCAGCAAACTTTAGCTACCCCATTCATAACTCTGTGAAAAGCATTGCTGGAGTTGGGGTTTTGTTAGTTCGGGTTACTCTGGTCAAAGAAGGGCAAAAATATGAGAGGGAGAACTAAAAATAAAACAACCCTCCCACCCTTAAATCACAGTCATATAGTGGGAAAACAACACGTACATAAAGAGTTTTCACATACCCTTTCGCCTGGTGGGCCAGGAGGACCATCATTGCCTGCAGTACCCTAGAAAGGCAGTATGATCAAAAATTAGACCTCTATTTTATTTAAAAGAAACAGCCTGTGGCCAGTCTATACAGTGTGCTTGACAATTACCTTTGGACCTGGTTTGCCAGTGGGACCTCTGGGACCTCTTGAGCCTCTTGGACCCTGTCAATTTAACACAGATGCACTTGAGGATAATTATTGGATACCACAGTCAAATCAGAATAATTCTTCACAGTATAGTGGAGGCAATTAATATAGGAAAGGTTCTAAATTGCAAAGCAAAAGTACATACTGTTGGTCCTCGCTGTCCTCTGGGGCCTGGTTTGCCATGCAATCCCTGTAGAGAAAAATTCACAGAAATCATCTTAGCAGACACTGTATTTGTGAGATAAAGGGGTTTTTTACTGGAGTGGAGGCAGAGTGCAACTCCCTTAGGTTGAAATGTTATCTTTAAGTACCTACTTTGCATTTCAATTTACACAATCATGGTTGTTGATGAAATTTATTATCTTTCTGAGTTCACTGGGACTTGTAGCTAAATGCACTAAATTTGCCTCAGAATCATATTCTGTCATAGGCATTAGAATATTTTACACCACTTTAAAATAGTAGTGAAGTTGGCACACAACAAGCAGAGTCCCTTTGCAGTAGCCTAAAGGACTTGGCATAATTTCCAGAGTAATAATAGCCTTGGAGACAAAGTTCCCATGTTCCCATGGACAGCTCCACAAGTTAACAGAGCAAAGAAAGGTCAAGCCTCTCTTTCTATAACAGAAATAGGAACTGTAATACCTACCAGGATTCTGCACACTTGCACAGAGATACAGAACTTGCCAGAATACTAGCCCTTAATTTTTTGCTTCAGTATATCTCCTAATCATACTCAACAGATTTCTTTCCTTAGGCTCAGCATTAGTATTGCTGTGCATTCTAATGCAAAGCAGCTTAAAATTCAATAAAGTATTTTTCAGGTAGAAAAAGGAACCTGATGACTGGTACTTTCTAGTCTCTGAGGTAAACACAACAGCAACAGAAAACCAGAAGAGATGTTTAGCATAAAGCTTGCTTTTATTTGAAACCTATTAAATGCACACACCTGTTTTCTTGAGGAGTCTCTTGGGGCTTTTTTTAATATTGATTTTATTTCACTTATCAAAATAAAAATTGTTTGTTCTTAAAGTGCTACAAATCTTGTAGACTTCTCAGGGACAATGGATGTCTTTTAGTACCAATGTGTATGGTAGAACAAAACACAATCATATCCCTTTAGGCAAGATTAATAATAATACCTGATTCACATTACAAAACCAGCAGTTATTGTCTCATTGATGATCAGCATAACGCTTAAGTGTGCATGCAGTTCAGTGGCATTAATTATGTGGTTAGTACCCTAGCTGAACTGAAAGCCTTATGAAGGCCTGATAATGGATCAATATAATTAGATTTTCATAATTTTAAGTCTGCTCTTTGATGTTATCATTTTGCTTAATTTTTTACTTTAATATCTTGATTAGCAGTCATGTCTCATTTTTCCCCACAAGAATGAGCTTAACATTCTTTTATTGCTTGTGTCCATAAGAACATAGCTAAAATAATACAAGATCAATTTAAACCATATATAAGCAATGCAAATGCAATTGGATTTCATATGTTTAATCTTAAAATAATGAATTTCTGCTTGTTTTCGTGCTGCAAATGAAAACGGATTCTTAACGATACTCGTTACTTCAGTTTGACTTTAAGTTGCTATCTTCTATGAATTCTGATTCATCCTCTCAATTTCATCATCTTTCAAGCATCATGTTCTGCTACGTTCAATTGAACTTCAGAGAAAACAGCACGGTGACCTTGTTTCTAACCTATATTTCATTTTTACAGTTTGAAGAATATGCATAACAGATTTTTCCTCACGTGCTTCAAGTAAACAAAGCAACAGCTGTCATTTTAACTTTATTTTTTAATATATGTAATAGTACATATTCTTCATCTTGTCTGGTATATTTTGTATTTTTGAAGCTCAGCCTATGAAAAAGCTTGTGGAAAACCAGAATATTTATGAAATACATGTTGAATTTCCTTGAGGGTAAATTGTCTGGGAGCAGGGTAATTCATGGGATACAGGAAAATAGTCCTTGCCAACTCACTCAGCTTGTACTGCCAAAAAAGATGTTTCAGCAAAGGTGATTTCTTGTCTCTTTTTCAAATATGTAATTGTGGTAGCATACACAGTGAGAAAGTGTCTGAGTTCCTGTATATTTAGATTAATACCCTAAAGAATGAGAACTAATGTCTCAGTATGTCCTGTTTTACAAAACTGTAGAGGTTCATCTTAGGTGTGAAAAGTCTGTTTTTATAGTTCTTTAGATAGTAGCTTCCCATAGTACTGCATTCCAAAAGTTAATTAAGTGTCATGCAAGCATGAATTGTCATACCCTTGCACCTTTCTCTCCATTGGCACCTGGAAATCCTGGGAAACCAGTTGAGCCCTACATAAGAAATCAATGCAAATATCAGACGGTATCAACAGCAAAGCAGTAGTATAGCCAACATTTAATTTATATGTAAAGCACACGTCCAAAGTCATGTACATTGTACATATTAAACTTGCAAGTATGAAAGTATGACAGCTCTGATGAATAGCTGTAAATTAACTTACCATAATGCCTCAATTCCAGAATGCATTAAAAAAACCAAATCGATATATAGAATGGATATTATTTGTCATCTAATTAGACAATAGAATATTCATTAATTCTGTACTGATTTTAACAGTAGGAAAGAAACTATCAGTAATGGCCCACTAGAAATACCTGTAACACAATGAAGAGGAACAAACAAGGTCTCGTTACCTCACAGCATAATAATTCTTTTACAAAATAACTTAATTCAAAATAATTTTAAGGTGTTGCCACATCTGAACAGTGGTCCTCTATTCACTTTACTGAGCTGTACTGTAAAGTACTTCATGTGCTTTATTCACCATAGGCTGACTGATGGCCAGTTTCTTTTAACTGATACATGCAGTTTGTATGTGTGCTTCATTCTCCCCTTCCCTCTTGCTAACTGCCCAGCCTAATCTGAACAGTTCTTTATTTCTGGTATACCGGTCCAGAGGGACAGCAGACTTGTTACCTGTGAGGGAGGTGGTTTGTCATAAGGGACTTGGGGTCAAAGAGGTGACAGACTTGCTAAAATATACTTTTAAGTGACAGGAGAAATCAAAGTGGCTGGTCAGCCACTACTGGCCAGACTCCCTGCTGTGACAATGCATCTATATCTGTGCAGCCTGTTATTAGTATTTTAGCGGCAAATAAAATGAACATAACAAAAGCTTAGAATTTATTGGTGTTCTTCTTTGAAACATCACCAAGTACTTTTCCTTTTTTCTCTTTTTCTAATTTATTTTTTCCTTTTAATGAATCTTGTTTCCCACAATCATTCCAATTATCCACTAATGACTTAGGGGCAGTACAACTTCACTGAAACAGATTCTAATGAAAACATGACTGACATTCACTGGTGGAAGAATAGTAAGAGATTTTCTGTTTCCTTTCTTTCTTTTTAATTTTTCACCAGTTAAAACTTAAAATGTGAATAAAACTGTGAAAATTCTACTCTGTGAAGCCCAAGCATGTTCTTTATAATTAAAGGGCCAGAAGAAAAAACAAACTCTAATGATAGAGCATTAACATGCATGATTTGGTTGTAAATATCGTATATATAGAGCACTTTATGCAATTGTGTTAATCAAGAGGGACTGGATAGGAGAAAAAAATATAGTGAAAATTATCAGATAATAGCAGTAGTCTAACAACAATTCTCAGAAAAAAAAGCAAGTAAGTGACAACAAAAAGAACAGTGTGAACCTTCTTGACAATACTGGGACACATTTCTTATTTGCTTTAGATAGCTAATACGTTTTTCTGCTGCTTCTTTTTTTCTCCCTTATGTTAATTTGAACTGGACTGTGAACAAGTTTCAAGACAAGTCTCTAGTGAGTTGATATATTGTAGCTGTTACTAGTCTTCCTTGGAAGTTTAAGTGGCAAATTAGAAGAGCAAACAGTGAATTCAGTTTGCGAACTATTTTCAATTTTAATGTGATAAAAAATTAATGTAATGAAATTCTTGATCAAGTCTTTGCTGAAAAAAGAATCAACTTTTATTTGAAGTGTTACATCATTTTTGTTCTTAGAACTGAATAATGTAAAACCTCTTTGATCTTAGACTTTTCAAAAGACAGTCCTAAAGGAAAACAAAAAGAGAGACTGAAATCTCAGACATTTGAGTTAAGATGCAGAAGCAAAAAACCATGTCTGCCAAGGTCAATAGTTTTCATGAATACTTTCCATAGATGGTTTTGATATTTTTCACAAACACAGAGTGTTCAATGAGTAAGTGTTCTTCAGATAGTTCATTCACTTGACTGAAAAGAGCCAAAATATAGGCCAGAGTCAGAAAAACACTTTGCTTAGCCAACCAGGAAGTTGTATTTCTTCCAAAAAATCCTAATCTCAAATTTGAAAATAAAAATAGATCCCAGAGTACAGCAAAGTTGAGGATTTTACTGCAGGTTGATTGTTCAGTTGTTTAAAAGGGGTAAGGGTTTCTCTTACTTGTGATATTTCCCTACATGGATCATCTTTGAGACAGTCTGGAGATGATGCAAAGTCTCTCTAATGGCCTCTACACTGGGAAATGTCTGTAGAATTATGTTTTTATTCCATTTTTTCTTTCTTGCTAATCTCAGAAAAGGGAGTTTGCAATTAATTTGGTGAGCTCATTTCCTAAAGCTGTGTTAGGACCACCTTTTTAAAAAGATGTTTCATGAAAATGTTTTTAAAATATAAGCCTTCATTTAAACCAGAAGCCACCTATATACTTTTCTATTGCAATCAAAACATAAAAGATAGCTGAAGGATAGACATAGGCACATAAATTAACTAAGGGTTGGGTTTTGTCATGTTTGTCTTAACAGAAGCAAAAGAAAAACATGTTGAAACTTGTAAATTATATGTTTCAAAGAAATATGGCTTATTCTATAGAAGAAGCTGTAATGACAAATGAAATCCTTGTACTATATGGAAAATTCCTAGAGTTAAGAAGAGGGAAAATAGTGCTCCATAAAGAGCCTACCTTAGGAATCTAACACTTTTAAAGATCTTACTTCAGAACATGATTGTCAAGAAAGAAAATGTAAAAAAATGGCCCTTGCTTTCATGCCCAGACCCTGCTTCCCTCAACACACAAATAAAGTAACTGCCAGCGTGACTAATGTCAAAGCACAAGCTCATTTACAGCTCACCTTTGGACCTTGTCTTCCTGGATATCCTGGCAATCCGGGCACACCGAGCTTTCCCTGCAGTAAGAAGGCAGTGTTAAATTTTATCCTCCTTAGTGGTTCATCAGACTTCTATAGAAAATATTTTTTCCACAACTTGGGAGTGATGATACTTCATTGAATATAATATTCAATTAAGTAAATTTGTCATTTTAACTATTAATCACCAGTGGGCTTAGTTCCCTAAACTTAAATAAAAATCCCACTCCAGTGACTGAGTTCAACATAGCCAGTAACTCAGTGTCTTCTTTTTTCCTCCATGAAGTGCTGTGTAGTCATGTGGGGCTGACGTCATTAAACTATTAAGATTCTCAAAGAAATCAGGGTGTTAATAGGTTTGACTGAGAATAAAGCCTTTTTAATTTATACTGTGTGATGGATGTTTTATTTTCCACAGATTTTTCATGAATAGGCATTTGAAGAATCAAGCTTTTTCTTGAATAGTCCTAAAATGTTTGAGACTATGAAAAATCATACCCCACTATTTGCTGACAATAGATTTGGCAACCAATATTACGACCTTGCTATGTTCAGAAAAAACAACAGGATGATCAGGCTGATCAACAGTAACATTAACCATTCCTAGAAATGAAATACAGTACCCTGCCCTGTTGAGTTGGTCTCTCCAGACCTCTAGATGAGTGATGGTTTGCCACTTTCAAAGGCAAGGGAAAGTAGTTTCGGTCTTTGAAAGATGGGAACTCTGGGTAAGAATTTGCCTATTTGCCTATACTAATCAAAGTCCATGTTCCAGACACATTTTGTAGAAGTTCTCAGTGGAGAAAATATAATTTATGTATATTACATGGTACTCTGCAGTAACCTTAGATAATATATGTATAATATGATACTCTGCAGTAACCATAGATAATGAAAAAGAGGAAGGAGACACCTGTATGGGAGAGGAAATTCAGCAAAATAAACGTATCTATCCTTAAAAAATGCATTGAAACAAGCTGCATGCATGATGATGACTGAAATGTTTTGCAGCATGACAGCACATCAAACTCTTGACAGATTCACTTAAAGTTTTGTCCCTGATTTTGTGATTAAGCAAACACAGTTGCCTAGGTTTTGAATGTGGATATACATGGCTTTTTTTAAATTATAAGCTCTTTTCTGATACGTTCTTAAGTTTTTTGGCACCATACATCTGTAAGATTCCTAATATTCCTACATTTTTTGTCAGCTCAGCAATACTGAAAACAACCATTTCCAGGAACCATGCAGTTCTTTCTGGAGAATGCAAATATATTGCAGGTGAAGATAATGTGACCCTTATTATACCAGATTGTTTTGCTAATCTAGTTAAAACTGAGTACACTGGTTTTCTGGTGTGAACTCAGCTTGCATTCATACAGGAGACTAGTTCTGAGTTTCTTTTTTTCTATGTTCTTTGATTTATGACCTAATGAATCAATTCAATGACCAGATAGCTGATGAGATATCTTGCAAAATTGTGAAGAACATTAATTAATAAATAGTTCCCAATAGTTAAGTAAACCTGAAAATTAATCTTTTTGCAATGAGTGAACTGAGTTTTTGGATACTTTTCTAAGAATTTATGAGTGACATTAGGCTCAAATTTATGCACTAACATCTTTCTGAACTTCTACTAATGACATACTTGCAAAAAGTAGTAACTTTTGATGAAAAGAGAGTTTGTTTCCAAGTTCGCCAAATAAATTTTTATCTTCCTGTTGAAACTCTTAGATATGAACCTTACTACGTAGTACCACATACGTAGTAAGATTTCAATGTATACTTTCAAAGGCTGTATATAGATAAAAAGACAGAATAATTAATCATAATGACAGATGGGTTGTTGCTGGAAAATACTAACTTCCTATTTTAAAGACAGTGGAAGTGAGAAAAACATGTAAAATGTATGTTCTGTTCTATTCTTTTCAGGACAGAACTAACATTGAAGCCACAATTACTAAAAAATATAAAGGGAAATATTTTCATCAGCATCTTCTCATTTTTATGAAATATAGTATACACATTTCTGAACCATAATTTTTATTTTATTTTGTTTCCTTCCCAGTTATCCAAAATGCCACTGCTGAAATCACCTTTCTTTTCTGATGCTCTCACCCAGTGAAATATGGTACCTGCACATGCATTTTTCAGCCTTCTTTCCCCCTCTGTATCAATCTCAAGTGGGTTTTCTTGAAGTAAGGATTCTACAGAGATTTGTACTTATCTTTGTGTTTGCTCTCTCCTGTATTTCGTATTACCATCAATTTTTTAGTCTTCCCTTTTAACAGCCCTTTCACTTTTGCCAATCCTAATCTGGATTATTATTCAGGATATGTTTTCTGTTTAAAACAATCTTCATGTCACAATTTGTCATAAAATGACTGTGAATATTAATTAATTCTCTAGCAACACCTTTATCCTCCTTTGTGCCCAACTATTTTCTTTACATATTTTCCTTAGCTGGTGTGCACTGTATGTAATTTGGGATGAGAATTTAGCTGCCTTATGTGCCGATGGAATATTACAATGCCTTTTTGTACACTTACAAAATAATGATTCACAAAACTTGTTCAAATGTGAACTCCGGTGGTCTGCTGTAGCAATGTCTCATAAAAGCTACTGTTAGGTAACTAAAGATTTTGAAGATCTGGAGGCTTGGTTTTTAGTGATGAAGATCATGGGCTCCATCCATGTCATGAGGCAATGACATGTTTATGTTGGTATCTGGCTACTGACCTTCTCCCCAGCTGGACCAGCAGCACCTGGGTCCCCAGATGGACCTGCTCGACCTTTTGGACCTTCTGGACCATCTTCTCCTCGTGGACCTGGCTGACCAACTTCTCCCTAAAATACACCACCTTATAAATATGGAACAATTGCCTTCATGCATATATCAGAGAGACTACCTACAATTACTTGAAAATAATTTTTCAGTAAACATAGATAGAATCATAGAATCAATTATCGAATCATAGAATAGTTTGGGTTGGAAGGGACCTTTAAAGATCACCTAGTCCAAACACCCTGCAACGCGTAGGGACATCTTCAACTGCATTATGTTGCTCAAAGCCCTGTCCAATTTCTAATTAGGAAAACATCACTGCTTATATTCATAATATAAATGCAAATACATATAAATTAGGCACTGAATATTACTTTCATAAGTTTAAGAGCCCAGTCAACTTGCCTGAAGAACTGCATTTGGAAACTGTATTTTTATTTTTCCTCCCTGAAGTTCTTGTGAAGGCACTCTGACAGTCCATAGAAAGAAAAAGGTGTTTTTCTAAGTACTTACATGTATACCATCTTCATAGTTAGTTATGTATACAGACAACAGATATAAGCCAGGAGACTCTTGTGAGAAGTTTTTTTAGAAGCTCCACAATACTTCCTATGAAAGGAAGTAAGTGCCCATTGGGATAAATAACATTTTGGCAGAGATTTGCAAAATGCAAACATCTTTATCATGGATAGATTAATTTTCCTCAGGCAAATACTGGAGATCTTGGAATCTAGAAAAAAATATTCCCTAGGAAGAAGCTTAGTGAAAAGGGTATCCAAGACTGACATTCTCTTTCTCTTTCTAACTGCGCCATTGTTGATTCACAAGAACCAAGTCACTGACTCAAATCTGTGCATGCACAGGGAACAGAAATAATTTAAGCTACTAGTTTTTATTTTATTTTTTGTTTAAATTTATTTGTTCACTTGAGTGATCTTTTCAAAATAATAACACTAAAGCTTTTGAAGAATGTATGGGCTATGAATAAATGCTTACCCGGTCACCTTTAAGGCCCATGTCACCTTTAAATCCTGGAAAACCATCTTCACCCTAAAAAAGGCAGAAATGCATGTAATAACTTTTAGTAATAAAAGGTTTTTTTTTCCTGCAGACATAATAAGAATATACATTCACAACAGATTAAAATAATTTGCATAGATAAAGTGAGAACTTCGGACACCAGAAAATCTAATATGGCTATTGCTATTTTAGCAATGTATCACTGCACTATACAGAATGACTTTTTAGTTTTAACAGTTCCTAATAGCATCTGTTTAAAGCCACTTAAAATCTGTTAAAAGATAGAGACAAAATAGTTCTTCTGTTTTTTTACTAATTATATTATAAAGTCCTTTCTTAACTCCTAAGCTTTTTTTTTTTTTCGATATTCACTCTTTTTAATAAGGTCATCCATTCAATTAACCAAAAACTTGGTGGCAAGTTATTCAGTGTTATTCTTTTTGATAGCAGAACCTCCCTTTTAAT
Source organism: Aegotheles bennettii (assembly GCA_013398125.1). NCBI lineage: Eukaryota > Metazoa > Chordata > Aves > Caprimulgiformes > Aegothelidae > Aegotheles > Aegotheles bennettii. Next base: position 217,717 of record VZRW01010110.1, on the reverse strand, counting down.
TATTTTTTTTAAAATAGTGTCTTAATAGCATCATGAAATGAATTAAAGAATTGTCTGGTTGTGACATCTTAATAAAAAGACATATTAATGTTTATAACCTAAAAGAAGAACTAGTAATTTCTATGCAGTAGTTCAATGTCCAGCAATATTCAGCCTGCCTACTCTCATTGACTGACATGACTGAAGGAAAGTAGAAAAACCAATGGACAATAACACTGAATCTGTACACAGCAGCAAAATAGGTGCACATTATTGTTATTCCTAGTGAGAAATACTTATTTACTGCCTAGTAAATTCTGGCAGAGAATTTACCCCAAAAATTTTAATAGGTCTTCCTGCTGAAGTACAAGCAGACAGTACTCACATTTACACCTGTATGTTAGTTAAGATACAAACAGAAATCTCTGGAGTTGTTCAGTGGACCTGTTCACAACTTGCTGTAGCATAACTTATCAGCTTTTGGTTGCCTCTTTCTTAATCTAACTTATCATACAACTATTGTTCCAATATCCAGACGACAAAGATTATGGATTGCATTTTTATCTGATGCTTAGTTATATCCTGGGAGTAAAGGTCTGTGTGCTTGATGAGCATGTAGTAAAATGTTCTACTATGATGCTGTTGGGTTTTTTATATGCTGAAATAATATTGCTGACTTAGAATCTGAGTAACATTTGGACTGCCAATACAGCCAGGAAAGTGTGATACTGTGCTCCACATTACTGGGAAGAAAA